>VDFB02256132.1:44194855-44757643 GCA_007258455.2 Sequoia sempervirens
ATGTTGACCACATACCCTACAAATATTGCCACTTTTTGACACCATGATCCTGCATACTGCAGGTATTGTTTATTAGGATTGAATATCTAGGGCATGTGATCTAATTGAAAATCCAATTCAACCAATCATGATAAAAACTGAAAGCTTCGAGCACCTTGAACAGAAATCTCTAGTTGACCTTGTTATATGCTTTCCTAATATCTAGCTTTATCAGCACTAACTGCTTCTTTGTCTTTTGTATGGAATGGATCACTTCTTATACAATTATTACCTCGCCCAATATTGATCTACCTAGAATGAAGCCACATTGCTCCTCAAAACTTATATCTAGTAGTATCTTCTTCACTCTATTAGCAATCGCTTTAGCTAGAATCTTGTAAATGGTGTTACATAGGGAAATTGGCCTATATTCCTCTAAATTTTCAAGCTTCTTCCTCTTTGGTATTAGCACTATGAAGGTTTTGTTCACTTCCTTCAACACCTTAGCCAAACATCTAGAATCCTCAATGGCCTCTACCACATCTTTACCAACAATTTCCCAACACTTTTGAAAAAAGGTAGTCGAGAACCCATCTGGGCCAGGGGTCTTGTCTAGGTGCAGCTAGAACAAAGCTACCTCTATCTCTTGTTCAATGAATTTTTTTGTCAGCATTTCATTTTGGGCATCAGATATAAGGTAGGGAATGCAATCAAGGATTTGATTTTTTTCTTGTAACCTAGAGCTACCCCAATCATTCAAAAGATTTTGAAAGAATTCCACTATGGCAGACGTAACATCTTCCAACTTATCAAAAATTCTTCCATTAGAAGTTTTAATTATTGTTATCATGTTGACCTCCCTTTTCATTTGGTGGAGTTATGAAAAAATTTCATGTTTTTATCTCCAACATTCAACCATAACTCCCTCAATTTTTGTCTCCAAAAAAATTCTTCCTTACCCAAGATGGACCGCCAAGCTTATTTAGCAGACCTTTCTCCTGGGTATAGTAGATATTATCCATCCCATTGACAATTACCCTTTCAGTTAAATCCTTAAGAGGTTCTTTCATTTTACACTTTTCCTTCAAATATTTTTAAGGCTTTCCCTATTCCAAATCTTTAAATTTTGTTTGATTAGCTTCATTTTTTCCACTACATTAAACATTTTTAACCCACAAAGATTACAATCAAACCACCATTGCCTTAAATTATATCTAAAAAATGTGGATCCCTAAACCACATATTCTCAAATTTGAAGGGGCATCTTGTAGGCTTCCTTTCCCCCATTATTTCTATCAAAATAGGGTAATGATCAAATCCTGATGCGGGCATAGTTCTTCTTTCTAAGGAGTATAGAAAGATGCTTAGATCACCTTTAAAAAAGAACCTATCCAATTTTTCTACAATGCTATGGAATCCCAACCTTTTGCTGGTCCAGGGTGAACTCACCATTACCCATCAGGATCTCCACCAACATATTTCTAAATCAACAAAATTCTCAAAATCTAACTATGATTGCATTTTCCTCTTAACCCCTCCCCTCTTATCCTCAACCCTTAAGATAACACTAAAATTACCCCCCAACAGACAAAATTCAAAGACAGGGTTGTTGCAGACAATGTCTAATTGCTTCCAAGTTTCTATTTTTTGTATGCAAATGATTGGCCCATATACATTAATGAGAAGAAAGCATAAGTTAAATGCAATACTCCTTACCCTATAGGTCAACCAATGATCGTTTGCCGCAATCTTTTCACTAACACATTTTGAGATCTCCATATGGTTATGATTCCCCTTAGGGAACCATCAACATTCAACCACAGCATTTTCCACTGCTTCAAACTATTATATATTATAATTTAATATATATAATTTTATAATATATATTTTATATTGTAATATATAGTTTATTAAAAAATGAATTACGTGCATAATTTTATTTTTATAATATAATATTATTATTATATATTATAATATATTATATATCATATAATATAATAAATTATGATATTATATATAATTGTAATATATATATTACTTATCATATTATAATATATAAGACTAATATATGATATTTTATATCATATAATATAATAATACATTAAATATTAAGAAAAAAAACATGCTTTCTGAAATGGGTATCCATTTTGGAAAGCTATATATAAAAAATAATAGTTTCTATTCATTTTCATAGTCAACTGTGGGCACAACAAACACCAAAAATGGATATTTGTTTTGAAGAAACATGTATCTATTTTCCTTAGCATCAAATTTCCACCAAAGACACATTTGAGTATCAAAATTTTCAAGTAATTCATCTTTTTTCTATTTATCATCATTTTCCTATTTTATCATAGTTTATTTGTATAAGTTGTGTTTTTTAATAAATTTTAATAATTAGTTAAGAAAATTGCTAATTTTAAAGTTTTTAATTATAAGAAAGGTTTAAATGGCTAGAGAACTTGAAATCAAAACCCTCCACCAACCCCTCCTCCACCAAACCCTCCCCTACAAAACCCTTCTTCAATTCAAGGTTTAATTGATAGAAATGTTACTAAAATGAATAATATTGTTGAAACATATTTTCAACACCCTAAATCTTCTTCTATGACACCCAACTTAGACGCAATAATTAGTCATGTGAAAGACCTCACAAGGAAGAATACTTCATTTTAGGAGTGGAGAGAATTGAAGATATTACAATATGTTGATGGTTTGTCTTATGACCAAGTCAAAGAATTAGAAATATCTAAAAGCTCAATTAGCCCAATATTTTGTGAATCACAAAAATAGACAACCTATACATGTACGTAAGCCCAAGTTTTCAATCAAATGGTGCACACATGAGGGTATTAAACAAGAAAATTTTAGGATCGTTGGTGGATGTTGTTTGATAAACCACCCAACAAAAATCTTGATGTCCCTCTTTATTTTTTTCACAAATTATATGCAAAGTTTTTTTTGGGAAAAAATGTGAATTATCTTGACTTTAGACAATTCCAAGGAGTACGTAGAGGAATGCTCCAAGATAAACTTGGAGCAATGCAAAAAATCCAAGGTCCATATATTCACCCTCCTATTGCTCCCCTACCTCTAATATTGCACCTGAACATTGTTCCAAATGCAACAATATAGAGCCTCAAGGTAAGTGCAAGAAGTTGGGTCCATGAATAGGGGAATTTTTGGCCAAAAAATGTCAAAAGGAATGGGTACCCATTTTTAAAGAAAGGGTACCCATTTAGGAACAAGATCCCAATCCTTAGATCAGGATCTCGTACCCGTTCTAAAAATAGAATGGGTACCCGTTCTAAAATAGAACAAGTACCCACTTTAAAATAGATACCCATTCTAAAAAAAAATGAAATCTATAAGTCCTAACCTAAATTTGTAAGAATTTTTTTTTAATTCACACCAATTTGACTACTAAGATATTTCATCAAATAGTTAACATTTATGCCATTTTAACTGGTTACCACTGAATTCCAATTGTTTTGATCTACTATGCATCCATTTAGTGGAATTTCTCAGGGTAGGCCATCACAAATAATATAATTCCTATATCCAAAATAACACAACTTTTGTAAATATAAAACTCTGAAATTAAAAAATATTGTTAGCATACAAATTACTAAAAGAAGCTTTCATGAAAAATAGATCATTCAATACAATAGTTTGATAATACTTCCTGACCAAGAGAGTTAGTTCCAGTTTGGATTCTAATCTGAGTACTTCTCACACAAATAACTTAAGCCCACATTTAAACATATCAAATATTGTATACTCTTATTAATTCTCAAGGTTAAATTGGGGTCCACTGTAAGAGATGATCTATTCCCAAATACATATATAAATTACCTATAGCAACTGCCTCAATGCTATGTTAGCATCCAAGCTACCTTTGAACTGTTGCGTCACCCTGTATGAGGGGCCCGCCACCATGTCAACCCTGCTGCAAAGTCATCAACTCCCACAAACATGAGTGGACAATTTAAAGTACTACGATGGAGTAATTGAGATAAACCAGTCCTAATTAAAATATTGAGGCATCTCCTTATCTCCCATTCTCATATACCAAATTGACATTGCAAAATATAACGCCCCCTTCCTTTTATTTCCCTCATATCCCTTGTAAATGTAACCAATTCCTTCAATAGCCACAACTTCAAACTTGACTTCCAATATCACCATTGACACCATTAAATTAAAGAATAATTTCTAGAACATATACACACCTTCATCATGGAATGACCTTGATATTCTTTAATCTCACTGACACCCATGTTTTAGTCAAGTGAGGCTACGATTCCTCAAATAGAAGATTATAGGAAACAACTTCCAAGATCATTTTCTGAATTTACCTTAAAGGGTATGGTTAGGCCAACAAGGAAAGTCAAGCCTCAAACGGATAGGAAACTCAATGTTTCCCACCTTATAAGACTTTGAATTCATATGGCCCTTAGGTAATATTAATTCTTCATATGAAGACTTCCATACGAATTCTTGACTATAAATTTTGAAGCCTTAACATAGCCAAATGACTCCTTTGTTTAATTATGCGACAGCTAACCTTTGGTGAGAGACTTCTTTAACTTCTGTAATTTTCAGCTCCTTGAAATTTTATTTGATCTCGTGATTTTTAATACTTGACTGTCATCCCATCATAGAAAAAATTATTCCCTTTGCACCTTCTGTAAAGTGTTGACTAAATTAAATGTTTCAATGAATATATTGGTTGCTGGAAGAGGAAGCAACATTTTCTTTAAACTAGACAACTTTTCTTCATTACCAAACTTTTCAATTAGACTCCAAGAGAAATCATAGTAGCAAATACATTGTACAGGCATACCTTGTGCTATCGTTAGAGACTGAGAATTATATCATTCATTGCAAAGCATGTTTATCATACCATCAAGTGTCATGACCAGCTTCCCTCAAAAACACCATTATAAATAGAAGAGATCCACACAATTTCATGCCATTATTTGCTTTATGTTTCCTTTCTGAAATCTCTACAATTAAGCATCGAGCACATTACATAAATATAAGAATTAACTTATCTTGAATAGCAAACCAAAATTTTGGTTCTTTTATAGAATGGAAAATTCTTCTTATTTTCTTAAACTTCCGATAGATATAGTTTTTGCTCTAGAAATATAACAACTGTATTAAATTCATTGACTCAATTTCAAACACTAGTGTAAAAATATTGTTCCCAAAATCAAACACACCACATGTATATCTGCATTCACCAAATTGAAATATCACCAATTATTCAATTGTAGATTCAATAATAACTTAATTCAATTGTTCAATTTGATTCTTGTACATAATTGAAATTTAGCTTGGAACAAGACTTTTTGAATTTGAAAATCTTCAATCCTCAATGCCCAACTATGAATTCTAAATGAATCCACCAACTATCAGCTAGGGTGGATAATCCCACCACTAGGTTTGGTCTTCTCTTAGAGGGTTCCCATCCTCCATAAGGATGTGGTGAACTTCGTTCAACAAACCAAATATGTTCTCCAAAATCAAATCCAACCTCTCAATCTCCCATAACTTTTATTCACCTTCTCCTTGTAACTCTCCACATCTTCTTGAATTCTCCTTTTCCCTTAAATTTCATTCTTTTTAATAATTCCCCAAAAAGTAACTTAATTAAATAACTTTATCTTTTTGAACTTAAGTTACTTTTGTACCACTAAATCATTAGTTTATCTTTTTAATTTCACCCTTTTCAACAACTTAAAAATTAATTATTTAATTACAATGTTGACTTACAAAATTGGAGACATTGCAAAATCTCAACCAACTTTGATTTGATTATAGATCATGATGTCTAGTTTTAAATATGTATTTTTATGATTTAATTATTTTTTCTCTTTTTAATTAATTTCTAAACAAAATAGTTCATAAACTCTAAATGTCAAGCTTTTTTAGTTTTTAAATAACTTTTAATCTTTTTTTTCTTTTTTGTAAGAAAAAAATATATGACATCAATCTACAAAC
Organism: Sequoia sempervirens; assembly: GCA_007258455.2. Classification (NCBI taxonomy): domain Eukaryota; kingdom Viridiplantae; phylum Streptophyta; class Pinopsida; order Cupressales; family Cupressaceae; genus Sequoia; species Sequoia sempervirens. Next base: position 44,200,844 of record VDFB02256132.1, read on the forward strand.
AATTCTCTACACAATGAAAAAAATAAAAAATTGATTCGTTTAGTTTAAATTATGGTGTCCATACACATTGGTTTTCAAAATTAAAAATTAGGGCCAATAAACAATTAATAAAAAAATTATTTTAAAAAAATTATAAAAAATATTCTCATCATTTTTTAGTTTTTTACACATCTTTTCCCAAAAGGAATTAGAAAAATGCTTTTATTTAGGTCAAATTATGGTGTTCATACGCATACATGGTATGGTCCTAAAAATTTGGGTTTTAAAAAGTGGTTTTCATATACATGCCTATTAAAATTAATTTGTAACATCTGGGTATTAGAATAAATTACATATTTGGAAACTAAAATCAAAATAATAAATTTCATATTACTGTTTTTTTAAGATTCACTGTGTAAGTGGTTCTATTTTTTAGTCCAACAATAAAAAATTCTAGAAACTAGGAAAAACACTTCTACTTTTTGAGCTTTTTGTGGACCCAATTTCTTGCACATGCCCCTCATGACCATACACTCTTTGAGTGGCCATTTGATTACACAACCTTCTCAATTTTCCCAGTCACCTAATAGTGATACTCCTAGTAGATCAGTTGATTTTGGTGGACCCCCATCATCTACACATTTGTGTGTCTCATCATTGCACTATGTATAGTCATGTGTGTTTAAGTCTTATCAGAGAGACTACGAAGCCTCCCCTAAAAATAGATGAGTATGAGGTCCATCATATGACACCTACAAGTGATGAGTAAGTAGGGTCTAGTACATATGCAGACACATACGAGGAAAGAAGAGAAGGAAAGCCATCAAGGGCTAGAGAAGAGGAGTAAGACTAATCTTATGTATAGGTAAAACATAAATTTATTTAATAGTGCATTTCATTTAAAATTATTATAACAAATAGTAGTAATAATTTATATTTAAGTGTAATTCAATAGTTGATGATCGAGGGTGAACTTAGAGAATTCCATCATGGTACTCTTTTGGCCATTGAATTTGGCCTAGACATGGTATACATTTTTGTACATGTTTAACTTCTTTTATTGTATGCATATCATTTAAATTATGATTAATTAAATGTATTAATTTATATCTTGATCTTATTTTACTTTTTTAGTCTACTCCATATGTGAATTACGTGACACCTTTTCTAGTGTCTTATATTAGAATACCTAATTGTCCTAAGGGACTCATTCACAGAATGACTCCTAGACCAATCATAAAGATTCAAGGTAATTGAACTAAATTTTAATTGAATTAATAGTTTATTTAAAACTTATAGAATGTATTGTAGTGATTTAGAAATTAATTTCAAACATATTATAATTATATATACATACATTTATAGTCTCACATTCTTGTCATTTTTTATACATGAATTTATAGTTAGTGCATCCATAATGAGTTATTGTCAAACAATCGAAGAAGCGTCGCCAATCCATGTATATGGATTTTTTTATATTTAGTAGATATATAAGTTTCTAGATTTAAGTAGATATGTATAGTTTATGTTTGTTTTTCAATAGTTATATATTAATTTTTTCAATTTTATTTTACCTATTATAGAGTATTCCAAAATCCACCTATGTAGATCCTCCACCATTAGGATATGGTAGGAATCTTGATCATCCTAGAAGACCATCATTTGTAGAATGTTTATATAAAAAAAATAAAGGCTTGAGGTAATCAAGAATTGAATTTGACTTTAATTGATAATTAATCTATTGAGCTAATTAATCTAAATTGTGGTTTGCATTGTTATTTTGTAGCCAACTTTGCATCCATCAGGTGGTGTGAATAGACTGCATTTTGATGATCTTCCACAACTATAGGATTTTCTTGAGATGACATAACTATTTGGGATTGAACACCTAGAATATTGAGAGGGGGGTGAATCAGTATTCTCTAGAACCACTTAAACATTTAAACATTCATTCCACATAACATATTCAATTTTCAATAAGAAAGGAAAGCTTGAAAGGAACCAATAAAGAACATAACACATGAGCACCATATTTTTACATGGAAAACGCAAAGAGGGAAAAACCATGGTGAGGATTAGCTCACAATATATTATAATTAGTTATAACATATTACAAAAATCCTCACTATAGGTGAACTCACTACCCATAGAAGAAGAAAGAAAAAGATAGAAGAGCAAACACATATACTAATTATATCCTTAAGTTCCTGAAAAGATTAAATTACTTTCATCACTATAATCAAATGGAATAGCATACATCAATGAATCAAAGTATAATATAACAAGGTCATTCCTTCATTAGATTTAGCCATGTAGGCTTAAACATGAATTATCTCAGCAATACATGTAAATTCAATTGTTGTAATACAAATTAGGAAATAGCAAGATCTTAGTGAACCCACAAAGGAACATAACAAAATATTTTTCATAGTGGAAAACCATGTAGGGATGAAAAACCACTCATAAAAGTGCCCTCACTAGCAGAGGCCTTCACGGCTACAAAGTCGTGGATTTATAAGGTGCCTCACTGGTAATGATCATACTATCTCATTGACATGACCATTCATACCATATTTCTAGATATCATGATTATCACACATAACAAGGGACATAAGGAAGTTTTTTTACAAGTTACATAAGTCTATAAGCATCATTTTCAAGTTTCATCATCTTGGCATATGAAATTAAGGTGATGCTAATCTGTCATGAATCGCTCCCAAGTATTTCCATATAAGACCATTCTACCTCCAAAGAGTTCTCAAAAATCACACCAGTACACTGAAATCCATAAGCCAATCACATAAAGCTTCATGAAAGTAATTCTAGGCCTGCTGGAATGCACACATGCCTATACAACAAGAATGCTTACTTCTAATTCAGTGATTCATAGAGGTTTTATCCATGAGAAAATAATACTATAAAAGAGTTAAGAAGGTATAGCTCATGTATGCATGAGAATACATTTATAAGCTAGAGAATATATGAGTGTTCATTCTTATAAGTACACAAAAATGACATGAGTTGCAAATAGATGAAAACAAGGTACTATCATAGGATGCCGACACATTACCTTCGTCACGTTCTAGACTATAACTATGAAATTTATCAAATGGCTACATTAAGCAAAGAAAAGAAAGAAAATAAACCATTGATCTCAAATGTGATATAGCTTTTCTTCTTACAAAAAGATATTCAAGGGTCGTTAGAATAACTACATAAGTTAGCCTTTGTCTCTAAGGAAAATGGAAGTACCCTCTTCACATCTATATTCATATAAATACCAATATATGTCTATTTAATACTGCAATTTATGTTTATAGTTGCTAATTTTTGTTGGATACCTTTATTATCTAACATTGTTGGTAACCTTGGCATAGATAACCTTTCAATATATTCAAATGACGAGTGAAGCATTATTACAAGACATAAGGAGAAGTAGGTAATTATTATCCCAAAGATAAAATTAGAGTTTTACATTAGGGCAATGATTATAATATTTAAAATAAAACTATGTTTATGTCAGGAAGAAGTCTTAAATCATACTATATTTCAGATTTCCAAGCGACACAAGGAATACAACTTAATATACCATTATATTCAATGAATAAAAAAAAAGAGTGGATAAAAGAGTAGTTAATGCATAGTTCCTACAACTTGCACGGAGTTCAATAGATCAAGCATTCTTTCAAAAACAATTACATTTCCAAAGTTCGCTATTTGGTTGCATAAGAGAATAATTTACAAGAATTAAATTCTAAAGGCTAATAGCAACTACATGCATAAGTACACTATACTCATTGCTAACAAAGTGTCCAATACTCCATTTGTAATTTAAATGGTTCAATTTAATAAAAAGAACAATAGGATTGCATATAATTGAAGGAAGTACATCCAATCAACAATGTATATATTTATTTTGAAAAGTACAAATGGCTCATTCACAGATACTCGTATGTATAAGTATATATACAAATAGTCAGAAACAATTCAATCTAATACATATATATATATCAATATAAAAGATATATATATAGCATTCTGGAAGTAAGATTTTATTATCTTTTCCAAATTTAGAATATTCCCTCATACATATGGTATTTAGACTGCACCTATAGAATCCAGAATACAAGTGTAAGTTGAGAATAATTGATGGGATGAACATTCTCCTAATGGATCACAATAGATGAAATAAAACTTATGAAAGTGGTTTTCCTTTGATAATAAATCTATTTTTGACTATCTTCCCATTTAACTAGAACTAAGTTATTAATATGCAATGGCAGCTAAGCTTGAATGTGAGTGGGTTGCCAACTAGTAAAGAGGAGTATGCATGGTAGGAAAATGTTGAAAGTTTGAATTATCATTATTTAGGAATACACAGGAGAGACGGGGAACTAATATATCAAGTATTTTTTTGAGGTGGACAAAAAGTATACAAAGTAAGGGGAACACATCAAAATAACTTCTAGAGAATGCTTGATAAGAGAGTTAGCAAGGAGAGGATTTCACGACTCCCAACCTATTCAATCATCAAAGCGACTTAAATGTGGAAATTTAAGTGTACCCAGCAAGCGAAAAGTTCTTACACCATCAGTGGGATTACTTGAGAATTCTAATAGTTGCAAGGAGTTTGTTAGTAATTTATTCTTGGGTACTCGTACTGTGTCTGTAGAAAGGAAATATATGACTCCAGAGAAAAATAAACTCATGTAAAAAAACCTATGAAAACTTCGATAGAGATGACCATTTGACAGAATCTAGTAGTAAATTGTTGAGGAAGAAGTCTCTCAAAGTCTTAGTATCCCAAGAAGACAAAGATTTTGTTGAGAGAAAGAAGAATGTTTTGAAATATAATAATATTAATAAGTATGAAGTAAATAAGAGAATCCAAAAAGTACATCCATGGTGGGAGTTTTCTTGATGAAGCCAAGTTAACACAATTTATGTGTTCAGTCACAAAACAAAGTGGTGGTGAAAACCAGATAAATGCCCATTTTGATACTGCAGGGGATTGTTTATCAAAGAATCGACAAGAATTAAATTGGGCAATCACCTACAGAGAATGTGCACTTGGGGAAAATGAAAAGCAATTGTACTTCAGGAGGAGGACAAACTCAAGAAATAATTCAGATTTGTACAGCCATGATGTTGAATGACATACAGTCAATAAAATATTGAAACACTAAGCTCAATTTTGCAATTATCATTCAAAAGGATTTCAAGAGAGATGTAAATCTTTCCACAGGCAATCATCTTTTACACATTTTGTAATTGAGTCGCATTGGAAAAGAATTGGAAACTTGGAAATTGCTTCCTGTAGATTTTCTTCTTCTTATTATTGTTCCTAATTCTCCCACTGTTCTTGTTTTGCTGTGATTTCCCAAAAAAACTTACTTCGGTCTCATTTTAGTTATCTTTTTGCATAGCAAATCAACAAAGTTTTTGAAAAACAATTGTGTGTTTTCGTTCCTAATTTTTCCTTCTTTTAAAGTTTTCTTTTTTTTAGTTTTTCCCCCAAAACCTAATCTTGAAAATAATAAATAAATAAAGTTTATTTCATGCACAATATTTATCCCAATAAATATTAATAAAGAATGCCTATTTTAATTTCAAAAATAATAGATAAGCCATTTTGATTTGCAATTTATATATTTATTCATATAAACAATAACAAAATACTACTTACTTGCACAATAAATAATTTTCCTAAATAACAAGGTATTTTCAATTGGGTATGTCTTGGGATCATGATAGACCAAAAAGTGGTGATATGATGGGTATGTGTAGAGGGTATGTGGCTAATGATTTTTTAACGAAATCGATGAAACAAAAAGGGTTTTTAAATAAGATTCTTAGCTTTCTAGCAATATAAATTATGTTTTACTTTGAATTTAATAAATTATTATTATTCATTTTCTACTTGAATTATGACTAAAGTCCTAGTTGATAGGCTGATTGAAAACATCTGCATCTTTCAAATGATATCCACATTTTTGAATCACGAAACATGCATCACATACTATAAGATTAAAAAAAAATGAATTTCATGAAGTTTTGATTAAGTTAAGGTGATTGGAAACATATGAGTTTTATATTTTTAAAAGTTGTAATAAAAAATCATAATTAGTTATTTACTTGGAAAAAAAATTACAAAAATATACATCACATCCGACATGATTCCTCTACTTATATATAAAATATTATAAAAAAATATTATCATTTATTATGGTTAGGGGTGATCAGACAAACACCTACTTCTTATTTAAATTTCCTTGAAATTTAGTACTATGCATTAATTTCAAATTTTCACCAAATGCGTTTTATTTTTAAATAAACCTAGTAGTTTAGAGCTACATTCAATTTTATACAAATTCAATTCTTACATGTTTTTAAAATAATATAGATAACTTATTTATTCAATTTTTTATGTCAAGTTGTCCGACTCTAATTTTTGAATTTTTGGCCACTTAAGGGCTCTTTTTTCCATGATGATCTCACATACCCATTTAATTGTATTTAAATTTACTATTCTAAATAACAAGCATTATTGATAAATTGAAGAATGAGTTTTCTAATTAAAATATAATTAATTTCCTTTTGTTTCATTATAAATTAATTTAACCAAACATTATAAAATTACGAACAATAAAATAGGGGTTGTGACATGTTTGATAAAATGAATGGTTACAAATACATCTACAACATGTTGGAATATAGTTCCAATAAAGCTCAATATATAGAGTCAACACACTTAAAATTGCTCTGCTCTAACACTCTACTCTTCTCTGCACTCACATCACTTTCATATAATTCACATTAACAATACTTTTTCACACTATACAACACCGAAATGTACTTACATATATAGCTATCACCTCCACAAACATCTACAAGATAAATTAGCTCAGCCTAATTAGATGTATCATGTAAAACATAACTTGTCAACCCCAAAACTTACTTCTTGCTATAAACAAAAGTTATAAAAAAATCAAATAGGTCAGTATGGACCTGTATTAGCTCCCTTATAACATATTAGTGCTTACTTAAGCTCCACAATACCCAAAATATATTAGGTCAGCATTGTTAGTGACCTAACATCAAAATTCACCAACAAAACAACCACAAACTGACATGCAGGCCTAAAAAATTCATGCAACTTGGAACATAGATTCACTTGACACCTATCAAAACTTCTACAAATCTATAAGACCAATACTCTTTTGTGATGAAGTGTGGACTAATCAAAACATACATTTTGTACTGGTGACCACTATCATTGACGAAATAGATATTTTGTCAATCATAACTTCTACCCAGAAGGACAAAACAATGTGAGATTGGATTTCGACTCCTCTAACACCCAAAAAAAAATCCTTAGAACCACAAAGCAAGATTCCTCAAGGTGAACCAATGCGAACAAAAATACTAGATGTCATGTACACTGAAAACACTGTTCTAACACTTAGCCAATTTTCCACTTCAACTGTCTACACCAGATCAAACCTTCTTACAACTATAGATTGGATTATCATCTTTTGAAACACTCATTCTTCACCAGATGATTTGCACATCAACCTCCATACAATGTTTACATCAATAACAACACTGCATACTATACAACTCATGCTCATACTCATGTTGTCAGTTGACATATCAATGAAAAACTCCACAAACTTCCAACAATATCTCCCTTTTTCATTGATCGCAACATACATCAACTACTCTCCAAAACTCTAAACTACTCTCCCCTTTGAAAAGGGCACAAAAAATATGCATACATATACTACTTCTATTTTCTCACCCTTTGCTACATATCTTTCACTAGATTACATATATACTCCCCCTGACTGATATATACATGTAGGAATGAGAGTAACAAAATTCTAGCCAACTCCCCCTATCTCTACCATTTGCATATATACAATGAAATCTAACTAAGAAATTGAAATGCATAATAAGAAAGATATATACGTTATTGAATATTATTAGATGGAAGAGGTATTTGACACCAACAACTTCTCAAAGTTTTATTGTTAGTCCTTCTTCCCTTCTTCCCAACCCTTATTAGCTTGGCCAAGCATACAGCTCTAAGTCTCAAATTCCATATATATAAGAAGTTCTTCACCATCATCTAGAGTGTTGGGTATCAGATCTAACTTATTTTCCTTCTCTACACTCATCAAGGCATTGGAGATAGGTATGAATTTGGAATTCACTAGATCCTTGATATTTCCAAATTGTATTATTATCTTCTCCTTTTGTACTTGCAATTGGAAAAATTGCTCATGCAGATTCTTAGTCATATTCCTAGTGCTCCTACCAATGTCCTATATGGGATCATAGGCACCAAATGCCTTATCAATTTGGGACTCAATGGAGTCCATCTCATTCTTTATGCTTTTGATGGAGCTAGGTCATTTCATGTAAAATTGGAATATTTTTGCTTCCGCCATGTAATCATGTACATCTTTGAGATTATTCTAAAATTTATTGTATGCAAAGGCACACTTCTCTATTATATCCATTAATATTTTATCGTTCACCTTTTTATCTATCTCTTTCTCTTGTTTTTCTTTCAAACCACTAGAATACTCTTTAAATGAATCAAGAAAAATTTTAAATTCTTCATACTGGATAAAGAATTGTCAATGCTCACACAAGGTATGCTCTCTTGTATAATCCTCACTACTTCATCAATAATTTTTGCAATCTTTTGATGATTTTGCAATATTTCCTTCCAAGAAGAGGCATGAAACACATCACCTAATTGAAGCTTGTGCAATGGAGAGATATTATCCATTCCAACCTACCCTTGTTGCATTGGAATTTGAATTAGTTGGGAAAATACTACCAATTGAAATTGAAATTGAATATGTAATAAATTATTCAATGAATATCCAGAGGCACTGGAAGATTTTTCAACTATCTTTGCATCATCTTTTACAACCTTCTTCTCCAAATCCTTTTCCTTGTCACCAATGTTGCATTCTAATTTTTCTTCATTAACCTCAACATTGTCAGGATTTTCTTCATCCTTCTTTTCCTCATCAACTGATTCTTCTTTGTCATCCAGAGGCATATTTACCTCTGGCTTGGATTTTATTTCTTCTTCAACGTTCCTTTCTAGTTTTGGAGGATGTGAGTTATGAACTGTAGATGCATCCTTATTTCGTGCCTCTATAACATTTACTTATGAAGTGGTATTTTCTCCTACTAGAGGAGCATCACCTATAGTACCTTCTCTTGTAGTGTTCTCTTTGTCGGTAACAACTTCTGCAACATTTTCTTTCACATCTGAAAGAGTGTCATCCTGTACATTCTCTTCTTCTACAGCATGCTCGTGTTGAGAATAATCATGATGTGCTTATTTTTATTCATTAACATTTGAAACTGGCATATCATCATGCATTTCTTCTACACTGTCCAAATTTATCTTTGTGCCAAATTTGTAACCTTTTCAACTGTTTCATTTTGGTGCCTTTCAAGATCATTCTGATCTCTACTCATAAGGGTGGTTACCCTTTTCTTACTTTGGAACTCTTTATTGTACACCTAAGCCAATGTGGCTTTATTTTCATCTGAAAGGGATGCAATAATCTTCTCAAGAGAAAAAACCTAAACTTTTCTTCTTCATTGATTTCCTTGTATCTTCTTACATACAATACATCCCTCAACTCTACAAGAAATTTATTTTTAATATTCTTCATATTTAATTCAAAAGTAATAATGTATTTTACAATTGATTCTTCTATTGTTTCCTTGTCAACATCATCTGTAGTAGTGTACAATGTAGCTTAGTCTCTTCTAACATTTCATGATCCACAATTCCATTGAATAAGGCATCTAATTGCATAGGACTATGTAACCTTACTAGATTCTTCTTCTTCTTCTCTTTCTTGTCTTCCGATGACTACTTCTCTTTGTCAAACATTGTTTTATTTCCTCTCTTGTGCATCATAAAGGCTTGTTTTTCCTTTTCTACTTCTACCTCTTCATTTCATGTATCCATAACGTCGGTTCTTACTTTCTTTGAACTTTCTTCTCCTTGTGAAGTTTCATATTTCCTTTTTCAGACCAATTATTGTCCTTCTTCTTCATCATCAACATTCACTCCCAAGTATGCTTCTTTTGTTATTTTTGTCTTTATTCTTCTTCTTTAAGCGGCTCCTTGTTGCTTTTTTAGGGTCACCTTTTCCTTTACAAGCACACTTTGCTACTTATCTAGAGTATATTTTTCTTTTACAAGGGCACTTGTTTGTTTTTTTGAAGTACTTGACTCCTTTCTCTTCATTCCACTGACTGATGGCATGGTCCTAGAGGACTTGGGGGAAATTAAATGGCTGGTAGATATTCTAATAGAGCTTCTAACACTTGATGATCCTCCTGGTGATCTAGACATGGCTTTAGCCTTCTCTACTTGTTCTTTTGTGAGGCCCATTGCCTCCACAACTGGTGCAATCATCTTCTGAACTTTTTTTTTTTCCTTTGATCCATATGCACCTCCATGGATTTCTTCTCATAGGTTCCATACCTCTCCTCAGAGTTGTCTCTAGGTTTAATCACCATAAAGTCTATTGAGCTATTGATTTCTTCCATTGCAATCTCATATCCCATCTCTAGGATCCAAACAGTCCTAGGCTCAACAACCTATATGATGTAGCTATCTTTTGTTACCAAGAATGTGATGTCATTCCTGTAATTTTCTACCATGCTCCATTGAATCATTTCTCTAGCTAGCATGTTCTTCTAAAAGGTCTTGAAAAATTCCCATAATGCTACTTCTTGAGTCTCCACATTTCCTAACCTCAGGTGGTCTCTGATTTGATGCGCTATTGTTTTGTCCTTCAACCAAATAGTAGTCTTTGTTCTAAGAACCTCATTCAAGAAGTAAAACAAGAAACACATGATCAATGTGCCAAACTTGAAAGGGTATTTTGAATCCTTTGTATTCTATAAGTTCTCAATTAATTGTTCCCTCAATAACTCACATAAATCATAATCTACACCCTTCACAACCATCTCATGTGTTGTATTAATTGTAGTTACTGATACAAAATTATCCCTATTAGTGAAATACATTTTGTAACCAATCACCATGGTGGCATACTTGACTGTCAGATCTCTAATATTATTGATTTTCAAATCTCTCTTGTCATATTCTGCCCTTGTAACTCCATCACTACTTCATTCTTCACAAAATTTAGTGTCAGAACTTGTTTGGTTGAACATAAACCCATAACAACCCTAATCACCTCTTTGTTGATCAAGTATGGTATATCAATCCAAATGAATCTATCATGGATACTAATCAAGGTGAACCTTACCCATGCATCATCACGGCTAAAGTTAGGAAATTAGTGTTACACATTGATTTCCTTCTCTATTAGGCTCTCAAATTACATTTTCAGTTCAAAGTTGTGTCTAGTGAGTTCATTAACACACACACTATTGGTTTTTTTTACGAACCAAGCTGATCTTCAAAATTACCTATGGACTTTGCCATTTCCAATAATTAGCAATCTAAAGGGATTGGCCAACAAATGAGTAAAAGCTGCAAAACTTTCACTCCTGCACTTTGGGCTCTATGAAACCCGGGAGGGTGCTCCCACAATGTATATTCAAGAACTCGTGTGATTTATATTTAGATACATTGTAAACAATAGATAATTCTCATATATCTACTCAACAATATAGTGTATCAAAAGAGTTGGAAATTCTCTTAAATAATACCTTATACTTGGAGTATGAGAAAATTGAAATTCATTGTAGCATGACTACATTGGTAACTCATCTAAAATATTTGTAAATAAAGATTGATTTGTTGATAAACTAACCTAGGAACTAAATTGTGAGCAATTTACTAAAACTAGTGCCTTATCCTAAACATAGAGTCAATATTAACCTATGCAACCTGATAACAATTCAATAATAGCAACATATAGCTTAAGAAACACTGCATTATAGCACTTCCCCATAACATTCTCGACCACTACTTCTTGAAGATATCCTTGCATATAATTCATATGAGTCAACAATCTCATTCAAGCACTTACACTAATTCATTGAATTAATAAGCAAGAATGAAATCACACATCCACTGGAAAGCAATGGAGATGAACAACACAATGCTTGATTATATTCATTCATAACTCGTAGAACAATTACAAAGGAGAGATAATGGCCATGAAATTAGCATCATTCTATATTGTATTTTCTATCTTGTTATCAAAATTACATACATAGCTACAAACTCAGAACTTAAGACAAAACTTAAAATATGCTTTGTATCCCCTTTACAATTCACTATGTCAATTTCATTTCAACGAACCCCATACTTTTGGCCTTGAATTATTTCTTATAGAAACAAAAGAGAAAAACAAGCTTCAAGCCAAAAAGCACACATGTCAAAACCCTATTGGACCGCTGTAACAAATATTCCCTTTTTAGTTACGCTTGAGCTCTCAGATGGTGGGAATAAACATGAGGCACAAATAACCTTCATTCATTGCTAAGATCTAGTCCCACCTTTAAAAGGTATCATTTGTTTGTTACAAAAGCTTCAAAATATCCTCCATGCACTCAAAAAGTGTCCACCACAAGCAAACCTAGTCAACAAAATTTAAAAAGCATGAAAAGCAAATAAAGAAACAAAACTGATTTATCCACATTAGCATTTTATGCCACCAATTTTCATGTTGAGGAGAGAACAATATTTTTGCAATACTTTATCAAAAGCCTAATCTGCACTATTTTTGGGCTATGTATTGTTTCTCTCCTGTCTGTTATTCATCATATCAATATTCATCCCCTTACAAGCTTAATATATATATTTTTCCAACTAGGTGGTGTATTCTTCTTCAATGGGCCACTTCACGTCCAATAAAATTTGCACCTTTGCACTATGTTGATGTATTTAGCATCAATTAATGCTCTAGCCTATTTGATAAAAGTATCCATTCTTGTTTCAATCTCCATCAACATATCAACAATTGGATTCAACATGGTGTAATCAACCACAGGCAATGGCCTCTTAGTGGATGTGATTATCTCTCCCAATTCATTCCTCCATTTATCAAACTGTTGTAACTCACCTTTGTGATTCAATATCATAGGCATACCATACTTCTCCATTTCTTTGAATACTTTCAACTTATTATGGAGTTGAGTCCCTAGTTTTCCATGAAAAGTTGTTATCTCATTTACCAAGTCCATAGCTTGTGATATTTCAGGGATATTTGTAGGTGCCTCAAGATCCTCCTTCATTTTAGGCATCATTTCTTTTAAAGAACTTATTCTAGTACTCCATTTTCTCCATTCATTCCTGAAGGCTTCCTGGACCTACAAATATTTTATGTTTGCTTCATGAATGTTCTTATAGGAAACTCATACATCATCATCTTTGTTGACCAACTTGGTCACCCTATGTTTCAATACATCCTCAAAAATGTCATTTTTCACCTTAACAGTTTCAAATTTAGCCTTCTTGACATTTTCCTTTTTTTGTCTTTAACTGATTATTCAAATCATTGATTCTCAAGGCCAAGGTCTCCTTGTCCTGTGTAGACAAGTTTGAAGAAGAAGAAGATGGAAAAGATAGTGTCCTCACTGACTAGTCAGCCTAAACAGTGGCTCTCATCTTTTTTATCTCATCCAAGGCCTTATTATACTCCGTGGCTCTCATCTTTTTTATCTCATCCAAGGCCTTATTATACTCCTTCACCAAAGAATCATACTTCTAAGAAATTTGTGTTGTGTCCACACTCAGCATCGCAATATGAGTGGTTAACTTAGCTACTTAGATAGGTGTTATATTTGTGGCTTTCTTCACCACCAAGGAACCCATAACCTCTTCAATAGGCCTAGCGACCTCATGCTTTCTAGTATTAGGTGCCATAGACTAGATTGCAAGAGTATGCAACTTCGAACTATACCCAAATCCAAACACCTTATCTTCAAACTGCTCCTTAGTTATTGAAGCCTGAGGATCTCTTCTTACTACATCATATGCAATAGCTGAGGTGATAGTACATCCTAGTAACAACATGATTCTGTTATCTGTGATAATTTTCCTAGCTTCAACGTGAGTAATAGGTGCAATCTCATCCATGATCTTTTCTTCCTCTACCTTCTCTACCTCTTCCTATTGAGAAGGTTCAACACTAGCCCTTGCTTGCTCAAGCCTTTCTTTTATCTCTTTGCTCCTCTGTTGAACCATAAATTCCTTGAATTCCTTAGACTTTACAAACTTATCATCTGCAAGGAACTCGTCACAATCCTTAATCTTGGGATCATCATCATTCATTTCATCATATTGCCATTGAAAAATTCTATCTGAGGGAACCTCTGAATCAAGAGTTTCTTCAATATTAGGGGGAGGGAATTTCTTCTCCACCTCCTCATCATCAGGCACATGTTCTGCCATTTGTTCCTCCCTAACTTCTTGGAAATCTACAGGCTACTCTCGAACATCCATATCCTGAGGTTGTTGTTCTAAGAGAGTGTGTGCTCTCTCAACAACCTCTTTCACCTTTACCTTGAAATCACCATTTTGATAATCCCTTAGCTTTCTAAAATCTCTTTCAAAAGGATCTTCAATTACATCATAGGGGATCTCATAGAAATCATTCCTCCTTATGATGCTCTCTTCAATGTCCATTATGGATGTCCATTCTTTCTTTCTAGACCTAACAACCTCATCACTTGTCAAGTTTCCCAATATATCATCTGTGTACAAAAACTGGTGATATATTCTTGATAAGTTTTTCTCCCTTCTCTTTGCACACACAAATCTTTCAGGTTCAAAACTCCTAACCTCATTAAAAGGTAACCTAAGGTTATTCACCATGATTCCAAATTTCTCATACCCTTCAGGGGCAGTAACCTTAAAGTAAGCAAAAGAACATTGGGGACTCACCACAGTACCTTTCCTAGGCTTTCTAAACATTTCATAATCCATAAAATCAACTTGCCACATTAACTCGATGAATGCCAATATATTAGATACATACAGGGGAAAACAGTGTGGTGCTACCTTAGATCCATAAGCCTTGATCAAAGTATAGTTTGAGTGCAAAAACCAATCTTCCCAATTATGCTTTGTCGTTGATCACACTATATCCTTTGGGTGCATGATATTTCTAATTGTTGGAGACAGCCTGTGAATATGTGCTACACGCAAACTTTCCAGGATACCAAATCTTATGACATTAGCAAACATGAAATAGTTGGAATTGGGACAAATCCTAATCCCAAATATGTGTCCACATTTGGACTAGCAAAACATTGTTCTCATTGTCCCTAAATCTCAATTTCAGCTTTCTTTTTTAGCTATAATCACCCTCATATATAAGCATATGCATTAACAAAGAATAATGTGGGAAATGTAGAGGGAGAACCTCTTTCTTCAGATTAATGAAATTCTGATGCATTTGTTCAACAACATAGACGGCATAATCAAAACTAATGTTCTGATTATGAGCTTGTATATCTGTTGTCATCACCAACAAGTCAGGAGCTATCCTCGCCTCAAAATTTTGATCCAAAACTTGATTCAGGCAATAATAGGTGTTCTTGAAGTAATCCAAAAATTCTTCACATTCAAAGGGCTCGGTATCTTTAGGGAGAAACCTTTCCTTGCTCTTTCTATGCCAAACAAGTAGTCTATTCCTGTATGTAAATTTTTTATATTCATATTCACCATATAGACCTATGTGCTTAATTTTTATAGTATAATTAGGATTCAACCCAAATATCTCCACAACCCAATCCCTTGTCACCTCAAGGATTACATCTCCATTTTCACTCTTGATTGTTCTGTCAGTGGGATCATAGTGCCTAGCCAACTCCATCATCACATCCACTTCCACAAACACATTGGGTACCACTAGCTTCCCAAGGTTGAGCCCCCAGAAGTAACATGTCAGCTTCTTATAATTTTGTCTGTTAAAAGCATACAAGAATAATTTCCATCCACTTTAAGGTTGGGCCAATTCTCCAATTTCACCAACATTGTCAATTAGTATGGTAGTCATGGCAACCTAACCTATAGGTATCTTTCCAATTTGTCACCCTCCCTCCTTTACTTCTCTAGAGGCCCCCTCCGTGAACCTCTCTTGCTCTTTCTTTGCACTTCTGGACCTAGTAGACGCCGCAGGGGTATTTGGCGTAGGGTTAGATGTTGCAAGTGGTTCCAGCTTAACCACGGATGAAACATCTTGGGTTTTAATCCTTTTAACCCTTTTTTACTTTGGTTTCCTCTCAGGTCTAATGCAAGATTCATTGAGTTCTAGCTCACTCATATTTAAAAAGTGGTAGGACAAGGTTTTAGAGTTGTCTCAATCGAAAAGACCTACCCAAGTATAAAAACCCAAGACACAACTTACAAAACAAAGTATTCCTAGACTTTACACAATATTCATCACCCTAATTGAAGATACTCAAATGAATAAATCATAAGCAAGTTACCTCCCAAATTCCCTACTACCCTTTTAGAATAGCATAAATTAGTATTTTGGATAGGAAGAGGTACAACAATTTGCTTACCCAGGTGAACAACTGATATAATTGTTGTTGTAATTGCCTGTTGGAGCTTTCCACACTACTTCCTCAACTTTTAGCTTTCTTTTCTACTCCTAAGCAGTTCCAAATGTGTGAAAAATAAGCTAGCTACCTTCTTTATGGCCGGAAAATGGAATACATCACTATTAATGTTTGATAGAAAGCTCACGCAAGTGAACTGACATTTAGTCATTCATATTCAAACCCTAGCCGTTGATTATTTCATTTTAAAATTGCATCAATGATTCCCCTTTCAGCTCGCTACTTTCTTTCTTGCTTTAAATAATGTCCTCAAGATGCTACCACATTATCCTTTATTATGTAGCTATCGCTAATCGCTGATACATTTCACCTTTCACAAGTCTTATTAGTGACGCTAGCATCTAAGCGATGAGATCTCAGCCTTTGAATTTATAGCCCATCCTTGATCACGTTCATCACCCATTGCGTACCACTAATCCAGGCTTCAAACTCCAAATCACATTAGAAATAGGATAATAAGGTGACAAAACAAGATTAAGACACGTGCACCTGCGTGAAAATCAAAGGTACAAAAGACATCGCTCACAAGAGCAATTTAAATCAGCGAAAGAAAGTTTGAACAAATGACTCCATCGCCCATCACTATTTTGGAACTCAAATCTTGGAATGAATCCATGGTGAGAAATAGGAGAAAATATAAAAAGCACCAAGGGTCATCACACATTGCTAATTCCCATCCTAAAACTTTCAAGCAATTAGTGATGAGAAGGAAGCCAACAATAACACAGAACACTTGCATCACGTATCGCTAATACAAAACCCATTTATGATACATGAAACAAAGAGAATACCACTCATCGCTCATCACCAATTTAAAAATAATATCGAAATCCATCCACGATGAGTGATGAAAAAAAATTCCTAGAGGTCATCACTAATCGCTAATTCAATACTCAAAATTCAAGAGCAATTAATGATAGCCAAAACTTTCAATGATATAAAGAGAAACTAGAATATTGCACATCACTGATACAAATCAAAAGTTCTCAAAGCCATGCACGATGTGGGAAACCAAAGAAACACCACTCATTTCTCATTGCCAATTTAAATTTACATTTCAAAAGCTATCTACGATGAGCGATAAAGGGAAGTGGTGGATGGGACTTAAGTGAAGATAATTCAGTAGGTGCCCGCAAGTTGTTTTAGGAAGAGGACTGCATAGGACACCATATAAAAAGTCCTCAAAGGACTTAGAACATATTATTTCAAAGGATTTAAAGGAAAAATAAGGTCAATCAATCAACTTTATAAAATATAAGAACATCGGATGGAGGCATGAGGGACCGGTTACTCCATGAGTTCTAATGACACTAGATGCTTTAGCATGATTGAAAATGGGTAGTAGAACAATGAATTAGAACCTTGGAAAAAATGTGAGTTTGAGGGTTATTTAGGAAGGATCTCAAGTAAGAAAAAACCCTACAATAGTGATGATAAACAAAACCCTAAACCCCTAGGATAGAACTTAGCAAAATTCTGCAAGATGATAAATGGAACCAAAATAAAATTCAGGGGCTCCATCAGTGGCTCTAACTAGGGATGCATGTATCTCACAAGCATGGTGTGATCTTAGAATATTGGGTTGAAGCAAACCAACCAAACATAGTGAATCAAAAACCCAGGAGCTACCAAGACTAGGTAGTAGGACCAAACCAGACACAACCAAAGCAAACACACCTATATACAAAATGTACAAAACCTACAATCTACATGGAGAAAAACATACTTAGGAGAAGTATGGATTTAAGAATTTTCCATGTACTGGTAGTTCAAAAATTTCACCTATCAAGCTTTGGAGGAAATATGAATCCTCCCCATGTGTATTGTCTATCAGATATGGGCCTAACCGTAATGCTTCAAACTTTCCATGCTTACCCTTATCCTGAGCCCTTTCATTCCAGGCTAGTACCATACTATTCACTTCAAATTTTCTAGGAGAATCTCTCTTGTCATGCAAGTTCTTGAATTGCAGCTACATTTTTGCATTTTTGGCATGATCTTCTCTTCTAGTTTCATATAATTGCACTCGATTATCAATTATGTGTTGCATATCATCACATATATCCCCATTATACTCTTTCAAAAATTTATGCATCTTTAGCAAGTTATTTTCTGGTAGCCTAGCATCCAAACCATACACAAAACCAAATGATGAATAACTAGTGGCCTTGTTCACAATAACCCTATCCGCCTAGAGTGCCAGCATCACCTTTGAGTCCCAAGCTTTCTTGTTCTTCTCTATAACTCTTTTGATGATTTTCATTAAGCTCTTATTACTAGATTCAGCCTGACCATTTCCTTGAGGATGGTAAGGTGAAGAATAAGAAATCTGTATGCTATGTATATCACAAAAATCCTTGAATTCCTCTGATATGAAACACATAACACTATCTAAAATGATCTTCTCTGGAATTCCAAACCTAATCAAAATATTATTCAATAGGAAGTCCACCACCACTTTTCTTGTTACCTTTCTTATGGGTATTGCTTCTACCCATTTTGTGAAATAGTCAATGGCAATAAGGATCAATGAGTTCCCTCCACTAGAATTTTCTAGTATTTCGCCAATGAAGTCAATCCCCCATTGTTGGAAAGGATCTTGAACAAAAATAGGCCTAAGTGGTAAATTTCCTAAAAACTTTAGTTTTCCCACAAACCTCTAACAAGCATCACAACTCTTAAAAAACTTGTGGGCATCCATAAAAATAGTAGGCCACCAAAATCCTACCCTCAAGATCTTATTAGTAGTGTCCTTTTCCATGTAATGGCCACCACATACTCCATTGTGCATTTCCTGCAAGAGTTCTAATGCCTATTTTACATCCACATATTTAAGTAGTACACAATCCTAGATTCTCCACCATAGTTCATTGTCAATAATCACATACTTTATGGCATGCAACTTTAATTTTCTCTTGTCATTATCATCCATATCGATAGGACATTGCAATTTCTGCAAGTATTGGACAATCCTTATGTACTAGCCACATGTTTTATCATAGATAGGTGCAACACCAACAATCTCCATCTGATTTATCTACTTAGCTTCCAAATTATTTTGTCATTAGTTTTCCTAGGCCCTACCCTCTTCCTAACTTGGTAATATGGACATCAATGTTGAATTCTCGGATCCTGTTGATCCATCTACACCTTCTTCCTATAGTTTCTTGCTAAGTAAAGATATCTTTCATAGTAGCACTTGGCACAAAAGCTATAATAGTAGCCCCTACTAAGTAAGTCCTAAAATTATTCATAGCCTTGACTAGAGCATATGCTTGTTTTTCAATCATATCATACTTAAGCTCTATAGCTTGTAAATATTTTCTAAAGAATGCAATGGGTTGTTCATAGCCCTCCTCATTTTTCTACAATAAGACAACATCAATAGTATGGAAAGAAGTGAAAGAAAAAATGTGCAGTGGTTTAGAGAAATATGAAGATTTCAAAACTGGAGCTTCCTTAATAGTTTGCTTAATTTTCTTGAACACATGATTGGGCTCCTCAATCTAAACCACTTTTTCTCCCTTTTTTAGCATCTTGGAGACAGGTCTTGTAATTTATACAAAGTTGATCACAAACCTCCTCAAGAAATTGATTTGTCCAAAGAATGATTGAATGCCTTTGACATTATTTGGCTAAGGGATCTTATCTATGGCTGTCACCCTTTCGGGGCCAATCCTCACTCCTTCTTTAGACACAATGTGCCCTAGTAGTTTACCTTCAGTAACCCCAATGACACATTTCTTTGGATTTAGTGAGATCCCATACTCTAAAGCTCTGATAAATACCTTTTCCAAGTGTGTGCAATGATCCTCTTCTTTCTTGGAGTAGGTTGTCAAGTCATCTTGATATATAGCCTTGAATAAATAAATAAAATCAGAAAAGGCTACATCCATAGCCCTCTAAAAGGTGGCACCTACATTTTTAAAACTAAATGGCATCCTTACATATAGATAGGTGCCCCATGGAGTAGTGAATGCAGTCTTATACTACTCAGACTCCTTTACTTTCACTTGGTTATAACAGGAAAATCCATCCACCATTAATAGCAACTCACAACCTTTTACCTTCTATAACATGGCTTCCATGTTTGGAAATGGATAATTTTCCTTTAATAAGGACATTTTCAAATTCCTAAGGTCCACACACAACCTTATATCACCATTCCTTTTCTAACTAGCACAGTTGGACACCCTGAGAATGTCTAATGGGCTTTATCATACCAACATCTCTTAACTTTACTAGCTACTCTTGCATCTTTGGAGCTAAATTAGGATTAATTGGTCTTTGCTTCTGCTTGAAAGGCTTAGCATTTTCCTTTAGAGGAATCTCATGCTGAAATAACTCTTCCCTATATGTTCTTAGGTCATTGTATGACCAAGCAAAGACATGTATATACTTTATCAATAAGGAAATTAACATTTCCTTAACCTTAGGTTTCATTTTCCTTCCTACATACACTTTCTTAGGGGTATTTTCAATCCCTAAATTTACTTCCTCCAAGTCCTCTGGATGAGTAGCAGTTGTCTTAATCTTGCTTTTATCTTGACTATCAAAGAACCTTTCAAGTGCTACAAGGCCTTTGAGGATTTTGTTTGTCTTTAACTAGATGACCTCATTCCAAAATACTATGTCCTTGCCATCTATATTTTCAAAAAATCCACCAAAGTCAATCTCCTAACCTTCATATTCATTAGCACATTTCAAAAAATTGAGAATATCCTCATCGTCATTGAAAATATGCCAATTGTGTACATTATCAGGAATGGAAGGCATTGACTATACCTCCACCTTAGAGATACCTACAAAAGTTATGTCATCTAGTCTTAACATAATATTTACAAGTACATTAGCCACTCTATTATGTCCTCTTTCTATCTAGTCAATCCCAAAAGCATCAAACTACTCAATGGAATCCTAGACAACATTTTTGTATTGTTTCAGTCTGTTGTTTTTGCAAGCATATTTGGCTCTTGGGATATCACAAGCTTAGAGTTACCAATTACCATCAACTTTTTTATCCCATGCTTTTCATCCAATCTTAATCCTAGTAACAATGCTTCATATTCTTCCACTTTATTTGTGCAGAAAAAAGATAAAATGAAAGAAATTTTATATGTAGTGACAATAGGTGATACTGGAAATATCCCTGCACCCGATCCTTCCTTGGAACTTGCACCATCAAAGTAAATTTTCTAAAGTCCATTCTTGTTAGATAAAATTATGACTTCATTATTTATAGGTGCAGGGCACCTATCGGTTTCTCTTAGTACTTCTTCCACCTTAAAATCACTGATGTCAGTGTCTATGAAAAGTATTTTATCATCTTTAGGAGCATGTTCCAACATATGTGGCAACTTTGGATCTCGTACCACTTGCACATCCTTACCATCAATAGGGAAAGTGGCATAAGACATGTCACACTGCATACTACTTCCCATGGACACACTCCACTTCCTAGATAGCATCTTTCCATAATTACATGGGATATCAACTACCACCACACTCATCTTAAACTCCCTTTTTAGATATGCTGCTAATTTGTAATTTTATTGATCGTATCAATAACAAGGACTTCCCTTGAATCCATAGCATAGCACTTACCATGAGTGCTATAAAATTTCATTCTTAATGCCTCCATGATCTTGGCTAGCATTGTATTGTTAGATGCTCCAGAATCAATAATACAATTCTTCAAAAAATTTCCCTCAACAATTAATGTGAGGAAAAATGGGTCTATCTTTCCAAGACAAGCAACTACTAAATTTCCTAGAAATATATGAGGGATCTTAGTGATTACTCCCTCGACCTCTTTATCTGTCTTATCCTTCTCACTCACTTTGGGAGGAGTGGGCACCACTAAATCATTACAGGCTATAATAGCACCATTGATAAGGGTTACTGCCTTTTGATTATAATTATCTATTCTCATCATTTTAAGAAGGGGAACAAAGACCTTTACTTGACTGAATAATTGAAACATATCAACAGGGATGTACTTATGAAATTCAATTGGGAGCATACCGTGTCCTGTGTTACTCTCCTTCTGTTGATTTTTGGATGTCTCAACTTTAGGCTTGACATCTTTTCTCATAGCTTCATGATTTTTCCTATGTATCTTTGTCTTAACAATAGGGGATTTGAGCTCTACATCTGTCTTTGGTTTATCTACCTTCTTTTCCCAAATCTTATCTCCCCTATTTTCCTTAACTTTCATTGCTTATGCTTTTCCATCAAATTTGTGCTCTTTGCTTTTGGCATTCTAGTCCTTAATGAAAATACCAACATGACTACCTTGTTCAACATTGACTGTTCTATTCCTTAGATGATATGAGATTCTAGCTTGGGAAGCCAAAGCCATAGTATATCTTGCAATATGTTTATCCAAAGGTCTTCTCAGGGATACACCATCTTCAATTTCTTCCAAATTGTATACTTCAACATCACTATCACCATCCTCATCTGAGAGTACTTGTTGATGATATGTACTAGCAATTTTCCTTTGGTCATCTACATCCATATCATGAGACTCCATATCCAAAGATCACACACTATTAGCCAATTCAAAACCATCCATAATCATATTTATATCAATATCCTCCTCATTTGATTGATTACATTCTTCAGGTCCATATCCTTCAACTTCAACCATTTGTGCAACTGCACATTAATAAGGAGAGTGCGGCATTTGGAAAACCATGCACCAAGGGGTGTCATCAACAAAATTCCCTCAATCCTTCTACAAAGGATTCAAAGGAATTTTACTTTGATCATTTCTTTGATTATTGGGGATAGGCTTCCAATTCTGCTAGTTGGTATTATAGGGATGATCTTGCAGTCAAGGAGGTCTTTCATTATTATGATAATTTTTTGACTGAATCTTATATTTCCTTACAATCCTATCATTCAATCTTTTCTTCATGACTGCCTACTTTAACACTAGAAGTTTTATCATCCTTTTTTGGATTTCTAAGAATCTTTCAATCATCTCTTCTTCCAACTTTACCAATTGATCGACTAATGTTATTAATATGAATAGCCACATTGTAAGCCTCCCTTAATGCATAAGGATTCTTATCAAGTAAGAGGTAACTCATCTTACATCAAAAGCATTGCAGTAATTTACCAAGCACACATTATCATTCAATTGTAAATGGGGAGGCAATCTTTTCATAGCTTTTTGGAAGCTTGTATTAAAATTAGTGATAGACTCATTAGAACCCTTAGCAATGTTATTAAATTTATTCAAAAAATACCTTGAATCATTCTTATCACCATATTGCTCTCTAAACAGTCTTTTAAATTCTTCCTAAGAGCCTATACTTTCAACATGCAAACTCTAATAACACTCTCTGGCATCCTCAGTCAAGGACTGCATGAACAATTTCATCATGAGATCCTCTGATTCTACCTCAAAGTTATCCATGATGTTGGTGAAGGCTTTGAAGTGGTCTTCACCATTCACAACATTATTTCTAGAGAATCTAACTAGAGAAAACCTGAAATCTTCAGGAAATAGGTTAGGATAGCTAGGTATTCTAGTGAAACATAACTGCTGATATCTCTCTACTTGGAGTGGAATCCTAGTATTTCTATCTCTATGATCATTTCTATGCTCATCATCCTTCTGGTTATCAAATTGATTTTTATCCTTACCCTTCCCACTTCCATCATCACCACTGTATCTCTTCTTGTTTCCCTCATCATCTTTAGAGTATGAGTTCTTGTTTTTATTGTTTCCTCCACCTCCACCACCTTGATCCCCACCACCCCCTCCATTGGTAGTGTGTACTTTAGAATTTTTCTTTTGTGACTCACTATTATTATTCCTAGAGCTTGAAGCCTATGGAGGTGGTGTGGAAATTTTAAGAAAAGTAATGTTTCTAGCTATTTTTGTATTAGCTGCTTTTATTTCATCTTTCTTCAAATCCTCTTGTAGTTTATCATTTTCCTACTACAATTTCAAGATCTCAATATTTGGTGGTGTAGAAGATGGAGTAGGATCAATTTTAACATTATTGGCTAAATTTTTATAGATGAAATATGGGTATTTGTATTAGTCTTGTTATTGAAAGTATTGAAGGTAGTCTTCTTTTTCTAATTAATGGGATTCTTCCCATGATCTATAAATGATGATTTCTTAGCTATGATAGAAGGATCTAAGGCTTTGGTAGTTGAAACAGATGTGGTATACGTACTGGCAGTAGAGGTTCCTATATGAACTATTTCTTTAGGAATTTTAGGGGTAATTTTAGTAGTCAACTTAGGGACATTCTCCTCAAAGGCCTTCCGCCTAGCAACATATTCTCTCATCTTTTCTATTTTTTGTTTTTGAGCATCTCTCTCAAGTTAATTAGCCCTAATCCTATCTTCCTTCTCCTCCAACTCCTTTTTTCTATTCTCTTCTTCTTCCTTAATCCTAAGTTCTTCTTCCTCTAAGGCTTGCATGTATTTGTCTATATCTTCTTCATTTTTTAAGATATTTTCAGCCTCAGTAGGCGCAAGAGTATAATAGGCTTGATCAACTCGGTCTTCCTCAAGGGAAATGTGCACTTATATATTAGGAGATTCTCCCCTTGGTTTGAATTTTTTTCCATTAAAGAAAGACCCAACACCAAGGGTTAACGGCTTTCAGAACTTCTTATTCTTATCCCAAAACTCCCACCTATCCTCCTCTCTTGACACATCAAATTCATTGTCAAATACTTGCTCAATAGGAAAACTCCCTTGATCTACATTAGTCTCTTCAAATTAACATGCTTCTCCCTGGATATTTCTACTATCTACTTTATTTTCAAAAGTAGGAGATGCTTCAGCAAGGGATACAAAAGAATTACTGGATTTAATAGTTTTCTTCACCCATAATGGTTGTTTGTCATTTGTAAGCTCAGACTCCAGCTTCTGCTTTAGATGATTTTTCATATAGGTTGTGTTCTTCTTCATGGTTTCAAATTTATGAGAATCCTTCTTCTCATGTTCTCTTTGATAATTTATCTTTACATTGGTATATGAGACTTTAGAGTTGCCACCTAGAATGCTAGAAAATAGAAAGTGATTGCACTTCAACTTGGTATTTGTAATTTTAGAAAAGACTGAACATAACTCGACATAAAGTGACAAAATTAACCAAGACTTGACACATAAAAATGGACGTGGATTTTGCTAAAACTTAGAACCAATTATTCTTCAACAACGAAAAATAATATAATACTCAAATATGAATGTACCAGATCTGAACTAGAGACTTTCGAATTAACAAATCCACAACATAGTTTCCAATCTGTTGGTTGTTTTTTAAGAACCAAGCTAATCTTTAGAATTACCTATGTACTTTTCCATTTCCAATAATTATCAATCTAAAGGGATTGGCCAACGAACAAGTAAAATCTACAAAAATTTCACTCCTGCGCTTTGGGCTCTATGAAATACAAGAGGGAGATCCCACAATGTATATTCAAAAACTTATGTGATTTATATTTTGATACATTGTAAAAAACAAATAATTCTCATATATCTACTCAACAATATAGTGTATCAAAAGAGTTAGCAATTCTCTTAAATAATACCTTATGCTTGGAACATGAGAAAAGTGAAATTCATCATAGCATGACCACAATGGTAACTCATTTGAAAGATTTGTAAATAAAGAGTGATTTGCTAATAAACTAACCCAAGAACTAAATTGTGAGTAATTTACTAAAACCAATGCCTTATCCTAAACATGGAGTCAATCTTAACCTATCCAACTTGATAACAATTCAACAAAAACAACATATAGCTTTAGAAACACTACATTACAACACTTCCTCATAACATTCTCAACCACTACTTCTTGAAGATATCATAGCACATAATTCATATGAGTCAATAATATCATTCAAGCACTTACATTAATTCATTAAATTAATAAGAAATAATGAAATTACACATCCACTAGAAAGTAATGGAGATGAAAAACATAATACTTGATTATATTCATTCATAACTCATAGAACAATTACAGAGGAGAGACAATGACCATTAAATTAGCATCATTCTATATTATATTTGCTATCCTATTATCAAAACTACATACATAGCTAGACTCAAAACTTAAGACAAAACTTAAAATATGCTATGTATTCCCTTTATAATTCACTATCTCAATTGCATTTCAATGAACCCGTACTTCAGGCCCTGAATTCTTTCTTATAGAAATGAAAGAGAAAAACATGGCTCAGGCTAGAAAGCACTCATGTCAAAAAAAATCCATTTTTCAGTTACGCTCGAGCTCTCAAATGGTGGGAATAAAAATGAGGAAAAAATAACTTTCATTTGTTGGTAAGATCTGGTCCCACATTTAAAAGGTATGATTTTTTTGTTACAACAACTTCAAAATATGCTCCATGTGTTGAAAAACTGTCCACCATGGGCAAACCCAGTCAGCAAAATTTAAAAAGCATAAAAAGAAAATAAAGAAAGAAAATCAATTTATCCACATCAACACTTTATGCCACCAATTTTCATGTTGAGGAGAGAACAATATTTTTACAATACTTTATCAAAAGCCTAATCTACACTATTTTTGGGCTATGCATTGTTTCTCTCCTATATGTTATTCATCATATTAACATTCATCCCCTTACAAGCTTAATCTATATACTTTTCCAACCAGGTGGTGTACTCTTCTTCATTGGGCCACTTCAGGTCTAATAAAATTTGCACCTTTGAACTATGCTGATTGTATATAGCATCAATCAATGCTCTAGTCTCTCTAACAAAAGTATCAATTTGGGTTTCAATCTCCATCAACATATCAACACTTGGATTCAACATGGTGTAATCAACCGTAGTCAATGGCTTCTTAGTCGATATGAGTAGCTCTCCCAATTCACCCCTCCATTTATCAAACTATTGTAACTCACCTTTGTGACTCAATATCATATGCATACCATACTTCTCCATTTCTTTGAATACTTTCAACTTGTTATGGAGTTGAGTCCCTAGTTTTCCATGAAAATTTGTCATCTCATTTACCAAGTCCACAACTTGTAATGTTTCAGGGATATTTTTAGGTGCCTCAGGATCCTCCTTCACTTTAGGCATCATTTCTTTTAAAGCACCTATCCTAGTACTCCATTTTCTCCATTCATTCTTGAAGGCTTGCTGGACCTACAAATATTTTATGTTTTCTTCATGAATGTTCTTATAGGAAGCCCATACATCATCAACTTTTTTGAACAAATTCGTCACCCTATATTTCAATACATCCTCAAAAATGTCATTTTCCACCTTAATAGTTTCAAATTTAGCCTTCTTAACATTTTCCTTTTATGTCTTTAACCAATTACTCAAATCATTGATTCTCAAGGCCAAGGTCTCCTTGTCCTATGTAGACAAGTTTGAAGAAGAAGAAGAATATGGCAAATATAGTGTCATCACTGACTGGATATCCTAAAAAATGGCTCTCATCTCATTTATCTCATCCAAGGACTTATTATAATCCTTCACAAAAGAATCATACTTCTTCTGAGAAATTTGTGTTGTGTCCACATAGAGCACTGTAGCATGAGCAGTTAACATAGATGCTTGGATAGGTGTTATATATATGGCTCTCTTCACCACCAAGGAATATATAACCTCTTCAATAGGCATAGAGACCTCATGCTTTCTAGTATTAGGTTGCATAGACCAAATTGAAAGAGTATGCAACTTCAAACTATACCCAGATCCAAACACCTTATCTTCAAGTTGGTCCTCAAAGATTAAAGCCTAAGGTTCTCTTCTCTCTTACTAAATCATACTGTAGACACCAAATTGTCCTCTTGCAACACTTTGTCTCTAATATTACATCATTTAGGCATCTTGTAGCACACTTTGCCCTAGATACCCATGTCATCATTTATTTAATTAAACATCATTTATTTAATTAAATAAATTTTATTTATTTAATTAAATTCATATTCATAATCCATCAATTTCATTTCAATGTTACTCAAATAATTTATATTATTTTAATTAATTAAATCATTTCTATTCTTTCTAATGACACTAAATAATTATATTATTTAATTAATGAAATCATACTAATGTTAATTAAATAAACTAACATTTATTCTAATTAATAAAATCCTAAAAGATCTTGTCGCTTTCTTTCCAAAATTGAAACTCGGGTGCATCTAATTAATTTATTTAATTAGATAATTTTTCAATTATCTTCTCGTCTTTTTTAAGATTTATTTCCTTTAAAACAGGAAATGAGATCTTTCCATCTTTTTTGAAATCTTATCTCATCTCATTGTATTTCCTCTTTTGTCAAAAATCAAATCATTGTCAAATCTTGTCAAATCTTATCTTCGCCAACATCACAGCTCTATAAATATGGCCTCTCGCAATCCATTTAGAGAGGTTGATTCTTCTAGCACCCAGACTCTGTCAAAATCAGTCTTCTATCTTTATCTATCATTCTTTCTATTTGTCATTGTCATCGTCAAGTTGGTATGCTGCAGGAATGAGCACTCAACATTCCTCCATTGTCAACCCTTCAAAATCTCACATTCTCATGCAGGTGGAGAAGAGAAATGGAGATAAATCAAGTCTAGCTTGGAGATCAATTTGCATTTATGCTTCATATTGTGATTTTCGTATTATTTCGTACTCTATTGTGCTTGATAAGATCTAATTAGATTATTGTTTTCATTAAGCATTAAATCTGATTTTTACCCTATCTACATTTGGTGAACCTGACGTGAATCCTTTGATATAGCTTTCCTTTCGGAGGTTTTATTGACATTTTATTGCAGATCTGCCAGTTTTTTGACAAAACTACAGGTTTTACAAAGTTCTTCATATCTTCTACACAGCTATGAATTTTTTTACAATATTTTTATAGAATCTTTTACATCATTTCAAGAGGCTATAGTAAAAAAATCAAGGGTTTATAATCATTTTTGTGGAAGTTATTTTTATTTTAATTATTTTTATAAAATTAATTTTCTGGATGCTAATCAACGAATTTTTTATAAATTTTTACATTTTTGAAAATCTCATGAAATTATAATGGGGGTCTATGTTTTACAGATTTAGTTTGAAGGTCAAATACAATGCAAAAAAAATCAATCTTCATTTTCTGTATGGTTTTCACAAATCTGTGTTTTTGAGAGCAAAACAGGGAATTTTTCTTACTTCTTTACATTTCTGGAAAGCTCTCAGAAAATTAACAAGGGTCTTTTATTTGATTTTTCATTTTTCAGATCAAAAAAATTGTCAAATACTAAAATCTAATTCGGCTATGTCAAAAATATCTGAAATTGAAATTTTCTGATGAACTTGTCTTTTTCTTTTCTTTTTCTTTTCTTTGGCTGCATTATAATATTGTTTTTTGATCTTGTAGGTGATCATAAGAAGCTATAGTAGCAGCAATATCAGTCATAGAAAGAAAATTGGAAAGCAAATAATTAGGTGCATACATTCTAAGCTTTCATTTCTCATTAATCATTGTTTGTCACATTTCAATTTGGGGGCATAAAATAAATCATTGTTTGCAAACACATTTGGATTTGGGGTTCTTAAAACAAATATTGTCTTCAATCACATATCAAAAATCGGGTCTAAAATTAACCACTGTCTTCGTACACATTTGATTTGGGATCTAAAAAGAACAATCGCTTGAACTGTTTTACACACATTTCATTTCTAAGGGAAATTAATCTTTGCAAGTGTGAATCAAGTGTGTGTGTCCAAAACACCTCACTTGGTTTGCTTTTGTCATACCCTTCGTAGGAGGCCTGCTTGGAGCACACACCCCTCCAAGGGACGACCTCAATAGAGTGTGAATCTAAAGACACGCTCGTTTGGGAGTTGAAATCTTGTCACTCTGAGCTAAGCCCCAAAGAACTTTATACCTTTGGGAAGTGAAGGTGAAGGGTGGGTTACCCCTTTCTCCCGGCTTATTGGCAGGATTTTGCTTTCAAATTATACCTAGTCAACCTTGTGAAAACTCACTTGAGACCTAATTGGCCATACCCCACTTGACTAGTCATAAGGCTTGTTGTTGTGTATTCAAGTGTTTGCTTAATCATAACATCTAATCTTGGAAGACAAACTTATCATTGTGCTTGGTGTGTGTGTTCATGCATTTACATGTGAGATCTTGTGTTTGATATTTCCCAAGTCAAACTTCCAATAAAATTTTTCCACATCATCCAAGTCATCCAATCTTGTCATTCCACATCATATCCTAATCATCATTATCTCTTTAATCCAATCAACATCACTTTACACCATGACAACATTTGAAGACATAGCACTAGAGCTTATTCACATGCTTCATGAAGCTCAAACAAGCCAATCACCTTTAAAACAACAAATCATTCAAAGAGTCCATGACATGCTCAAACAACTTCAAAAAAACCAATCACCTCAAATGCAACAATTCATAGCACAAATCCGATACCTCATGGCCAATGGTCAAGTCCAACAAGCACATTATCTAGTCCAATCACTACATCAAAAAATTTCACATCAATCCTATGTGTCACCTATATCATCATATCAACCTCATCCATCCACATATCAACTTTCCCCTTCATCAACCTATCACAACTCTTCCAATGTCAACCCTTATCCACATCAATCAACCTTTCAATAGTCATTATCCTATTCATCCCCTCCATCATCATCACAACAAAAAATCATATCACAAGTCCAAACACCATTCCAACCTCAAGACATTCAACCACAATCCTATGTGTCACCTTCATCATCATGCCCACAAAACCCATTTACCTTCCATGTCAATGCCACATCAACATGTCCACCCATATCACAACAAGAATATAGGATCCCAAGTCCACCTTGGCAACAACATCAATATCTTTTAAGTCTTAATGCCACCTTTGACAAGGGGAACACCAATCTAGTCCATACACCCTTACCACCATCCAATCAAATGCCTATCCATAATCCACCATGTCCTAGTCCTAATCCATTGGCCTCTCCACCTTCTAACCAATCAAACTCTTCATTACCCCCACCATCATCTAATCCTCCTTCAAATCAATACCCTACATTTAGATATTTAAAAAATAAATTGATGGCATTATCTAAATCCACCCATCCACCTATAAAGGATGTGACCCAAGGGCTACAAGCAAGGAATCAATTGTCTCCATGTTATTCAACACATATGCTTGAACATACCAAAGAGCCCTCAAACATCATGCCAAGTCCTTCAAGTCAACCATGTCATCCACAACCCCTTGAGCCAATTCAAGAGTCTCCCTTCATAAGTCCAAGTCACCCTCTTTCATGCTCCTATGTTGTTGACCATCAAGAACATGTCAAGTCTCTCCAAGAGTCATCCCCATGCAATTCCATTCAAGCAACACAAGAGTTATTTCAAGAGTCTACTCCCAAGCATGTGGAAACATCAAGCCCTAGTCCTAATCAAGATCAAATCATTTTCATCCAACCCATCCATAATCTATATCATTTTTATGATCAAGATGATATCCATAATGATGAAGATCCTATCCAAGAGCAACTTGATCTTATACCAATCTATGAGAAAGATATTCCAAATTCACCTCCACCTAGTCCTATCCATGATCCATCAACATTCACTTCCCTTGATGAGACAAGTGCCTCCAAAGCACACATAGAAGAACAAACAAATACCTTGGATCTAAGTGAACACAATGCTAATCAAGATCCCAATGATCCCATGTCACCCACTATTGACCCCATTACAAGTCCTCCATCATATCCTATTGGTCTTTATACCCTCATTCATGAATGTTCCTCCTTTGAACAACAACAACCATTATCTTCTCCATCCAATAAGGAAATCATGTCTAGTGTTTTACCTACACCTAGTCCTATTGTCCATTGCACACTCCAAAATATGAACCACCAAGGTAAAGGTTTAGGCCTTCATGAACAAGATATTTTGGAGCCCATCCATGTCAAAGTCCCTCCACGCTCTTATGGCCTTGGACATACATCTCAAGGACACCAATCTCAAGATGTTGGTATTTCCTCCATGCATCCTAAGTCCACTTTCCATCATAAAGTCCTATCATACACCTAAAACATATGTTGCCATTCCACCACCGTCATCCTACAAATGTCAAAAGCATGTGACCATACACTTCCCTCCATCCACTCTACCACCATTGCTTCCAACTCCTAATATCCCTACCATTCAATCCTCTTATCCATTTATCCATAAATCCTCTAAACATCTTAATCATGACCAATCAATGCACACATTGTCTAAACATAAAGCTTCCACTCATTCCACCAAACCCAAGGGATTCCAAAATAAAAATTTGGATGCCTCTACACATAAAGTCAAAAATTCTAATGGTCCTAATGCCTTAGCATACAATTGCAAAAAGTCAAAGCCAAGTACATCTAAAAGGCTATATAAGCCCATACCTCCAAAAGTAAAGGCCAAAACTCAAATGGTTTGGGTACCTAAGAAAAAAGAAACCAAGTCAAATGAGGCGTCCACATCACAAAAATCCCAACCATCCCCTCCCATCCAAAATGCACATTCCATTCAAAAATCTCCAATTCCTAACACCCACAAGCAAAATAATAGTCATAAAAATACTAAGTCTATGTGGGTACCTAAAGCACTTCATCCACCCATCTCCTAAGCAAACATCTTCATTGCTTCCTACACCCCATCCACATCAAAAGCTTCAACGTTTATCACAATGTGTGCAACCATTGGTCATGGTTCCTTTCCATTTCACACCAATTCCACATACCTCCATCTCCCCACCCTTCCTCATTATCCTACATATCTCCACCATCATCTTCCTATGGTCCATGCTTTTGGCTAAGCCTCCCCATTCATCTTTTGCATAAGTCCCATATAATCCCTATCATATTCCCAACATAATCTACATCATAATCCATTATTGTCCTCCATAATCCACATCATAATCCATCATCTACCTACTCCATCTTCCTTTCATGGCATCCCTTACCAACATCTATGAACATAATGGCATTTGACATGGTCCATGCAATGACAACCATCCCTCGTGGGACTATCACCTTTCATGTGACTAGACACTTAAGTCCCTCCTATCCAAAAGTCAAAAAGTCAAAAAGTCAAAAATAATAAAAGAAAGAATAAAACAAAAAGAGTAAAGAGAAATCCCTTCGTCCAACGGTGAAAACCTGGTAAACAGGCGCCTTGGATAAGTACCATGATGAAAACCTGGCAAACAGGCATCATGCGTAGGTTGATCTTCTATGTCACTTACACTTGGGGGCACAATGTCTTATCTATCCAACCTATCCTTCATGTCATATCATTTCCATCCTACCTACCATCTTTGGCCATCATACATACCTATCATATCAAGTCCATTCATCCACCCTTCTTCTTTTGATCTTGATGAAGATATAGGGGCAAAGGTTGAAACATGCTTTGAGTATCTCTTGACATACCTCATTTATCTAAACCAATCATGTCATTATCCTATTGTCATAAATTTTGTCCAGAAAAATCCTAAGTCTTGTACCTAAAATGGGGCATGTTATTCCTATGTGACATAGTCTTTGGAGATCACATCCTTGTTGTCTTATGATGCATACATCCATACCATCCATCCATCTATCATGAGCCTTTTATCCCTTATCCCATCACCCACCCTTGCACCTAGACTTGGTTTTCCCCTTGTCATTGGTATCTAGCACAAAGGCTATTTAATTTTCATTTTGACACCTCAAAACATTTGACAAGTCCAAAAAAATCAAAACATTCATTTCAAAAGTCCAAAAAAATAAAAACATTCTAAAAGTCCAAAAAAATCAAAACATTTCAAAATACAAAAAAATCAAAATATCCCCAAAAATACAAAAAACTCAAATAGCCAACAAAAATTCAAGCAATAATTCAAATGCAAGTCAATCCATATCAATCAAGTCGATCAATCTTGTCAAATTATCCAATCACATCCTTTGGTCTTAATCCTAATCTTGTTGTTAACCCAATCAATCAAAGTCAATCTATCAATTGTCAGTCATCCTTGTGTTGATCTAGGGATATGTCTTTCCCCACAATGTCAACACTATCATCATTAGTCACCATCATCAATCAATCAGTCAATCAATCAACGGTTTACAGCTTGACAAGGGCAATACCTTGTTTGTTTTTGTATCATTTGTGCATGCTTGCTTGCTTGCTTGTGTGTGTTATCATTTTATCTTGCATTTGTATCAAATCCATATCATTCCAGCTAATATTCATATCTTGTGTGTGTTGGAATATCTTTTTGCATTATCCTTTGCATCTAAGGTCACATAATACCTTTTGTGCATTAGGACTTTAATGCTCTAAGCCTCTTTCCTCATACGTCTAGACAAGGTTGTATTACGCTGGGGCATGAGACACATCGTCACCTTGGTCCTTATATCTTGGTGCATAATGTCTAGTGCTATATCAAACATCATGGTTGCTCATCTTTCATTGTAGCATAACGTATCATCCATTCCTTCATCTTTAGTTCTTGACCCATCCCTTTCATTTCGAGAGCCTACCCGTGTTTGTTCAACCCGCCTATCCTCTCGAGGGGGCATCATCATATTCTGATATCATTATCCATTTTTCTCTATCCATACCTTAGTTTCTTTGAAATGATGTTACTCGACACAAATCACATCACCTCGAACATCATCTCAAAGAGGGGCAAAATGTAGACACCCAAAATTGTCCTCTTGCAACACCTGTCTCGGCATTACATCATTTAGGCATCTTGTAGCATGCTTTGCCCTAGGTACCCATGTCATCATTTATTTAATTAAGCATCATTTATTTAATTAAATAAATTTTATTTATTTAATTAAATTCATATTCATAATCCATCCATTTCACTAATGTTAATTAAATAATTTATATTATTTAATTAATTAAATCATTTCTATTCATTCTTCTAATATTAATTAAATAATTTATATCATTTAATTAATGAAATCATAAATTCAATGTTAATTAAATAAATCCAAATTTATTTAATTAATAAAATCCTAAAAAGATCTTCTCGCTTTCTTTCCAAAACTGAACTCGTGTGCATCTAATTAATTTATTTAATTAGATAATTCATCGATTATCCTTCTCGTCTTTTTCGAGATTTATTTCCTTAAAACAGGAAATGAAATCTTTCTATCTTTTTTGAAATCTTATCTCATCTCGTTGTATTTCCTCTTTTGTCAAAAATCAAATCATTGTCGAATCTTGTCAAATCTTATCTTCGTCAACGTCACGGCTCTATAAATACGGCCTCTTCAATCCATTTAGGGGGTTGATTCGTCTAGCACCCAGACTCTATCAAAATTAGTCTTCTGTCTTTATCTATCATTCTTTCTATTTGTCATTGTCATTGTCAAGTCGTTATGCTGCAGGAATGAGCACTCAACATTCCTCCATTGTCAACCCTTCAAAATCTCACATTCTCATGCAGGTGGAGAAGAGCAATGGAGATAAATTCAATTAGTGGAGATCGGGTTTGCATTTGCTTTTTTTTTGATTTTCTTATTATTTTGTACTCTATTGTGCTTGATAAGAATTAATTAGTTTATTGTTTCCATTAAACTAAAAATCTGATTTTTCCCCTCGATCTACACACACATATGCAATAGCTAAGGTGATAGTGTATCCTGGTAACAACATGATTCCACTATCTATGAAAATTTTTCTAGCTTCAGTGGGAGTGATAGTTGCAATCTCAACCATGATATTTTCTTCCTCTACCTTCTTTGCTTCTTCCTATTAAGAAGGTTCAACACTAGCCCTTGTTTGCTCAAGCCTTTATTTTATCTCTTTCTCCTCTACTGAACCATAAATTCCTTGAACTCTATAGATTATACAAACTTATCATTATAAAGGAACTCATCACAATCCTTAATCTTGGTATCATCATCATTCTTTTCATCATATTTCCATAGAACAATTCTATCTAGGGGAACTTATGAATTAAGAGTTTCTTCAATATAGGGGGAGGGAATTTCTTCTCCACCTCCTCATCATCAAACCCATGTTCTTCCATTTGTTCCTCCCTAACTTCTTGGACATCTATAGGCTACTTTGGAACATACATAGCTAGAGGTTTTTTTTTCTAGGAGAGCTAGTGCTCTCTTAGCAACCTCATTCACCTTTACCTTGAAATACCCATTTTGATAATTCCTTAGCTTTCTAAAAGCTCTTTCAAAAGGATCTTCAATTAAATCATAGGGGCTCTCATAGAAAGCATTCCTCCTTATGATTCTCTCTACAATGTCCATTATGGATGTCAATTCCTTCTTTCTAGATATAACAACCTCATCACATGTCAAGTTTCTCAATATATCATATGTGTACAAAAATTGGTGATATATTCCTGATAAGTTTTTCTCCCTTCTCTTTGCATGCACAAATCTTTCAAGGTCAAAACTCCCAACCTCACTAAAAGGTAACGTAAGGTTATTCACCATGATTCTAAATTTCTCATACCCTTAAGGGGCAGTAACCTTAAAGTAAGAAAAATAACATTGGGGACTCACCACAGTACCTTTCCTAGGCTTTCTAAAGATTTCATAATCCATAAAATCAACTTGCCACATTAACTCCATGAATGCCAATGTATCAAATAAATATTGGGGAAAATAGTGTGGTGCTACCTTGGATCCATAAGCCCAATTATGCTTTGCAATTGATCCCACTATATCCTTTGGGTGCATGATATTTTTGACTGTTGGAGAGGTCCTGTGAATAGGTTCTACACCCAAACTTTCTAGGATAGCAAACCTTATGACATTAGAAAACATGAAATAGATGGAATTGGGACAATCCTAATCCCAAATATGTGTCCACATTTGGACTAGAAAAACATTGTTCTCATTCTCCCTCAATCTCAATTTTAGCTTTCTTTTCTAGCTATAATCACCCTCATATAGAAGCATATGCATTAACATAGAATAATATGGGAAATGAAGAGGGAGAAACTCCTTTAGATTATTTAAATCTTGATGCATTTTTTCAACAACATAGGTGGCATAATCAAAACTAGTGTTTCAATTATGAGCCCGCATATCCGCTGTCATCACCAATAGGTCAAGGAGTATCCTTGCCTCAAAATTTTGAGCAAAAACTTGATTTAGGAAATAATAGATGTTGTTGAATTAATCCAAAAATTCTTCAAATTCAAAGGGCTTGATATCTTTAGGGAGAAATCTTTCCTTATTCTTTCTATGTCGAACAAGAAGTCTATTCCTTTATGCAAATATGTTATATTCATATTCACCATATAGACTTGCACACTTATTTTTCATAGTATAATTAGGATTCAACCCAAATATCTCCACAACCTTATCCCTTGTCACCTCAAGGATTACATCTCCATTTTCATTCCTAATTGTTTTGTCAGTGGGATCATAGTGCCTAGCCAACTCGATCATCACATCCACTTCCACAAACACATTGAGTACCACCAAATTCTTGAGGTTGATCCCCCATAACTAACATTTCAGCTTCTTAGAATTTCACCTATTAAAAGAATATAGGAATAATTATTATCCACTCCGAGGTTGGGCCAATTCTCCAATTTAACCAACATTGTTAATTAGTCAATTCATCAAGACAACCTAACCTGTAGGTCTCTTTCCAATTCGTAACCCTCCTTCCTTTACTTCTCTAGAGGCCCCCTCCATGAACCTCTCTTGTTCATTCTTTTCACTTCTGGACTTAGTAGATGCCATGGGGGTATTTGGTGTAGGGTTAGATGCTGCAAGTGGTTTCAGCTTAACCATAGATGAAACATCCTAGGTTTTAAGCCTCTTAACCATTTTTTTCTTTGGTTTCCTCTCAAGTCTAATGTTGGATTCACTGGGTTCTAGCACACTCATACTTGTGAAGTTTTAGGAAGAGGGTTTACAGTTGTCTCAATCGAAAAGACCTATCCAGGTATGGAAACTTAAGACACAACTTACAAAATAAAGTATTCCTAGGCTTTACACAATACTCATCACCCCAATTGAAAATACTCAAATGAATAAATCATAAGAAAGTTACCTCCAAAATTCCCCACTACCCTTTTAGAATAACATAAATTAATATTTTGGATAGGAAGAGGTATAACAATTTTCTTACCCAGGTGAATGACTGATATAATTGCTATTATAATTGCTTGTTGGAGCTTCCAGACTGCTTCATCAACTTCTAGATTTCTTCTACCCTGAGTAGTTCCAAATGTGTGAAAAAAAGCTACCTACCTTCTTTATGGCCCATAAATGGAATGTATCACCATTAATGTTTATAGAGTAACTAACATTTGGCCATTCATATTCAAACCCTGGTTGTTGATTATTTCATTTTAAAACCACATCAATAGTTCCCCTTTTAGCTCACTACTCTTGCTTTAAACTATGTCCTCAGGATTGTGCCATGTTGTCCTTTATTCTGTAGCCATCACTCATCATTGATACATTTCACCTCTCACAAGTCCTATCAACGATGCTAGCATTTGCGCAATAAGATCTCAACCTTTGAATTTATGGCCCATCCTTGATCACGTTCATCACCCATCGCGTATCATTAATCCATGCTTCAAACTCCAGATCACATTAGTGATGGAAGATAAGGTGATGAAACAAGTTTTAGACACGTGCACCTACCTAAAAATAAAAGGCACAAAATACATTGCTCACAAGAGAAATTCAAATAAGCGAAAGAAAGTTTAAACAAATGACTCCATCGCTTATTGCTATTTTGGAACTCAAATCTTGGAATGAATCCATGATGAGTGATAGGATAAAATATAAGAAGAACCAAGGGTCATCGCACATCGCTAATTCCCATTAGAAAGCATTCAAGAAATTATCCATGAGAAGGAAGCAAGTGATAACACATAGAACACTTGCATCATGTATCGCTAATACAAAACCCAACATTGAAAACCCATACACAATACGTGAAACAAAAGAGTATACCGTTCATCGCTCATTTCCAATTTAAACAAGATGACCACACATCCATCCATGATGAGTGATTAAAACAAAATCCTAGAGATCATCACTCATTGCTAATTCAATACTCAAAATTCAAGAGTGATTAGCAATAGCCGAAACTTTCACCCATACAAAGAGAAACCTGAACAACGCACATCACTGATAAAAATAAAAAAATTCTCAAAGCCATCCATGATGCGAGAAACCAAAGAAACGCAACTTATTTCTCATCAATGATTGAAATTTACATTTTAAAATTTATCTGCGATGAGTGATAAAGGCAAGCAATGGACGTGAATTAAGTGAAGACAATTCAACATGTGCCTGCTAGTTGTTTTCAGAAGAGGACTGCCTAGGAAAACATATAAAAATTCCTCAAAGGACTCAAAACATATTATTTCAAAGGATGTAAAGGCCAAATAAGGTCAATTAATCAACCTTATAAAATATAAGAACATCAGACCTAGGCATGAGGGACCGATTACTCCATGAGTTCTAATGACACCAAATGTTTTATCATGACCGAAAATAGGTAATAGAAGGTCAAAAATGAATTAGAACCTTGGAAAAAACATGAGTTTGAGGGTTATTTAGGAAGGATCTCAAGTAGAAAAAAACCCTAAGCAGTGATGATAAACAAACCCCTAAACCCCTAGGATAGAACTTAGCAAAATTTTGTAGGATGATAAATGGAACCAAAATAAAATTCAGGAGTTCCATCATTTCCCATCCACCTGAAGATTCCCACATTGTAGTTCATCAATGAGTATAATGATGAAGGAGAGAGGCTTGGATCCTGTCTTGATCAACTCCTCCACTTGGAGGAAAATTGTCATTAATCCATAGAAATTTTTTCCAAACACCAGGGCATTGTGAAATGCTTGTTTGATCAAAAAGAAAAAATCAAGGCCTTCAAATTTTTTTATTTGGTCTTATACTAGTACAAAGCACATGAATGAAAAGGGGAGCATGAAAAATTCACCAAGCTTTGGGTTGGTCCCTTTCAATGTTCTGAAATACATGGGGACAATGCTTACCGCCTAAAGACCCTCACGGGTGAAGACATCTCACTACTCATTAATGGGTAGCATCTGAAGCATTAGCTCTTGGCTTGAGTTGTCCTCAGCTCACCCATTGTTCATAGTTAGATTAGGTTGTGTTTGTGTTGTGTGATTCACATTTCTTTTTTTATTTTTGGCATAGTTTTGAACAACTAGCTTTGCTGCTTGGAAGTGAGTCTAATCTTTCTTTCATAAATCTTGATCCTACTTCTTGGAAGGGTATGGTTAAATATACTAACTACAAATTATTTTGAGTACCTATGTTTGGTCCACTTTGAACTATGATTTTTCATGTCATATGGGTGAAATATTTCACACCTCATAAACACATCTAAATATGTGAAATAATTTTTGAGTTACAACATGAATTCCTCGTGTAAGGTGAAAAATCTTTATTTTTTGTTTCAACACCAATGGTATCTTCAACCTTGAGGTAGGATTCATTACTTATGCATTGAAAGTACAAGAAACAAGGATGAATAAAGAAAATTTTGCACAATGATGGACAAATTCCACACTTTAATGTTTCAGGGGGATCTGAATAACTCTACCAGGGCTATAGACACCTGGCTAGTAGTAGAGCTATGTTCGGGAAGGTACCAATGATAACCTCATCGGGGCTATGGATGCTTGACTAGAAGTGAGGCTCCATCAAAGATTCTTTTGGGACAAAAATTACTTACATAGACTTATGCATGGTGGTTCATTACCTCTTTCTAAGGTCCTTCCTAAAAGGGAAATAATGAATTTCACATGCACACACAATGGTTTTTCCTTATGACACATCATTTTATACATCAAGGTGGTTCTTAGACTCAATACTCATGAGTGTTTATTTGTCTAGTCTATGAAACTAGAGATTCTAGGTTTGGGATCATCTTTTAAATCTGAAGTGCTCTAGAGAATTTCCCTAGTAGTAGTCGCCATTTTTTGTACATTTTTGCACACATTTCCTACAAAACGGGGATCCCCCTCTTTTCTTTTGCTTTTAAGTTGATTTTTCCTGTGTCCGTTTGGTTTTGCTTTTTCCTTTACTTTTTTTTGGCCTTTGGTTTGTGTTTCCTTTAGAATCATGAGCACCCCTTGAAAATATTAAAAATTTGCTAAGTTTCCTTTTGCGGTTCTCTCTTTGTAGGTTTCCATCTATGGGAATCCATTGGGAAAATTCTAGTGTTCTTTAAGTTGTTTGCGGATTTTTCTATGTGGGTTGCCACTTTTGGAATTACACATTAGTAGCACCATCGGTTTTGAATTATGCACCATCTCGGCCCATGTTATCTTGGCTTCCACCTCCCTAGCTCCCGCATACTCTTGGCCTATAGTGTGCAAGTTCTCACATCCACGATCCCTACATGAGTTTGCATTTTGCTCGTCGAAGTTCCACTTTTAGGGTTTTCATGCATTGTTTGAGAAATATAACACATTTATTGCATCATAAATGGTGGTTTCCTATAAATAGGAGGGTCACCTACCTCATTTTACTTCAAAAATTTGGTGTTTTGGTTTTTTCTTGTGAAGCTTTGGTAATTGATCATGCTTGTATATTTGGGATTTCTACCCGATTTAGGCTAGGTATAGATCCACACTTAATTCACTTTGCATTTTGTCAAAATTAAAACTTTAAGTAGGCTTTCTATTAGTTGAATTCATAGACCTTAAACTTGATACCCTCCATCCTTGAAAACTTCTAGATGAAAATTCTCATGTAGGATTTCGTCACTATCATGCCACATCTTGGCTTGAAGTATGATGGCTCCAACACGTGTTGCACTCGCACCCCACATAACTTCATGCATAGGTTTCCACTTTCCACATGCTAGTAACTTGACATTAAACCATGTAACTCTAACATTTCATTTTTACACACCATGTTTGCAATAAGGGTTAATGGGTCTAGCAACAACTCATGCATTTTTGAATACTTTTTTTCATGAGCTTAAATTTGATTAACCTAAATATTGGTAAGTGGACATGCTTTGCGATAATCCTTACATGAGGATCTTTCTATGAGACAACATTGCTCCCAGGCTATTTTATGGCATAGATTCCTATGGAACCTGCATCAGTGGCCTCTACCTCCCTTTCCCTCATGGAGTTACATATGTAGACAATTGAACATTTCAACCATTAGGAATGCCTTTCTCATACATGCAATCAATTTGGGCTAAATTTTCTAAGTTCTGTGTCATTGTGGAAACATCCATGTGGGATGTCATTTGTGAAGTGTCACCCTCACCTTGCTAATTTTTGGCATAAACACTCATGATGTCAACATCAATGACATCCACATCCCTAATTTTTGCATTGATCCTAATATGTGTTATGATGTGTGCTAAGTTTTGAAATTCCCGATTAATCATTTTCCCATTTAATTGAATGGGCTAACCTAAAATATACCAAGTGTTCAAGCTTTGTGGAAGTTTTGGTGTAGGATTCCATGTGCAGGTTTCCACTCATGAGATGTCATGTCACTGGTGCCATTCAAATTAGTTTCTGCATTGTCTCATCTTAAAAAATAGTGCCACATCTTCCTGGCCTACAAGTTCTCAAAACATGCAAAATGCTAGAAACATCCTTAGATTGCTAAATTTATTATTTATTTTCTATATTTTGGTATATTTATGATGATTTTTGATAAAAATGATGCATTTCTTGATCAAACTAACCTCTTTCCTTTACTTGATCAATTTTTACTCATTACACATTATTTATGAAGGATTTACGGAAAAGACTAAGAAAGTGGCAAAGAGTGAAAAAACAATAAGGGATGAGAAAGAAAAGGCCAAGATGAAGTACAAATTTCATGGCATGGAGATCACTTCTAAGATCATGTTTGACTAGGACAAGATGTCAGACATTGACCTTAGGCACATGAATATAGATGATTTCTAGGAATGCACCCTAATTAACTTGAAGAATGATATGGCTCAAAGGTTTAGGAAGAGTGGTCTTGCACACACAACTCGATTCCCACCATCCCTAATCAGTTGATGCAAGCACGGTGGTGGAAAACCCAAAACTATCTCAAATTGATTAGACACAAATAACCAACCAAACCTTGAATCACAAAACACTCAATTTGAACCAAACTCTTCCTAATAGGCTTGTAGCCCTTAAAACTCAACTTTGCACAATATCTTTTAGAGAAGTCCATTCAAAGGCCAAAAAAAAAACATTTAATACCTCTCATAGATCCTAACACAATATCCCAAAAGATCACAAGTGGTTTCTTTGACCCATCCTTGAGAATCAACAAACAAACCCTATTTTAGGCTACTAAATTAGCCCTCTTTTACAAATGAGGTCCCTCCTAAATTTGAAGTTTCCACTCAAAATCTTTTGACAGTCACTATATGTGATGCAAAACCACATATTCCATGATCAATTCACAATTTCTAGTCCTCTAGGATGTTGATCCTTGAAACCCTCCATTTTCATGCACAAGACCTATGGTTTATAGAAAATCCACTATCCCGGACCTATAAAACACAACCAATGCATCAAACTGATTCTATTAGGTCTATACAGACTCACAACACCCTCACAAGACCAATTCCATCCACAATACATCAAAACACAACACTGACTCACCAATTTCACATGGAAAAATGCATTT
Organism: Sequoia sempervirens; assembly: GCA_007258455.2. NCBI lineage: Eukaryota > Viridiplantae > Streptophyta > Pinopsida > Cupressales > Cupressaceae > Sequoia > Sequoia sempervirens. Next base: position 44,245,079 of record VDFB02256132.1, read on the forward strand.
ACTGCCCCTAGGGCATCACTCAATCTCACACAACCCAACTCCTCTACCTACAAAATCATGGAAACACTTAAATTAAAAATTATTGGACCCATTCCATGATATATATTTGACACAAAAAGTGGAATGGGTCAGATTGACATTTTAAAAGGCCTTCAACACTTAAAATTGTGAAAACAGGGTAGGAGCATAAAATGTAAGAGAAATCTCACAATACTTAAGATTAGACCTTCAAACTTGATTCAATTAAAATCTAATTCATGCTACTACAACATAAAATGGATCTCAAAACATCAATAGCTTGTATGGGGTTGTAAGAGAATTAGTAGCAAAATGCGTTGTTTGTTGATGGGAAATCTTCAAATACAAACTTCAACAACCAAGTTCGAGCCTTCAAGAGGCTTTAAATAAATTTTAAAATCAAAACCCAACCATCAAATTCCTATAACTGTCCAACCAACTACCATGACCCCTCATATCCTTCAAAAGTTACATTTTTTACAATTTTGCTTGACAACAATTACATCTTTTAGCAACTTTTGCACTTTTGACACAAATGATTCAAAAACCACCCAAATACATAATAAATGGTATTTTAGACCTTATTTAGAAAAATTAGACTCAAAACACCCCTAGACTCACCTATTGACCACCTAACAAACCTTCAAGTATTCAAATTTGTAAATGGTGGATTAGGTGCTCTTGCACCATACACCCCGATAGAAAAAGAACTCTTGTCACAAGAGTTTTTCCTTGCACCAACTCCTCCAAGCTTCTCACATGCTTTTTGGTCTGCAAATACCTTTCTTTGACTCATATACATTGATTCTCCAATCTTCCCTATATTCTTAACTTTTCTTGCACATGAACTTTCCTCCAACTCTGGAATCAAACTTGATGTCTTCCCTCTTACTTTACCTTGATCAAAACCTGCTTTTGTTCCTATCTTTACATCCACAAACAAACACTTGTTAGAAAAATCTTGAACTTTCTTCACCTTTACCTCTTCTTGATGCTTGTATCTATCCTTAGTTCTTTGAATACCCTATCCTCTAATCTTTGTCATTAGACTTCCTATCCTACCAACACCAAGTACAATCTTATTGTCCACTATACAATAAGATTTATTAACCATTGTACCTGCGGATCTTGCTAGCTTTGCAAACTTATTCTCAACTATAGGACACACAATGGTCCCCACCAAAATATTCTCATTCAAATTCACTATCATCTTACCTTGCAAACCTGATTCAATCTCCTTACTTGCTATCATTGCTTTGTCAGACTTTGAACTGTCTGCAACACCTGACTTTTTGTCTTTATTCACAACTCCTAAAAGCTCTTTTTTTCCACAAATGATTACTTTTTCCTTACCTTTCTCATCTTCCACCAAAGGAGTTAAAACAAACTTACACCCATCTTTTACTATGCTATATGTGTTGTCTTTGCCATCATATATTGCAAGCTTGTCATATTGTCAGGGTCTACCTAGGAGTAGGTGAAAACAATCCATGTGAAGAATATCACAAACTACATTATCTTTATAGCCTCCAATCTAGAATTCAAAAAATTCTTGTTCATTAACCAACAAATATTTCCCATCACTCAACCATGACACTTTATAGGGTAATTCATGAGGAACTTTTTGCAAATTTAATTTACTCACCATCTCACTTGACACCATATTCTCTGTAGAGCCAGAATCAATAACAATTTTGCATACCTCATTCTTGCACTTACATATGGTTTTGAAAATAATTTTCCTTTGCAATGGTTCTATCTCCTTGGCTGCCTTTAGTACAATCTTCCTCATCATTAACATTTCACCTATTTCAAGAGCAACTCTTAAACTTGTAAAATTTGTTTTCTCACATTCCTCTTCTTGAATGATTTTTCCTCTCCTATCAATCCTCTTTTCTCCACTTGATGAACTACCAAACTTATCAGGGCATTTCCAAGATGGATGACCATATTGGTTACAATTATAGCATCTCCCTGAAAAATCATTAGAATTTCTACCACCACTAAACCTTTCTCTACCCCTAAAACCTCCTCTAGTATCAACACCTTGCTCCTTACATCTATTTGCTTCTTCTTATTCTTCCAATGACTACTTTGGTGTAGGGATTGTTCCTCTCCTTCTTGTGTTAGCACCACTTCCTCTAACTGATTTCTCTTGCCTTATTTTGAGCTTTTCCCCTACCCTGATTGCTAATTGAAAAAAATCTTCAACAGACCTTGGGTTAGCAGCAACAAGTTCATCTTGTATATTAAATCTAAGACCACCTAGATATCTAGTCACCTTTTCAGCCTCATCCTCATCCCTTCTTGAACTTATACTTAATTTGTAAAATTTATCAGTGTAGGCCTTAACATCTAGATCTTTTTGCTTCAATTCTTGCAATCTTTTATATATTTGAAGTTCATAATCCTTTAGAAGAAACTTACCTTTTAGTTTTTGTACCATCTTGTCCCAAGAAGTTATCCTTGACTTGCCTTATTTTCTACTTTCCTCTTGTTCATTGTCTTACCATAGAAGAGCATGACCTTTGATTTTAGTCTTTGCCACCTTCACCTTTTGTTCATCTGAAATATCTTCACTCTCAAAGTGATTGTCCATAGCAGAAATCCAATCAAGCAATTCTTCTTCATTTAAATTTCCACCATACATAGGAAGATCAAATTTTACCTTCATTGAATCACCTTTCATTGCTTTGAGCATTATTTACCATCCTATGATCTTTAGGGTATAACTCCTCATCAAAATCTTCATATTCTTCATCATCTTCCTTTGTTTCACTCTCTTCATTCTCATCTCTTCTTTTCTTTTTCTCCAAGGCAGCAAGTCTTTCCAATACTACATTATGTGATTCTAGAAGCTTAGCATGCTTCTCCTTCAGATCCCGCAACTCTCTAGCAACACTAACACCTTTTGAAGGCATCTTCACCAATTTGTCTTTTCACCTTCCAATCAACTCCCTTCAAACCTACTAGATTCAATCAAATCACCAGCAAAAGACCTTGTCCCTGTAATTTGATACCACCTTATGTAAGCAACGTGGTGGAAAACCCCAAACTATCTCAAGCTGACCAAACACAAACAACCAACCAACCCTTGAATCACAAAACACTCAATTTGAACCAAACTCTTCCCAATAGGCTTGTAGCCCTCAAAACTCAACTTTGCACAATATCTTTTAGAGAAGACCATTCAAAGGCCAAAAAAACAACATTTAAGACCTCTCATAGATCCCAACACACTATCCCAAAAGATCACAAGTGGTTTCTTTGACCCATCATTGAGAATCAACAAACTGACCCTGTTTTAGGCTACTAAATTAGCCCTCTTTTACAAAGGAGGTCCCTCCTAAATGCCAAGTTTCCACTCAAACTCTTCTAGTAGTCACTATATGTGATGTAAAACCATAGATTCCATGACCAATTCATAATTTCTAGTCCTCTAGGATGTTGATCCTTGAAACCCTCCATTTTCATGCACAAGACCCAGGGTTTATAGAAACTCCACTATCCTAGACTTATAAAACATAACCAATGCATCAAACTAATTCTATTATGTCTGTATAGACTCATAACACCCTCATAGGATCAATTTCATGCACAATATATCAAAACACATCATTGACTCACCAATTTCACATGAAAAAATGCATTTACCAATGCTAGGACATCACCCAATCTCACACAACCCAAATCCTCTGCCTACCAAATATTGGAAACACTTAAATTAAAAAGTATTGGACCCATTCCATGAGATACAATTGACATAGAAAGTGGAATGGGTCAAATTGATATTTTAAAAGGCCTTCAACACTTAAAATTGTGAAAATAGGGTAGCAGCAAAAAAAGTAAGAGAACTCTCACAATACTTAAGATTAGACATTCAAAATTGATTCAATTAAAAGATAATTCATGCTACTACAATGTACAATGGATCTCAGAATATCAATAGCCTATACGAGGTTGTAAGAGAATTAGCAACAAAATTCATTGTTTGTTGATGGGAAATCTTCAAATACAAACTTCAACAAACAAGTCCAAGCCTTCAAGAGGCTTTAAATACTTTTTCAAATCAAAACCCATCCATAAAACACCTATAACTGTTCAACCAACTACCATTACCCTTCATATCCTTCAAAATTTGCATTTTTAATAATTTTGCTTGACAAGAATTACATATTTTAGCAACTTTTGCACTTTTGACACAAATGATTCAAAAACCACCCAAATACATAATAAATGGTCTTTTAGACCTTATTTAGCATAAGTAGACTCAAAATACCCCTAGTCTCACCTACTGACCACCTAACAAACCTTCAAGTATTCAAATTTGTAAATGGTGGATTAGGTGCTCCTGCACCATCAGCCCTGAGATCATCCATGGTGGTCAGTAATTTTGTCACAAGGACTCACGAAGAATAGTAACATCAAAAGGATGGGTGGTGGATGACTTGTAACCTTTGTCTATTGTTAGAGTCTTCATAATTCCCTCCTTTTCACAAATGGTGGTGTGTGTGAGAGAGTATGCCCTCAATATTTGGAAAATAAATCCTCTATATTTCTCCCAAGTGATAAATAAGAAATGGATGCACAATCCTTGACACAATGTGGGAAAGCTACAAAATAAGTTGTATATAAGTGAATTCATCAAAGAGGTAAATGACTTGGTGACATTGTTGAGGAGGGTGGCAGGCCTTCCTATTTCTAATGTCTTCAAAAAATGGATGTACTACTTCATCGAGGAAATATTAAGGGGAGAAATCTAATTAGAGTGAGCAAACACTATTAGTGACAATATTCATACCCAATATGTTACATTGAAGAAGAATTCAAAGTTCTATATGACTTCATATGTTGTCTACTTGTTGGCACCCAACTTTCCATACAAAGGCTTAACATATAAAGGAAATTTGGGGATAGGCCCCAATGAGAATATTTTCTATGAATGTTATCTACAATTGTAGTACAAGAACTACAAGAAGAATTACAAAAGGGTCAATGACACCTTCATTATGCACATTTTCAAATACTTGGAAAATGAGTTCTGGAATAGGATGAATTTCTTTGCCAAGGAAATGGTGAAGAACTTTGGTTATTGTTTTATCCAATTTCATAAGTTCACCTAGTTCAGAATTGAAGGTTTCTTTAGTGCTCCATATAGGTTACCGAGGTATCCTACCAATAAAATGGTAATGTTGGAAATTACATGGTAGCTATGCACCTCACACCAATTGCTACAATCAAAGCATAGAGCTTAGGTGCATTATCTCGTAACTGTATGAAGAGAAATGTATTTGTTCCCAACGACCATATTAGCAGAAAGTTTTTACAAATAAATTCAAGAATATGAGCCCCTCCTTCACATTATAAGGAGGAATGTAGACCCTTTGGGAAAATTGAAGAATTTGGTTGGAAGGTAGCATGCACACAAGTCACATGTGGAGGACATTTGGGACAATTGTGAGAATGACCACAAGGTCAGGAAAATATTGTACATGAGGACATCCTTGGAGTTCATAAAGACTTTGGATATATATACTGTTCTAGATTAGCTAGAGGAAGATTACAATAAGTTGGACGAATAGGCCCATAGTAAGGTGGCTAAGTGGTGCAGGAGCACCTACACCTTGTGAAGTTTAAGTTGATACCTAGGTGTGTCTTTTGTTATTTTATGCTTAATAAGGTCTAAAGGACCAGTCATAATGTAATTTGAAAGGGTTTTGAGTCATTTAGTTGAATTTGTCAGTTTGACTCATAATGCAAAAGCCATGTGAAATCATGAGTTTTAAGGGACATGGGGAGTAGGGTCTTATTCCATGTTAAATAAGGTCTCAATGACCATTTTCAATGTATTGGAGGGCTTAATAGGTCAGTTAGGTGGTAATTGCAAAAATCAAGTTGATCAAGTTGTAATGGGATAGTGATTAAGGGCAAAATTGGCAAAATTGTCATTTTAGAATCTAATTAAAGGGTGGTTATGGAATTTGAACGCCCCAAGATGTAGTTTTCAGGTGGTAGCATGATATATTGTTGTAATATCTCGAAGGGGAGGCTGTTGGAGAAGTTTGGAATGAGTTTCTAATAAGAAATTTGCTGTTTTTTGTGTTTTCCATTAAGAAATTGCTGATCATGAGCATTGTACGACCTGTACGTATTGTTCCACACTCCAAGCCTATAATTTATGGATAGATAATTGAATAATCTTTCTTTTGGCATTTGAATGGTGTTATTTCATTGAGAATCGAGTGAGATATCCTCATTTTACTGTCGGGTGGTCTGAAACCCCATGTTTTTTCTATTTTCCTGAACTTTGCAAGCATTGTAAGGATCTGTGCCACCACCATATGCTCTAAGACTTATATAATATTGTAGGGGCATGAAATATATTTCATTTAAATCCAATTAGAGGTTCTAATATTGAGTTTTGAGGGAGATCTCTTCATTTTTCTGGGACTGCCTGTTTCTAACTAATTTGAGGGTTTGATTGGTGTAAAAGTGATGTTATAGCCATTCCACCTACTGTCCAGCCCTGTAACTCGGTGGAATGACTTGTTCCATGGTATTTTACATGTACCAATGGTTTGGGAGACAGGAAATGCAATTTTTATGGTTTTAGGGTGATGCCCTAGGGTGTTTTCATGAGTTTCCATGAGAAATTGAGGAACTAAAGTAAGGTTTTGGAAAAATATGATTGGAACTATATATGTGATAGTGTTTTGAGTTTTCTAAGGTCTTTTTATGAAGGTGTGAAGCACTGGAATGTTGTGATTTGTCTTGGAACCCATATTTTCATTAAACCCTCCTCAAATTGGCTTAAAATGAGGTTTTGTGGTTTGGCTAGTTGGAGTAAGTTTCTTTCGAGGAAAACTATGTTTTTGGGAGTTTGAATACATTTTAATTTGCTGCCACCTCTGCATCACTAAGCTTCCTCTTCCATTAATTGATTGGATTGAAGAAGAGGAAATGGATATTGATGCAGTCTCTCACCCTATATTGCAAAGAACTAAGAAGTGGCTTGATGATTAGATTGCTCAATTGGAGCAACAAGGGGTAGAGCTCACTTACATCAAATGGGAGAAAGAGAAGGCTTAAGGAAGTGATGATGGAGGAAAAAATAAGATTAATCCCCTCAAGGAGGTTCTCCCCAAGGCAATATCATCGATTAAGAATGGCATGTATCCTCTGACTACCAGATCTTGAAAGAGAAAGGATGTATCAGAGAGGTAGCTAATGGAGAAGCCTTGGGTCTATGAAGGAAAAGTTATGGAAGGATGAAGGCCTATCCATAAGAAGGCTAACAAAGGAGGAAAATTTATAATGGAGACTATTAAATAGGATCTATCTCCTCCTAAAGAGGATTCTCAAATACAATAACCTGCTCATCCATTATCACCACCACCATCTATCATATTGCCTCCATCAACTCCTGTTCCACTCTCACCTCCTATATTTTCTCCACTTTCTATGGAAATTTTTGTTCACCTTTTATCCACCTCTCTGGCCACCTCCATGATTCTGGTTGATTCCTCTTCATCTACTTTATCAAACCCATCTTCCTCCTTTCTTTTGCATCCCCAACCTACCTTCTCTACACTACCACCTACTCTCCTGTCCATCCCACCTTTTCCAACTACTTTGTCAGAATCCTTTGTGGCCTATTTGAAAAATATTCCTAAGGGATTATTTGAGGCTCTATTATCTCAGGATTTTAGGTAGCTTATGGCTTATATTTTTGCTGCTCCCCCTACTCTTCCTACCTTGTAACCACCCAAAATGGAAAATCTAGAGAAGATCTGGGAGGAGATGCAACAAAAGGAAAAGGATAAGCTTGAGGACCTAGCTAACATTGGTAATGATTCTACTGAATCTTAGCCTAAGGACCACATAGATGATCTAGGTGAAGTCATCAAGATCATTGAACTTGAAAAATATTCTTTTGATGATGAGGAAGAAAGGACTCTAGAGGGAGAAAAAATATAAGAAGTCTTTTATGAGCATCAACATGAAGAAGAAACCCAAAAAGATCAAGAGGAAGAAAAAGAAGAGAGAGAAGAAGAAAAGGTAAAGGAATTAGATATTAATTATTCTCAATTTGAGAAAGAGATAAGAGAAGAGCATGTCGAAGAGGAGAGAATATTTGAAGAAATCCTTGGTGACAAAGTAGAAATGCAACAAGAGGAGATGCAACAAGAAGGGTTGTAGGAATGTGAGGTGGTTGTCACATCTTTGGTAGAACAAACATCTATCCCATCTTGGTTAGAATTTCAAATATAGGATAAGGCTCTAATGATACATGATCCTATGGTACACTTTGAGGCTATTATGACTTGAGCAGGCAAATAACCTAAAGAAAGGAAGAAAATGAAGGTGTGGTCACAGATCACCAAGGATGCATCAGGCTCTTGCATGGTTCATATTGCTACCCTAATAGTAGATAAAGATGCTTCCACCATATTACCATCAGAGTATCAAGTGACCTCTATCGACATTGGCCCAACTAGTAGGACCTAAGAGATTAGTGAATTCCAAGGGTTAGTGGCTATTATTTTAAATTGGATGGGTAAAGATCAAGCCACCAAGAAGGAATTAAAGGAACAAGTGGCCACATTGACTGCTTTCATTCAACAACTAGTTACTTCTGGTGAGGAGATTCTTACAGAGGCTCGTACTCCAAAAATTTTGTCCAAGGAAGAGATCAACAAGGTGGAATTATTGAGGAATTGGAAAAATACCGCCTTTGATTGGATTGATTGTGTTGCTATTGTTAGAGATAAGGCCATCGATGTAGGGGTGGAGATGCATACCCATTTTCTAGTTTTGAAAATAGAAGTCGATAAGGAGAGTGAGGAATGTGTCTCCTTTCCAAAATATCATGATCTCACTTGTCCAAATTTGTAGGTTATTAGAACCTTTTCTATAGAGGTTTTAGAGAAAGAACATATTTTGGCCAAGGATGAGTTCAAGGAGCCCGAGGTGTGGGAATTTTATATCAAATTTCACGAGCTTCTTGCTAAGGTTTTGCTAGAATAACAAGTAATTGCTAAAAGAATCAATGATTTAATGTCATATTGTGATTCATTCCTAGGAATTTTGGTAGGAGTGTTGATGTCTATGGAAAATTTAGATGTTGGGGTTGCCATGCAAGCATGGAGAACAAGGATACAAAGCGGAGCTCCTAACACCATAGATGGAGAATTTTTGGATCTTTTTGTAAGAGCATTCATAAAATCTAAACAACTAATCCAACAGAGACAAATGTGTGTGAACCTAACAAAGGGCTAATGGAAGATTACATGTTGATCAAATTCAAAATCAATAGAGCTCAACTTCCTTCCTTCTAGGAACTTTCTAAGGCTTTAATTTATTTTTTCAAATATGTTGTAAAAGAAAAGGAAGCTCAAAATATTTTAATAGAATATAAATATTTGTAATTTATAGCTAGAGGAAAAAATTAGTTACATCAAAGTGCATGCACCCAATTTCAAGGGGATTTTGTAGAATATTTCTTAATATTAAATATGTAGGTATATTTTACATTTTCCTAGGTTCACATGTCATCCTATTTTATATTAGGATTAATTGTAAATACATTTATTGTAGCCTAACCCTAAGGGGATATTAAATATAGGCCATTGAATGAGATTTAATCCTAGCCATTGATATGCAATATAAAATCTATAAAAGGTAGCCTCCTCTCATTTGAAAGGGCTGAGGAGAATTGTTGTAATATATATTCTGGAGAGATACAAAAGAAGACATTGAAGTGTTGGTGAATTCTTTGTGTTCCTTGAATGTATGCATGATTCCATCTTCTAGCTTTATTTCAATGTTGTTAGTTTATGTTCAGTTGCAATGATAGAAAAGTGTTAAGATACCTTGATGAATTTCTTGCTCATACATTTTGTAATTTGTTGATTGTATGTTATTTTCCAAGGTTAGTTTGAGCTAATTTAATGCACTCAAGTTCAACTTTGTATATGTATGCATTTATGTGTGAATGTTGCAGTCTAAAAATATAAAGGTTACCTTTGAAGATTGCACTTGTTCTGCAGCACTATAGGTTACACTTGGTTAAGCAGAGCTAAGTTTTGGGAGTTTGTATGCTTGAAGCATCAGCCATTGTTGCAACTATTCTTAGGTTTTTAGAATTAGGATTTCTCTCAAACCCTATATATTTTCCTATTTCTTTATAAATATATGTTAGAATAGGATTAGAGCATCACCCAAACTACAATATTTGATGGTAAAAGGTTTTTTTTAGACTGTTGTTATAAAATTACAATAGGGGTTTTAACCAATCCTCAAAAAAATTTAATCCTCATTATAGTCCCATAGGGTTCTAGTCTTTGTCACCATAAATTTCCTTTGTGATTACAAGAAAATCACATCAACTGAGCTATTTTTGCATTGTCAAGACCTGACATTCAAAACCTTGGGGTTCTTTTTTGAAGTTTTCTTGCAGAAAATTTACTTTCAAGAGAGATAGAATACTTGTGTTCTATCTATGTTGTGCTTTGCGAAAACACTCATCAACACAATGAATCTCAATTTATTGTCTAACAAGTTAATGATGATTATGATACAAAATATGAAAAGACTATGTCATTCAAAACAATGATCAGGAGTTTCAAGTACTTTGATGTCATCATCTTCAAGCAGATTCCAAGAATTCAGGACAAAGTAGAAGATGGAATGGACACCATAGGTTTTCTCTTGGACATAACTAATAACACACATCAGTACGAATTCTTGGTGGAACAAATTTTGATCCCTACATTTCATATTCACGAGTTTGAGCTCATGTGCAAAATTTTTGGTCTTGATTCCCAATATTATAAAGAAATTTATGACTACATACATGACCAAATCCTTCCCCTATACTTTTCATCCAACAAATGTAAAACCTTTACATGACAAGCCTCTAAATATGTCATCATTAGTGAGACCCTATACCATCGTAGCCTAGACAATACCCTCTTTAGATGTCTCGACTCAAATGAAGCACAGACAAATTTACACTAGGTACAAGATGTTATATGTGGAGCTCACTCTAGTGGTCATACCTAGGTTAAGAAGCTCGTGCAAACTAGATACTACTGGCCTATTATGAAACATGATTCTTACCACTTCATCAAGGAATGCTGACAATGTTAGATACATGGAGACTTTGTACATGCATCAACATAAGAGCTTAATACAATTACATCACCCTTGACCTTTCTCTCAATGGGGACTCAGCCTTGTGGGAAATATTCACCCTACTTCTACCAATTTCCATAATATTTTAAAAAATTAATTGAATCCATTCCTACGACCTAGATTACTAGTAAAAAAATAACCAAGTTTATCCTTAACTATGTCATATACTAGTATGGTGTTGCCCAATCCATTGTTATAGAAAACTACCATCCATTCAAAATCCAAGATGTCCAAGAATTGTGTGAGAAATTCCATAACTAACATCACTTTGCCACTCCCTATTATCCCTAGGGTAATGGTCGAGATGAGGCATCTAAAAAAACCATTAACAAAATCCAAAATAAGACTATCAATGACACTGGCCATGATTGGCATATCCAACTCAACCTAGCCTTATGGGCTTATCGAACCAGCATTCATACTCCCACTGGTGCCACTCTATATTCCCTCATCTTTAGTTTTGAATCCATTCTTCCCATAAAGGTTGAGTTACCTTCCCTAAGAGTATCCATGCAACAATTCATTGATGATGAAGACTACTAAATATACATATATCATGAGCTAGAGTTACTCAATGAGAGATGAAAAACTACATTAGTCCACCTACAAGATTATCAAAATTCATCTTTTTTGTTGTTACAACAAGATATTATGAGTTCAGTAGTTTGAAACTAGTGATTTGGTCTTAAAAGAAAACCTGAAGAATCAACTAGATAGAGAAAATCTTGGAGAGTTTGAGCCTAACTTGTTGGGTCCTTACATTATCATTGTAGAATAAAAATCTGATGTGTACCAACTTTCTACTCCTAAAGGTAAACTACTCTCATAGCCCATCAATAGCATGCACCTTCACAAGTACTATGCCTAACCTTTAGAGAGTCTAGAAAATGAAAAGAATAAAAAAATAAAAAAAATCGTCACCTTGATGAAAACTTGACAAACTTGGGCATCTTATGTGACATAAAAAAATATAAATATCAAAATTGTAAAAATAAATAATCCATCCAATAGTTAAAACCACTTCAAAGGCACTTTGGATAAGTACCATGGTGAAAACCTAGAAAAAAGGCACCATGTGTAGTCAATCTTTGATCTACGATAATAATCATTCTATCTAATTTTTTCACTTCACCCATAATAACCTGAGCATATACTCTTCCATAATGAAATACCATCTTTCTCACCTATCCATAATAAAGCTTTATTTCCCTTCTTGTGGCATGAGAGTACTTGACATTTGGCATCTACTACTATCCATTCCTATCCATAATAAATTTTACCTACCTAATTACATCCATAATAAATGGTCTTGTGCTTGATTGGAGAAAAATATTTAACCTAGATTTTTAGATGGGATCTTAGACATGGTATTAGAGGATATTATCACAATAAAATCCAAAAAATTCAAATATTTGAAAAATCCAAAAACATTCAAATATTCCAAAAATTTAAAAACATCCAAATATTCCTAAGAGAATCCAAAAACATTCAAATATATCAAAAATCCAAAAACATCCAAATATTTTAGAAAAATCTAAAAACATCAAAAAACATTGGCCATCAAGTATGTGCTAATGTTAGTCCAAATAATCAAACTAAATTTCCTCTGCATGTGTATGTAAGCAAGGCCATCATTGATGAGCCCCTGAGGCCTAGGTCTATCCCTTAGGGTCCATCTAAATAAATTTTCCATTCGTCATAGTCTCCATTCCATAATAAGTTGTCTATTTCTAAGGTTGACACCTTGATCAAACAAAAAAAAGATATCCTATAAAGAACTGAGCTTAAAATCATGAATTAATAGGAAAACTACCAACCTAGCCTACAACCTAATAGATCAAATGCTATCAGTTTTTATCCATCATCAACAACTAGCACTTTCCTTATATGGATTTTTATATCCTCAAGACCAGATGTATTCTTAGACAGGAATTATTTTCAAAATAAGACACAGTTTTATATGAGACACTTCTTTCCCAAAACTAGACATTGTCATGACATTATCATTTTGGTCCATAACTTGTCTTATAGGAGATGCTTCATTTCCTGAAACTAGGAATGACCAAACATCATCCTATTAAGAGCACTTATCTTTGGAAAGAAGATCTAATGGCTATTAACTTTCTTGGTCCAGAGAGTCTTATATTTTTATTTGATTTTATCTCAATGGCATGTTCCCTAGTTTTAGGAATGACCAAACAACATCCTATCAAGAGAACTCATCTTGGGCAAGAAGATCTAATGGCTATTAAATTTCTTGGTCCAAAGAGTCTTATATTTTTATTTGATTTATCTCAATGGCATGTTCCCTATTCTACTCGAGGATTTCTTGGACTAGAGGAGCTATGATGGGGCATGATCATTTGTTTTCATATTTTATGTTTGTATACTTTTCTTGTATTAATACTATGATTTTTCCAAAGATATGATTGTCTATGTTCATCAAGGACCTATGAGTCTAGTATGAATGGGGGCATTCCTTCTTGTTTGAAAGTGTCTTCAATCCTTGCAAATGGTATACAAGTCACCTATATTTTTTCATATCTAGATGCTTGTATCAACCTACCATATTAAGGTCCATGATGATATAACATGATAATAAGCACAAGATTCCATCATCTTCAATCTCTCTATCTATCCATACTCATAACCATAACCACTCTCATCCATATTATCTAACCCTTCTTCTTCTTCTTTGAATTTCAATGGCACACCCTTGTTCTCTTAAAACCTGCATGTCCTTTTAGGGGGAATCCTCAATCCTAATCCTCATCTTTTGTCCCATTATCTTATGTGTTATTCACCCCTTTGAATGATTGGGGAATCTTCTCTAACCTGATCATTGTTCTTCCAACCGCTATATTTTAATGTTATTTAAAATGATGCTACTTCATAACATCATCTCAAAGAGGGGAAAAATGTAGACGCCTAAAGAATTTCTAAATTGATTAAATAAATATTTATTATTTACTTAATTATTTTACCACTATTTTCCTCTATTAATTAAATAAATTTTTGTATTTACTTAATTAATTCATTAGGCTTTTCTCTATAAATTAATTAAATATTTATTATTTATTCATTTACTTATTCTAAATCTCACCTTTTTCAACTATTAATTAAATAAACTTTTATTTATTTAATTAATTCATTACAATCTTCTAGCTAATCCTAGCCACTCAATTTTTTCACATGGATCACAATCTAAAATTGTAGTCATGTGAAAAGTTTCCTCTTCAAATTTTTAGCTAAAGCATTATCACACATTCATTGAATATATAAATCCTCAAAAATTCAATCCACCTCTTAATCTCATCCCTCCATATCACTTTAATCTCTTAATCCTATTGATTCTCTCATAACCTCTTAATCTTGGTCATTCACGTTTTAACCTCTTAATCTAAGACCTTGGTTATTCTTAGGAATTCTATAAAAGGGGATTTTCTTCATAATTGTTAGGGAGTTCTTACACATAGATAGAGTGCACATAGAGCCATCACTATCATCACTATCATATTGCCACCATTACCTCATACTTGCATTAAATCAACCACACTCCATTTCTTTATACCATCTTATGCTATGCTTCAAATATGAGAGAAAATACTTTATATCCACAAGATCTTGAAGAATAGGAGGAAAATGGAGTCAAGCTTATCAAATATGTGAAGGTATAATCTTGTTATTTGTTTTGTTTGCATGTTTGATTTAGAGATTTATTAGTGTTATTGAATGATTTTGTAGATTATAGGCTTTTAGTTGGGATTTTAGTGAGTTTACAATATAGTTACATTTCAATACACACAACTACATCATCATAATCATAATCATCATAATATATTGTATCTACATCTACGTCCTCATCCTCTCTCTCTATTTAAACCCCTCAATGATGTGGCCAAGGCCCAAGTTTGCTTGTGGAATAACTAATAGGGAAGACTCACTCAGGTCATAATGTCCTCCACCACTTATCATATGCAATCAATGTGCCAACATCATCCTCATTGGATGTTGGATGTGCATCTTGCTCCTTATCCTTCGAGTCACTATAGGTAACTTATGTGAGTGTGGGATAATTTTTTTTGTATGGCCTAGTGCCACTACATGCAGATCTCATATATGTGGGCCATGAGATAGGTGCTATCTCTAGTTGACCAAACTGACTCATCACAAAATCATAATAAAATGGCATGATGATGTAGTCATGTTGTCCAATCAATAATCTATCATTTCATCTTGGATAGTTGTTCTGCTAGACCTAGGCACTACTGTATAGTCCCATATGGCATCCATAGAATGTCATCATCCTCTAGATGATCAAATCTAGCTCTCTACTAAAATAGATATTTGTAATGCCAAGATCACTTGAGTGTCTAATAGAAGGATCATGGATAGTTGTAAGGGGATGCCATGCGGAATCCAATAGGTATAGTACATGTGATGTTCTCAAAAGACCCACACCTAAAGTAGAGTACAAAGTATAATGTTGTGACCCTCTTGATAGATGAAGTGACCAAGATCATAATGCAAGTGCACTAACATGATCTATCCCCAGGCATACATTATTTGATGCTCATCCATCACATGTATTATATGAACTACCCCCCCATCAAGGTGTTCCCCTCTTCCATCAGGTGTCAAGGAGATGGTAACAAAGATGATCCACCGAATCAATGGTACATGAGAGTGTAGAAGCCACCTAAGCTCAACATGACCCCTAGAATCAAAATCTATGTAGTGACTAGTGCATTAGTGTATATCCATCCTCATCTCCCAAGCGGTTTGACACTCATAAAAGTGGATTCTAACCTCACATGGGAAGCCTAAAGATCTAGTGTATATTCCCAAGTGTAACTCTCATCTCCCTTGTTAGGAGAGAAAAGGTGGAAGTATCTACATTCCACCACTTGACGAATTCCATCAACATAACATCATGATATCTCATAGGAGGCATATGATATATCCAATATAGTTTAGTGGTGTATATAATATTCTCTCCTCCTACACCAATCATGTGAACTACTTTCAAAGAAATGAAAAAGGTCATCCTCCTAAACATTGTTGGGCATGTGGCAGGACCTGTCAACAATGAAAGAAGTCATCAATTAGATAGCCAAATTGATAACTAAGAAAATAAAAGAATAACAACATTGAATCAGGATAGAGGTGCCATTTTGGGACAAAGGAACCATCCTAGGATAGAGGTACCATTTTTGGAGAGGGATTCCCAAAGTGGACACTATTTCCTAGTTTGGACAGTGATATGATAAATTGAAAAAAATAATCAAAACAACATAAAATAATAAAATTAATTACAAGAAAAAGGAACATGAAAATCATTGTTAGTGCCATTGTGCTTCACACAACATCTTCTCATAGGATATTGATTCTTGAGGGCTGATATGGTCATTGGCTCAACATCCTTGCTCCTTAGTGCAATGGTATCAATCTCTAAGCCTTCAAAAAGAAAAAGTGAAAATGATGGTCAAATAGGTTATTTTTCTCTAACATATAGTGAAATTCACTACAAGAATATGTCATTCAATTCGCTATAGTGGGGGATAGAGAACTCTAATTTTAATGTTGTTTATTGAATTGGATTTGTAGTTCTATCCCTTATCATATCCAGTATTTGTTGATAGTTGATATTGTGATCTCATGACCCTATCTTAGGCATTTCCATCACCAAGTTTAGAAATTTGATGAGGTTAGATTTCTACCTTAATTCCACCTCCATAAAGCATGTGGAATCAGAGGGGATTACGTCTTCCCTCGAATCTTATTATCCTTAGAGGTTGACATATTTGTTTACAAGTACAAGACAATTTTTGAATATCTAACAACTCAGTTTGTAGGATGTGGTTCCTAATGATATTGTTTTGTAGATGACCACAATGGGCGCTTCATTCTCCCATTGATGAATTATTCATAACTTAATTATTAGTATCCTTTTGTACGACATGATTTACTTTCAATACTTTAGCTCAAGCATAAGCACGTAGTGTCATATGGCTGCTAAACTAGGGGCTAAATGTAAGGTCAAAAATTATAATACCTTGTAGGTAATAGTATAATTTCATGCTTATTTTGGACCTAATTTAGTCACCCTTGCATTAATGTATTTTTAACATCTCCTATTTAGGCCCTAATCTCCTAAATTATGCATTTTGAGTCTTATTTTATCATTTTATGAGAAATTGAAAGCACTGAAGGGTATGTGTAGGATCATCATAGGCCCATAAGTGGAGAAAAATTCAGAAAAATTAGAGTTAGGCAACTTGACATAAAAATTTGAATAAGTTATCTATATTATTTCAAAAATATGTAAGAATAGAATTTGTAGCAAATTGAATGTAGTTTCTAAACTACTAGGTTTATTTAAAACAAATCTAATTGGTGAAAATTTGAAATTTCAATGCAATAGTACTTAAATTGCAAGGAAAAAATAAGAAGTAGGTCTCTGTCTGACCACCCTAACCACAATAAAATGATAATATTTTTTATAAGATTTTAGATATAAGTAGAGGAATCATGTCCCGATGTGATACATATTTTTTTGTATTTTTTTTCCTAAGTAAATAATTCATTATGAATTTTTTATTACAAGTTTTAAAAAATATAAAAACTTGTATGTATGACCACCTTAACTTGGTCAAAACTTCATGAAATTCTTTTTTTTTTAATCCTATAGTATGTGAAGCATAGAATGTGATGCATGTTTTAGATTCAAAAAATTTGATACCGTTTGAAAGCTATAGATGTTTTTCAATCAGCTTATCAATCAAGACTTTAGTCGTAATTCAAATAGAAAATGAATAATAATTATTTATTAAATTCAAAGTAGAGCATAATTTATATTGGTGGAAAGTTGAGAATCTCCTTTAAAAACCCTTTTCATTTCATCAATTTTGGGTAAGAAAAAAGTCGTCAATCACATACCCTACACATACCCATCATATCGCCACTTTTTGGCTTATCACAATCCTGCACATACCCTAAACAAATGCATTAATTTAATGTCTTTCCCATGAATGGGATGCACATGGGAATATGAGTCCCCCTATTTTGGAAGTATCCAAATTTTAATGTATTAGTGTCAGCATTTTAACATTCAAAATTCAAATTGTAAATGTCGGTTATCAAGATCTAATTTTTGGAAAATTAGAGAAAAGCCTATAAATACCTAATATTTTCACCATGTGAAACTAGAGAGAAAAGTCTTGAGAAGCAAGAGATCATTACATTCCACCACATACATTTGAATTTGTAGGTTTTCAAGCTTATTTTCAGATTTGATCATGTCCTATTTCATAATTAAAGATTGATGCCTATAGAAGAGGATGATGGATTCTAGGTTTGGGAGATACATTGGGCTATTTCCTTCAACCTAATGACTTGTTTCCTAAGTGTTCTCATCTTCATGATTCATCCTAGTTGAAGCCTAAATAAAGGTATCATTGTGTTTTAGATTTACTAAGTGTGTTTTGAATTCCTCTTAGGTAGATCTTGTAATTTTTATATAAGAATCCTTCTCTAACACACCTGAGTATGGTTTTATGCATTTTATCTCATAATAAACTTAGATACACTTAAGCTTAGGGAACAAATATTGGTATAAATAAATTTTATTGGCCATTGTGGAGGTAGAAATACCAAAACAAGGGGTTTGATTGAGGAAATTTCCTATATAGGAACCCCCCCACCATCTGTTTTATAGATTTTTACAGGTTTAGCCAAAGACGAAAATTTGTAGGGTTAGCATCAGGAGTAGAAAGAGAGCTACATATTTAAGTTTTAAGTCCAAAAAAGGCATAAAAGGGATTAGATTCCCTTGGGTGAATCTGTAGACCATTTTCATGTTTACAAGATAGGTTCACAATGATCTACCCTTCTCAAATCAGCCTATAAATCTCTATTTTAGTTTTTTTTCTATTAATATCTTGCAATTCTCACACTGGGCACATTGTATAATTAGGTTAATCAAAGAAAATAAATTCCAATCCATTTTGAAGGCTAAAAAGGATCATATCCAAGTCTAATAGACTCACCTTCATGGTTGAAATTCAAACTAATCACCTTGTTGATTTTCATCCTAATGTACCTTTGAAAAAGGAGCAAAATTAATCCTATGTTTAGACATTAAACTTAGGGTTCCCTTTTTCTTTGTTATAGTCACATACAACAAACTACCAATCATAGATCTATACAAGGTTTGGGAGAAGATTCATCATCTCTACTCAACTTGCATCCTATAATCATAGGTATACTCACTGGTTTGTAGTCTTCCATCCTAAACTTACTTAGCATCTCCTTTATGTACCTGTTCTAAGAAATGAATATTCCTTTTTTTGATTGTGCAATCTGCAACCCAAGAAAGAAGGATGATTCACCTAGAATTTTCATTTCAAACTCACTCTATATTACCTTCTGAAACACCTTACACCACCAAATATTATATCATCTACATAGACCATAACTATCAACTATTGATCACCTTTTGTTTTAATGTACAAATTACAATATGCATTTCCCTCAATAACCCTTGCTATTGCAAGTATCCATCCAACCTTGGATACCAAGATCTAGGGAATTTTTTATTCCATAAAGGGCCTCCTTCAATCTACACACATAATCTAGATTGTCATAACATTGAAACCCTTTCAATTGTTCAATGCAGACCTCTTCTTCTAGTTGTCCATTTAGAAATTCTAACATAACATCAATTTGGTAAACATTGAAATTCTTGAATGTTGAAAGAGTTAAAAACATCTTGATTGCTTCTAGTCTTGCTACTAAAGAAAATTTTTCTTCAAAATCTACGCCTTCAACCTAAGAATATCCTTTACATGAAAGTCTAGCCTTATTCTAGATCACTTCACTTTCTTCATTTAGCTTGTTTCTAAAAACCCAATTAGTTACAATAACATTCTCACCTTCAGGTCTTGGGACCAATTCCCAAGTTTCATTTTTCTTAATTTGGTTTAATTCTTCCTCCATGGATTCTATCCGGCCTTTCTCTTTTCTTTCTTATTTATAGGACTTAGGCTCTGTCTGTGATAGTAATGCAAAGTGTACTCACTCATTTGGCTTCTCAAGCCCCTTCTAGGTCTAAAACCTACTATCTTTATCTCCTATAATTTGGTATTTAGAGTGATTCTTTTGAACATATTTTGCTCAATTTTTTGTAACAACTTTTGAATCTTCATCAGTTTTGTGGATTGGTTCTTCATCATCTTATACTTCTAGAGCACTAGTACACTGAATTGTTTCATCAAATCTCACATTTGCACTTTCCACAATCCTCTTCAGTCTTTTATTGTGAAACAAAGAAAAAGAGAACCCTAGGTAAAATTTGTAAACTTAGGATTCAAATTTTGTGTGGGGTGTTGTGGCTCTTTCTAATGTTTCATTAAGATGGAGATCAACAAGGTGTTCAGATTAACTTTCAACCATTAAGGTGAGACAACCAAACTTGGATTTGTATCTTTTAGGGTCTTAGAATGGATTGGAATTAATTTTCCTTGATTAACCTACTTATAATATGTTCCATAATATGAAAAATTCAAGATTTTGATACTTAATAGACTTTAACAGAGATTTACAGGTTGTCTAGGAAGGGTGAAGTGATGTGAATTTGTATTGAAAGTTTGGTGTATACGAGGATAGAGTCATCCAAAGGTGTCTAAGTCCTTGTATGCCTCTTATACTCTATTTTTGTAGTCCTCTAATGGAAGATCTGATATCCACATTTTCACTTGTAGCCTTGTTAGATCACTGTCAGATAATTCTATAGGTGGGTTTCCATAAGTTGATAAGGTGTAGGGATTTGAATGTAACAATGAATAAATGATATTTAATCTTCCTTCAATCCTCTACAAATTTGAGATCAACACATTCAAAGAGAGAAGAAAGGTTGTGCCATTTAGGGGCTTGCCTTAGTTAAACCCCATGTTATTGTTTCCACTTCCATAATAGAAATGTCAATTATAGGAATGATAAAGGATAGGAAGGAATGTTGAAACTCACTACCCTTCAATGGCTTCCTTTAAGGATTGAATTCATGCACATAACTTCAAGGTCTTAGATCTCGTTTTCTTGATTTTTTGAATTTCTTGGAGACCTACAACAAGGGTTAGCCTTCAGAAACAATAATAACATAAACATGCATAAACTTGCATAGGATTTGTCATGATGTTCAAATCTTGAATTGTTGTAATAAATCACTCAAATGTTTCTCTTGAATTCTCTTGATAGTACTCTTGATCATAATTTTACCAATATTTTTCTATATGATTTCAAATGATGCAATAACTAGGTATTTATAAGCCTTTATTTGATTTCCCATAAATTAAATCTTGATAGCCGACATTTGCATCTTAAATTTTAAATGTTAAAATTCTGACACAAACATATTCAAATTTGGATATGACAAAATAGGGGAACTCAGATGTGTAAGGGCATCCTAGTCCTGGCACTATTTTCCAAGAAAAAGGGTGTCAAGGTCAAAACATTAAATAAATGCATTTGTTCAATGCTTGCAATTTCTCGGGAAATAGTAAAAATAGGCTATAGAATTTTTAAGTTGGGAAATTTTAGGTGCTTAAGTAGGCCCAATAATTTAGGAGGAGATAAACATAGTGTGAAATTGTCAAGGTGGCAATTTATGATGCTACAGTTAGTCCCCAGTTTAGTGGGAGTATGAACTTACACTTAGACTCACACTAAAGTAAATAATCTATGTCAAGAGGGGTCCAATTATCCAAATCTATAAGATATAGGCTAACTAAGGATCTAGGGGGAGTGCACAAGCCCTCAGGATCCAAGATCCATGACAAGACAACATAAGGAAAAAGGAACACACACATGTATGAAATATAGTAAGATAAAATAAACTAGTATAAATGTCAGAAAACATGAATCATACATTATGAAAACATATGACATAACATAATATGTAGATGACAAGAAAATGAACATAAACACAATGAAAACACAAAGAAAACACACAAAATACACACAAAAAAAACACAAGGTTAGTACTAAAAGGATTCAATTTGGTAATGTAAAGGGACCTCAGACTTAAAATTTTCTCAAATACCAAACATCATCCATTGAATAAAGGAACGCTCCCATGAGGGCCAGTAAGTTGCATTATGCCACATCACTCATGAGTTGCATGGATATACTATCCAATAAGATGCATTATGCTAGGTTTCCATGCAATATGATGGGTTTCATAAGGCTAGCAAGCTACATTATGCTAGACACTCATGAAACACATAGCTATACTAGAAATCAAGTTGTGTTATACTCGGAAGCCATGTTAAGGCATTCATGACTCACACAATATCAAAGTCTGATATTTTCTTTGTGAATCACAAATAGAAGACACCTTGGGCTAGTGAAATTTGATATTCACTAGGTGAGCCCCCAAGAAAAAGGTTGATAAATGAGAAACAAACTAGGTTTAGTGAAGTCTTTTATTTAGTAGGTGTGTACCCATGTTAACCATACCAAATAATCAAGATGCTATGCCAATGTGACTCTAAGTTCCACGTGCATGAAAAAAGTGAAGAAAATGTGCCAAATTCACCTAAGGAGGTGCAAAACCTTGCCTAAGGAGGCACATAAATAAGGACAAGATAAGGCCAAAACCTCAAGGGGTGTTATAACAACACAATCAAAAAAGGTTATTTACAAAAGAATAAAGAGGCTTTGCTCAATATATGAAAGACCACACCTTAGGGATCGTCACACATGGCATCACCACCAAGAGAGGACAAGTTGTGAAATAGAAACTCACACCTTAGGGCATACTAAATGTGGAGCATTTTTTCTCTAAGTGTTTATTCCTCTTTGTTTTATTCTTTTGGCCCTGAGGCTCTCATCATTTTTTTCTCTCATTTTTGTCCTACCACTTGTCATGTTGGCACATGTTCTTGGAGATCATAGAAGCCTTTTAAAAAAAAGTTGCAAAATTATGCCATGTGGTGGTTGTGCTACCTTTTTGGTTTGTGCTTTCTCTCTAGGCCTAACAATATACACTTGGCTCCCCCATAGGTGTTTTCCTCTAAATTGTTGTTTTATTTTTTGAAGAATGCTCACCCACTTACCACGCTACCCATCTTTTGTCAAGGAGTTCTCTTCATTGTTGAGGTAGGGCTTTTATGACTATTGTTGGGTGGCAGTGTTTTTGTTTCCTCCGCCACTCCTAGAGTCGACCTCTTTTGACATCACCATTATTTCTAGCATCAAATCAAATCAAATAGAGGCAATCATTTAAGGTTGTATCTTCCTTCTAACAAGAAGACCTCCATGAAGCTTGGTGGAGATATGAGTCATCGATTTGTCACTGCCTATTTCCATTATGAAAGTAGCTCAATTTTTATTATCACATCAAATCCAATTTGTGATTAGATTTTGAGGTTGTCTAGTGGCGACACCTGTTAGGGTTTTCAGCTTTGGTGGTAGAGAGTGCTTGGTGTTTGTGTGCTTCCATTTTCTTATAAAAGGGAAGTTTGAATGGAGAAGAAGCATGATCAATTATATGATTAGATAGATATAGATAGATAGATATCTGTAGTAGTAGGATAGGATATAGAAGATTTCTTGCAAAGCTTTAAATTGCTCTTTTGTAATTTATGTCAAGACACTTATTTAGTTATTTTACCTTAGCATTTTTAGCAATATCAAGAACAAAGTTATATCATATTGTGCTCATGTGGCCTTTATTTTATGCTTTATGTTGGCATACTGTTGTCATTTATTTCAAAAGGGGAAATCACACAAGTGAGATTGTTGGCATAATGAAAGAATATCATTGGTGGAATGGAACTAGACCTGAGGGGAGAATGTTAGTGTTGATGTTAATAGGTTTCATTGATGTCAAGAAAAGATAAGGCATGACATGTAGTGAATCTGGTTTAGGAAGGTGTGTTGCATGCATATTGTATAAGCTACTGAGATTGTTGCAAAGTTTATGAAATGTTATCATCTCTCTACACAGAGGTTTCTAGGTGTCAAAAAAGGAATCAAGTTCCATATTCAATGTGGGTTTTTTGAGAGATTTCTAGAAATGTGCTTGTTTGGTCTAGAAGTTGAAGGAAATGCTCAGAATGGAATTATTTATGCTCTCAGGTGATACTAGGGTTTATTAGTTAAACCCTAAGGTTGTTGCAGTCATGGTACAATAAGGAGTTTACAATCACAACATTCAAGTAGATTTCTATTTTTTAGTGACTTGTTATTGTAGGTTGTAGGTCACATAAGATATCACTTATGACATTGATGTCATGTGGGGAACCGTCCCCTTCACCTAGCTATTATCAGTTTGAAAAATATTCAACAATTGTAATGTTTCCTATGTCGTAATTGATTTTTTTTTTGTATCAGGGATAAGGCTACATTTTGATAGGAGTTACATTTAAGTCTCTTTGATATATCAAAGTCCCTTCTATGTAGGTTGATGGAGTTAGTGTTTGTGATCAGGGATACAATACTATATCAAGCAGAGACGGAGAGAGATAATGCTATATTGGAGTGACAAGGACATTTTGAAGAGACTATATGTTGAGTCCCTTTGATACTCCGATGGTGGACCAGTAGATATGTGATGTGGATGATGAATGGATGAAAGGTGTGAGATGTAGTATGATGATGATGTGGCTTTGATGAACAAGTGGCAGAAGCTCACCATCCCATTGTATGGAAGAGTTGACCTAGGTTGACCCCATGAGCTAGTAGGATTGTGACATGTGGTGAGGTTGGGTGAAATGTGGTAGTGATGTGAAATACACATGGTGACTACCGGTTGAGCATGTGACGATGATAGGTTGACATCTCATCAGGGAGATAATGTCATATTGGTGGGACATAGTACCGATTCACCTCAACATCTTGATGGGACCCCATTGGAGTAAGAGGTGAATTTTGGTAGGAGCTATTTGGATGTCCCTTTGTCACAGTGATGCATGGCAATCACTTAGTTGGACTTGACTGGGAAGTGATGTAGATAGTTGGTAACATGTAACAACAAGTGGTGAAAAGTGGTTGATCATTTTGTCTATTTATATCCTCATTGTGAATTTCATGGTGATGGATTGCTTAGGTGGACCCTGTGGTTGGAAATACAAGCATTTGACATAGATCAAAGAGAAGGTGAAAGTTCAACATGACCAAATGATTGGTCATTTTTATATTTTGATAGGGACTCATCAAAGAGAAAGACAATTTTTGGAGAGAGTAGGTTTTGTGTCCCCTTGACACAATGAACTCATGATGATGGAATATTAAAGGTCTCATGGTGGGATTTGATAGGTTGATGATGGAGTTTGATAATAAATAAGGGGTTGACATGTGGCTATAAGGTTGAGTTATGGTGGAAGTTGATCAGAAGGTGCAAATGCAAAGGCACCTCATTAGATAGAACAATGTATATCGAAGGAATATAATAGTTGGTCCCTCCGACATGCCAATAGTGTGGCACCCAATTGAGTGGTGATAAGGGTGAATAGTGACTATGCTAATAGATGGCAAAGAGAAATTGCTTGATATACCAACTCACATCGGTGTTGTGAGTTGCATGGCAAGGGAATGTATGACAAATGGAAATATCATCTCATGCATTGTGCGTGTGGTATCGAAGAGACTGGTGATTATCGAAGAGACTCAAAAGAGTCTCATCTTGACATGCTAAAGTATCTTCAATAGTCTAAAGTGACAATATATAGATGAAGATCGATGATGCCAGTTTTAAGGTGACTGATCCGACGATAGTGATTTAAAGATGTCAAGATGAACGAAGGATTGTAGGATCATGGTGAGAGAGAGAAGATTGACAACCATAATTCAAACATGAAGATCCACAATGGCTACGATAGTGTGAATGATGGTTTCAGGTAGAGAATGGCATAGTTAATGAATTTAATTCATTCAAATTCTCCAACGAACATCTAATTGGAGATTTGACCTACAAGTCAGTGACATAGATTGCCATGTCATGAGAAATCAAAAATTAGATCGATCAATGAAGAAAATGCATTTATTGCATATCAGATTTAGGGTTCTATTGGATGTCATAGTCAACAAATTAGATTTGAATTTGATGGAGGTGTATGGCTCAATCAAAATACGTATCTTGCTAAAGAAGATAGAGGGAGAACTCTAGTAGAATATTTGAGATGATTTGAATGGTGGTGAGGATCTCGAGACTATGATGATAGGTCAATGGTGTTAAGGAAAAGAAGAAGACAATAAGAGAAATATCTAAGAGTTATGGTTGCAAGTGAGTGTGGTGTTTGCAACTGATGAGAGAATAAGAAGATTCTACAATGAAAAGAATGATGAAAAGTGTAATGTCTTGTTGAGTATGCAATAGAGATAAAAAGAAGAGAGAGAGAAGAAGTGGACAAAGAATGCATATGTAAAGAAAAGTTCTAGAATCATATAGAAAATATTCTAGGTTTTTGCATTCAAGGCACGAAGAGAGTGGACAGTTGCAACAAGTTAGAACAATGATTTTTCTAAGTTCGAAAAAGGAGAGTGCAGTGCAGAGAGAGAAGAGAAGTGCAGAGTAGAAAGAGAAAAAAAGAGAAGATTGAAGAGAGCAGTGAAGAGAGGTGCATAGGTGTGTGTTGTTGAGATTGCAACTTCAACAATAGAGAGAATGTCTTCATAAATTGTAGCAAAGTGAGCAGTTGCAAATGGTGTTGCAACATCGAGCTTTGTTCATAAGAAAATAATGTAATTCTGTTATTGTAAATCTAATTGGTTTGTGCCATCAGATAACTAAGTTGGTGCTTAGTGTAGGGGATTGGTGTCTCCTTGGAGTTGGTGCTCCTAAATCAAGGACTTGTTGCTTCCTTGGGTTGGTCCACTTTCATCCTAGCATAACTATGACATCTTAATTATGTCCTTGGTCCACATTCGACTATTAATTAAATAATTCATAATTATTTAATTAATTCATGTCCTTTTATTCTTCATGATTATTAAATAAATAAATTTTATTTATTTATTAAATATGTCATTAATTGTCTAATTCTTCCCCTAATTAAATAAATTTCATAATTTATTTAATTACCTTTATTCATTTATTCTTCCTGATTATTAAATAAATGAATTTCATTTATTTATTTAATATGTCACTAATTCTCATCATTAAATGAATTTATTAATTTATTTAATTATTAATCATATCCTCTAAATTAAATAATCATCTTTAATTATTTAATTGTCAAAATTAACATTTCCCTCATTTTAAATAAAGGAAATTATTTAAAATGATCTTGCATTCTTGACTGTCAGTTCATTTTAGTAAATAATCTGAAAATCAATTATTTATTATCACACAAAATCCATATTTTGAATTTATTTAATTCAAAATGGTAATAATCTTCCAAAAATCAAGCAATCGAGCAGATTCTTGATTTTCCAAATCTGCTTTTCAGTTCAACTCTTATCTTTTTGATTTTTTGAATCTCACGAATTAGGCAGTCTTTATCTTCTTGATTTCAAAAATCTTTATTTTTCTGATTAATTATCTCATTTATTCTCGACTGCCGATTTGATCTTCTCAGGTGACATCTTGCCCACTCATTTAATAATTTTTCCCTAACCCTGATTAGGATTTGTCACATTAAATCTCATCCTCTGATTTTAGGCTTCGGTCAAAATTCAATCTCGTCTGTCCATCCAAAAATTACATTTTCTATAAAATGCCAATTTTTCTCACAATTTTGATTACACTTAGACACTTAGACACTTACATATACTCACATATGCATATGCTTGCAGTTTATTTGTGATTTTGGCATACTTGTTTTAGCATTATAGTCATTTTTCCATAGGCATAGACACTTTATTTCATTTTAGACGCTCCAAATCCTTCAAAGCTTGTGTAGGACTTAGTCTTTGTTTTCAAATTTCTCACACGTTCGATCTGAGGGAAACCATCAGCAAGTTAGAAGGTGGTATGAAGGTAAATCATGGAAGATTCGATGAACGAAAGGTATAATCATTCTTTTTTTTAGTTTCCTTTGTTCTTGATAGCTTCTTTGGGTTTTATGCTTTATTGATTTGATAATATAACCTTCACAAATAAACCCTTAGATACAAAATTAATCTACATAAGGGTTTTAAGGGATAAAGTTTTATCATCTACTGATTCACCCCCTCTTAATAGATTGTTGTGTTCCAACAATTGGTATCAAAGCCTTAGGTTCCCTAGGAGAAGCTTAATCAACTTGGGTTGATGTTGGATAAGTGAACACAAAAATGGCTAATAGGAAATGCTCCAAAAAATGTAGAAGTAAAAAGAGGGTTAAGAAGGATCTACACACAAAAGAAGAAAATAGGTTATCAGATGTTTTTGGAAGCTCAGGCAGTGAACATGAAAGTTCCTACAAGATTGATGGGAATGAATCCCTATACATGGATTTTGGTATAATGTTTGATGTAGGAATTAAAAGGTCTGATAAAGAAGAAGGAGAGGTTGACATTAAAGGCGGACTCATTTGTGCTCTAGATGAGATTAAAGGTTTGAAGAAGGAAAATGAAGAAAAAAATGCATGCACAAGAGGAGATAGATAAGTTGAACAAGAAACTTGATAAATCTGATCAGATGGTGATCAGCCTGAAGACTCAAGTGGAAGAAGCAAAGAGAATAGAAGATGTAGTTAAATCTAAAATACAGTCTAAATCAAATGAGTGCATGAAGTTGGAAGCATAAATAAGTGCTTTGAAAAAAGATTTACAAAATGCTAAGGGTCATATTAACAAAGGCCTGAAGTTGAAGGGTGGCTCTAAGATTCTTGATGAACTGGTTAGATCACAAAAGCCATCAAAACCTAAATAGAAGGTTGGCCTTGGATTTGAGAAAGGAATGATAGTGCAGGGGCACCTAGCTTTCATTATGCAATAGGGTGCTAGATGTTAGGTTTTTGGTGTGTTGAGTCACTTTTGTTTTAATAAGGTCTATTTAGACCATGTTGACATGTTGTAAGTGGTTTTTGGTCATGTGGGTTTTGTTGGTGAAAAGATGTCATTTTTGTTGCAAATGTTGCAAAAGTTGCAAAGCAACTTTGCATTTTGGATTGCATATGGAAGTTGAACGGTCATCTGTTTGAAAGGTAGTTTAGGACCATTGGTTTTTGTTTTAACATGTTTAAATATTCCTTGAGAGGCTCAAGGAAAACTTTTGGAGATAGTTTTGTGACCAAACAATAAAGAAAGTCACTATTTTATGCAACTTCTTGTGTATTTCTGTTGCTACAAAAGATTTTATAGTTTTGTACTAAGTGAAAATGAACTAATTTGAATTGGAAGTGATGTGGGAATGAGTTAACTATATTTTGGTTGTCATTTTCTTAATTTTCATTGAGATTTGGATGAGTTTGAAGAAAATTTCTTAAAGTAGCCATGAAACCCTAGTTTTGAGGGTTTGAGAGAAGAATCATGGATTAAAAGACCATTCCATTGGTGGAAAATTCTGCAAATCATTGGAATGGGGTTATTTAGGATGTTTTTCATGTTGGTAGGGTTTGTAGATGTAGGGGATGGAGGTAGGGAAATGTTTGATCAAGCCCTAGCCTAATATCTATATGTATTAGGCTTAGGAAGATAGGTAGAGATAAGGTTTTGTAGATAGAAGGTTGGGAGATGATTTCTATTGATGAAATTTGTATTTTTAGACCCCATGTGATGGGAGAAGATTCTTGGATTGAATTTTAGTGGTTTGTAGTTAACATTTCATATAATTGCTTTGGAAAATAGGGCTAATTAGGCCCAGTTGCTACATAGTAGTCAATTTTAGAGGGCGTTGTTACAAAAAAAACCTATCTAAAAATTTGATATGTTACAAAAGGGCATAAAGGGTGTCTATAATAGTAATTAAATTGTGGGTTTGAAGTCCTCTTTGAAAGATATGATGAAAAATCACAGTTTGGAGTGTTACAAGAAAATATGAAGGATTTGTGAGATAAAGACCAAGTTAGGGTTTCCAAATTGAAAGATTGTTCAAATTGTGATTGAATAGAAACCTTCAACCTAATCTACATCAAATTTGTATCAGAGCATAGGTTTTGGTCATTGAAGGGAAAAGGTTGAAGTTTGTAGGAAACAAAGATGCCTCCTAAAAAGAACCCAATGGCTAGAGAAGTTAGAGAATTGAAAGAGAAGCATGCCAAGGAGTTGAGACAGATGAAGGAATCTTAAGAAGCTATCCTAGCCAAACTTGTAGCACTGGAGTCAAATAAAAAGAGAGGTGTGGTCACTGTAGACCAAAGTGATGAAGATGAAGAGGAAGAGGGTGAGAATGAAAACCCTTAAGGACGAGTCCAAGGTGATGATGAATTGGACCCTAACAAATTGAGAATGGCTAAGTTGTTGAAGGTTGTCATGGGATATACTCTTGAGGTGAAGATGGAATTTTCCATGTATGGTGGGAAGATGGATAGTGAAGAGGTGCTAGATTGGGTTGATGCACTAGATAATTATTTTTAATAAAAGGAGGTAGCAGATGAACAAAAAGTGAAATTTTCCAAAACAAAGTTGAAAGGTGCTGCCCTAACTTGGTGAAATTATGTGTAGGAAGAGAGAGTGAAGAAGGGAAAATAAAAAATCAATTCTTTGGATAGAATGGTATTTAAATTCAAGGGTCAATTTCTACTCGGTGACTATGCAACTCAGACATTTAGAAAGCTTCAAAATATCAAAAAAAGGGAGATGGATGTCATGGATTACATAGAGAAGTTTCATAAGTTAAGACTTAGAGTAGGTCATGTTGAGGATGAGGTTGAAAAGGTAGCAAGGTACCTAAATGTATTGATGTTCCAAAAATAAGATGAAATGATTCTTACAACCCATAAAACAATGGAAAAATGTTTTCAATTGGCTATTAAGGCAGAGGAAAAGATAAAAAGAAGACAAGAGAAGCAAGAAAGAGGTAGAGGAAAGAAATTCAAGGGTAGAGGATCCTTTGGAGGAAGAGGAAAATCTCAAAAAGCATAAGGTGAGACAAGTGGTAATCAAGATCAAGGCTCAAAATCAAGAGGTGGTTTCAGAGGTAGGAGATCAAATAGTAGAGGAAGATTTGGAGTACAGGGTAGAGGATCCAAAACATACTCAGGAAGATGCTATCAATGTAATCAGTTTGGCCATAAGGAATGGAAGTTCCCGAATAAACAACCTTCTACTTCACATGGTAGTGAAAGCATAACCCAATTGGTGCAAGAGGAAGATTGTGAGAGTGTCAATTCTCCTTAGCATGCTACTCTAGAAGTTGGAGAATCTCTTATGATGAGAAGAACATTTCTCAAAGTACCTATGGTGAAGGATCCTCCACAAAGAAAATCTTTGTTTAAAACCACCTACAAATCTCAAGGTAAGGTGTGTAAAGTTGTTGATTTTGGTTCCATAGATAATTTGGTTTCTTTAGAGATTTTTGAAAAGTTAAAGATGAAAATAATCCCACACCCCACTCCTTACAAAGTCTCCTAGTAGAATAAGGGTCAACAAGTCTTAGTTAATGAGAAAACATGGGTTGAATTCAATATTGGAGGGTATAGAGACAAGATATTGTGTGACATCATCCCAATGGATGTTTGTCATCTGCTATTAGGAAGACCCTTGTAGTATGATAGAAAAGCTAAACATGATGGAAAAAAAAATGTATGTAATAGAAAAGGATGGGGTGTCATTCACACTTAATCCATTGCAAGATAAAAATGTAGACACACATGTTGGGTCAAGTGTCATGTTGGTTGGCGAAAAATAATTCTTGAAAACCATGAAAGAAGAAGGTGGAAAAGGGTATGCAATTATAATCAGACCTAAATCTATCATGATATCAACAAAACTAGATGATGTGCCTAAGGAAGTCCAAGCCTTTTTGAAAAAGTACCAATACAGTGTTGTAGATGAGTTCCCCAGTTCTTTTCCACCAATAAGGGATGTGATCCACCATATAAACTTTATACCAAGGGAAAACCTACCCATTAACGCTGCATACAAAATGACTCATCAACAAAATGAAGAGATTAGGAAAAAAATTCAAGAATTTCTTGAAAAAGGCCTCATAAGAGAAATCTTAAGCCCATGTGTTGTTCTTACTATACTGGCACCAAAGAAAAGTGGAGATTGGATAATGTGCACTAATTAAAGGGAAATTAACAAGATAACCATAAGGTATAGGTTTCCCATACAAAGAATGGCAGATTTGATGGATTGTTTAGGAGGGACTTGTTACTTTTCAAAGATTGACCTAAAAAATTGGCTACCACCAAATTAGAATTAGAGAGGAGGGTGAGTGGAAAATTGCATTTCAAAATAATGAGGGGTTGTATGAATGGATGGTAATGCCATTTGGGATTTCAAATGGACCAAGCACTTTTATGAGATTAATGAATGAAGTTTTAAAACCCTTCATAGGTAAGTTTGTGGTTGTCTAATTGGATGATATTATTGTGTTTAGTAAGACTAAAGAGGAAAACTTGCAGCATTTGGACATGGCGTTGAGAGGTTGAATGAAGAAAAGTTGATGATCAATTTGAAAATCTATGAATTCATGAAGGAGGAGTTGGTCTATCTTGGTTTTGTGATTTCAAAAGGCACTTTGAAGATGGACCCCAACAAGGTAGAAGAAATTCTCAATTTACCTACTCCAACTTAAATCATTGAGGTAAGAAGTTTCCACAACTTAGCTAGCTTGTATAGAAAATTTGTGAATAATTTTAGTCATATCTGCTCTCCAATCATTGATACAATCAAAAGGAATAAAATGAAATGATTTATATGGTCTGATAAGGCATAAAAGAGTTTCCAATATCTGAAAATTAGAGTAGCACAACTTACCTAATTTTAACAAGGTTTTCACAATAGAATGTGATGCAAGTGGGTATGCAATTGTAGCAGTACTGAGTCAAGTGGGCATACCTATTGCATCTTTTAGTGAGAAGCTTAATGAGGCAAAGAAGAAGTATTCTTCTTATGACTTGGAATTGTATGCCATGGTCCAATCATTGAAAAAGTGGAGACACTATCTCCTTCCTAAAAAGTTTATTGTTATTATTGGCAATCATGTTTTTCAGTTTCTCAACAGCCAAGAAAAACTCAACCACAAACATGTGAGGTGGGTGGAGTACCTACAAAGCTACACTTTCACCATAAAACACAAGAAGGGGTGGTCAAACAAAGTGGTGGATGCTTTGAGCAGAAGACAAATGATGGTTCAAGAAATTCAACTCCAAAGTGTAGGTATTGATGCTTTGAAAGGTATGCATGAAGGAGATGATGATTTCAAGGATGTTTATGTTGTTTGTAATCAGTTCAATGACACTTTCCATGAAGAATATTATGATTTCTTGATACAAGATGGATTATTGTTTAAGGGTGCTCATTTATGTATTCCTAAATGCTCTATGAGGACTAATTTGGTTAAAGAGAAGCATTGTGGCAGCTTAGGGGATCACTTTGGTGTGGATAAAACTTTGGAGTAGGTAAGAAGGTATTATCATTGGCCAAAGATGCAAAGTGGCATAAGAAAATTTGTTGAAAATTGTGTTGTTTGTCAAAGGGCCAAGGTGTGTAGTACAAATTCCAGTATTTACCAGCCTTTTCCAATTCCAAATAGGCCATGGGAGTCCATTAGTGTGTACTTTGTGTTGGGGTTTCCCTAAATTCAAAGAGGCTTTGATAGTGTGTTTTTTGTTGTAGATCGGTTTAACAAAATGGCTCATTGTATACCCTGTAAATGCACAAATGATGCCTCACACATTGTTGGGTTGTTTTTCAAGGAGGTGGTTAGGATTCATGGTTTACCATTGACAATTGTTTCTGACAGGGACAATAAGTTTGTGGGTCACTTTTAGAGAACCCTTTGGAAGAAGTTGGGAACAAACTTGACCTTTAGCTCTACTTATCATCCACAAATAGATGGGAAGACTGAAGTTTTCAATAGGAGCCTTGGGAATCTTCTCAGATGTTTGACAAAAGAACATTCACAATAATGGGATCTAATTCTTCCCCAAGCTAAGTTTGCATATAGTGACTCTGTCAATAGAAGTGTTGGAAAAATCCCATTTGAGATTGTAAATGGATTGAATCCAAGGGGAGTGTTTGAGCTCAAATATTTGAGTGGTATGGAGAGGATTTTTGAAGGAGAAGCTTTTGCAGTGGCCATGAAGGATATGCATCAACAAGTTAAGGAGAACCTTCAAAACATTGTGGATAAATACAAGCAACATGCAGATTTAAAAATAATAGAGGTTGAGTTCAAAGTATGGGACTTGGTATTGGCTCATTTGAGGAAAGAAAGGATACCAAAAGGGAAGTATTCAAAGCTATAGATGAAGAATATTGGGCCATGTAGGGTGGTCCACAAGTTTGGAGCAAATGCTTGTGAGATAGAACTCCCTCCTGGAGTGGCTATCTCTCCAATTTTCAATGTTTTTGACCTATATACATTTAAAGTATCTATGGCAGGTGAAGATGTAGGTACATCAAGAGTTATAGATGAAGATTGAGTCAAGGACTTATCACCAAGTTATCCATTGAAGCTTGAATGCATCTTGGACACAAATGAAGCTAAAAGAAAAAGGCATAAGGTGTACAATGAGTACCAAGTGAAGTGGAAAGGTCTTCCAATGGAGGATGCCACCTACATGATAGAGAATGACATCAAGAAACATGGTATCACAGTGCAAAATTTGATCTCAAGTGGAACTTGAGATTTTGTTCTCTCCGGGTGTATGGTGTAGGGGCACCTAGCTTTCATTATGCAATAGGAAGATAGATGTTGGGTTTTTGGTGTGTTGAGTCACTTTTATTTTAATAAGGTCTATTTAGACAATTTTGACATGTTGTAAGTGGTTTTTGGTCATGTGGGGTTGGTTGGTGAAAAGATGTCATTTTTGTTGCAAATGTTGCAAAAGTTGCAAAGCAACTTTGCATTTTGGCTTTTATATGGAAGTTGAACGATCATATACTTGAAAGGTAGTTTAGGACCATTCATTTTTTGTTGAACATGTTTAAATATTCCTTGAAAGGCTTGAGGAAATTTTCTAGAGATAATTTTTTGATCAAACAATAAAGAAAGTCAATGTTTTCTACAATTTCATGTGTATTTCTACTGCTATAGAAGATTGTACGGTTTTGTATTGTGTGCAAATGAACTAATTTGAATTGGAAGTGATGTGGAAATGAGTTAACTATCTTTTGGTTCTAGTTTGATTGTTTTTCATTGAGATTTGGGTGAGTTTGAAGCAAATTTTTGAAAGTAGCCAGGAAACCCTAGTTTTGATAGTTTGAGAGAAGAATCGTGGATTAGAAGACCATTCCACCAGTGGAAAATTTTAAAAATTTGTGGAATGGGGTTAGTTAGGATATTTTTCATGTTGGTAGGGTTTTTAGATGTAGGGTATGGAGGTAGGGAAGTGTTTGATCAAGCACTAGCCTAATATCTCTATGTATTAGGCTTAGGAAGATAGGTAGAGATAAGGTTGGGAGATGATTTAAATTGATGAAAGTTACATGTTTAGATCCCATGTGATGTGAGAAGAGTCCTAGATTAAATTTTTGTGGTTTGGAGTTAGCATTTCATATAGTTGCTTTGGAAAATAGGGCTAATTGGGCCTAGTTGATGCATACCAGTCAATTTTAGAGGGTGATGTTACAAAAAATCCTATCTACAAATTTGATATGCTACAAAAGAGAATAAAAGGTTTCTATAACCGTAATTCAATTGTGGGTTTGAAGTCCTCTTTGAAATATATGGTGAAAAATCATTGTTTGGAGTGCTACAAGGAAATATGAAGGATTTGTGAGATAAAGACCAGGTTAGGGTTTCCAAATTGAAAGATTGTTCAAATTGTGATTGAATAGAAACCTCCACCCTGCTCTGCATCAAATGAGTTCCTCCACTAGTACTTTTGCAAACTTATATGATAGATTTAGAGCAGAAGAGAGTTGTTGCACAAATAAAGAGGAAGTATGCACAAGATGTTCCAAAGAAAGTG
Organism: Sequoia sempervirens; assembly: GCA_007258455.2. NCBI lineage: Eukaryota > Viridiplantae > Streptophyta > Pinopsida > Cupressales > Cupressaceae > Sequoia > Sequoia sempervirens. The sequence continues at coordinate 44,281,303 of VDFB02256132.1, forward strand.
CCTCTGGAAATGGAAAATCAATTAAAGGCACTACTAAGGTGAACATAGCAAAAGAGGAAAAGAAGTTTGTTGTTAATAAGAAGAGAGTTGAAGAAGAAAAGAGACCTATTGCAAACAAGAAGAAGAATAATCATTCAATTTATGTTTATCAAGAGAAGATGTCCACAATAGATAAGAAGGTGGAAAAATCAGTCCCTGAACAACTGAAGATAAAGAAACAAACAAAGGGAGCTGATGCAAGAAGATTCTCAAGGATGAGATAAAAAAAATTAAAGAAGAGCACCTCATCTTGCACATAGAAAATATATGACCATGTAATCATCATGTTTTTACTATTATTGTTATTTATGTAATTATTTTGGTCATATGGCTTGTGAGTGTAGAGCCGCACCTAGAAGGAGCAAAATATGTGTGAATATAAATTCATTTGCTCCTATTGTAAATATGAATGTAATGTGCTACAAGTGTAATAATTTTGGTCACATAGCTAAGAGTAGTAGACTAAATCAAGTAATATTTGTAGGACATTATGAAAAGAAAAGGAATATGTCCCCCAAAGTGAACAAAACTTCACATGATGTTGAAAAGAAGGTTGAAGAGACATAAAAGAAGAATATGATGGTATAGAATGTTGCAAGTATGAGCTAGTTTGGTGGTGTTGTCATTAATGTTATCATTTATTTCAACACAGATCAGTATGTTACAAATTGTACATGTGTAACTGAGATGCTGTTGAGATGTTGTGAGTACCTAGAGCTATCTTTATGTCATTGTAGATGTGCTATGTTGATGAGTTTCCAAGTGCTTTTGAGAAAATTAATAAAGAAGAGAAGTTAGAGTGATGAATGTGTTTAGAATGTGCTCTGGTATTTGCTCCACATTTCTCCTATGTTGATCCTATGCTTGTGCAGATTTGAATGTTTGATAATGGTGATCTTGTAGTGATATATCCTAAGTTTTAGCTTCTGGTGTGATAGTGCATGAAAGTTACATTCACCGGTGTGTGAATTGTTCTGGCAGAGTTGATCTTTTGTGGACTGAGAGAAATGTTTTTTGCTTTGCAATCCTCTGTTGTTTTGTTTTAGATCCTATGGATCTAGGATATCTCTTGAGATGGTGTTCTCTAGATTTTGGCAAAAAAAGGTTGAAGTTTGGTGACCCAGAAGTCATGTTTTAGTGTTTTAGTATGGGTTTGTGCAGTCCAAATGAACTAGTGAAAGGCATTCAGAGTTTGAAGCATATTGCATTTGCTATGGATGTATCTGAAGAAATATGAGAAGTATTCTCATGCATAATGAAGTGTGTTGTGGAGTCCATGTGTCATATTCTTATTGGGAAGCATGTACATCAATGTTCATTCGTGTTTTCATTAGGTTTGGTTGGCATGTTGTTTACACTTCATTTGAAGAATAAAATTAAATTTAGGAAGCATGTGGTTGATCCAAGACATTTTGTTTGGTCTTGGTTAAATGTTTGATTGGTCCACTATCATTCCTTTCCACCACAAGAATGTTGAGTTGCTGACCTAATTTGAATTTATGAAATGAGGTATTTGTGGCCTACCTTGGAGAAACTTTCTAAGGTTGAGGATGGTATAAAAGAAAGTCAAATTGTGAAGAGTAGTATGATACTGTGATGCAAAGTGACGAAAGTGAGCGAAAAATCATAAGAGCAGAAGTGTGTGTGTGAGTGAGTTGAGACATCAGTACTTCATTATGTCAGATTCCTGAAGGCAGTGAGCCAAAGGTTTTTGCAATCCTTATTCAAAGCTACGAATGTGTGTTAATTGTTGTTGTGGATCTTTTGTTCTCTTTTGTATCTGTAGGCAGTGAGCCTTTGTACTTGGACAGTGAGTCCTCTTCTAGGTAGTGAGCATCTATGTTCAATTTTATAATCCTTTAATATTATGAGTTAACCCTCATTATGGTTTTTCTCTTATTGGGTTTTCCATGTAAAAATCTGGTGTTCATTGTATTGATTTAGTTTCTATTATTTGTGTTTCATGCTCTTACTTAATAATAGAATAGTGTCATTATGGAATTGATAAGTGTTGAAGTCTTAAGTTTTAATTTTGTGAAAATTGATTCACCCCCCCTCTCAGTTGTCCTGTGCCTATTTAAAAATTGGTATCAGAGCTTTGGATCCTTGGTGTAGAGCTTAACTGCTTAAGGAAGATCTAATGGCGCATAAGTTGGTGATCCCTATGTTTGATGGAACTGACTACAATGATTGGAAAGGATAGGTGAAAGGATATATTATCTCTCTTGGTTTCAATACCTAGAAGACTGTTGAGACAAAGTACACACCCTCGTCTGGTGGTCTTACTACTACAGAAGAGATTTCTACTTATGAAGAAAAAGTGAAGGAAAAGTATGCTATTTGAAGTGGCTTATCTAAAAATGAGTGAGCTAAGGTTCTTTCTTTGGATACTACATATGAATTCTAGAAGAAGTTGGAAGAAATGTATGAAGGAAATGAGAGAGTGAAAATGACAAAGAAGCTGGCGACAAAGCGCATATTTGTAAATCTAAAAATGGAAGAAGATGAGGAATTTACAAGCTTCTTTCAGAGGGTTGAACTGACTGCAAATAAAGTTAGAAATCAAGGAGGAAAACTATTAGATGAAGATATAATTGAGAAGATCCTGATTAGCCTACCAGATTGCTACAATGATAAGATCTCAGTTATTGAAGAAATGTATGATCCTAAGAAGTACACTTTAGAATAGTTGTTTGGCACCTTGCAAGCATTTCAGATGAGAAAGTTCCAGAAAGAAGACAAGATAGAAGAAAAGATAGAAACAACATTTAAGGGAAGGTGAACCAGATAGTGATGGTGATGATGACTTGGAAGCAAACTTCACCAGAAAGTATAAAGGTATGTTATCCTTTAAATGTTTCAATTGTGGTAATATTGGTCATTATGCTTCAAGATGTCCAAATAGATTTGTACATAAGAAGAACAAGGATTATAAGGATAAGGATAGAGAGGATAAGAAATAAAAGAAGTTGTATTATGTTAAAGAAGAAGTAGGAATTTCTAATGATGAATCTGAGAATGAGGTTGATGATAGTGAATGCTTATTCTCAGCTTTGGAAAGTAAATTTTTATCCACTAACCCTAGAAAATGTGTAAGCAAGAAGGCTCTGAAGAATAAGAGGAATAGGATAAAAGGTAATTTGGTTACCGCTTTTCATGCAAGATAGGATGAGGACTACTAGGTGATTTATAGTGGATGTTCTAATCACATGACCAGAGATAAGAGTAAGTTAACTAAACTTGAGAAATATGATGGTTGTTTAGTTATTTTCAATGATGATTCAGGAGCTAAGATTTGTGGGAAAGCTTCAATTAGTTTTGATGGAGTGCACAGTACTGCTGATGTATATTATGTGAAGGGTTTGAGGCATAACCTTCTGAGTGTTGGTCAGATGTGTAGCAATGGTTTTAAACTTGTGTTTCAAAATAATTCCTATGAAATCATAAAAGGATCCAGAAATGGAGATATGGTTGTTGCTGGAAGAACTCATGGAAACATTTATCAGCTTAAGGGAGTTGATGGTTAATGCCTTGTATCTCAAATCAATGAAAGTTGGTTATGGTACCAGAGAATGGGACATGTAAATTTTGATAACCTAGTGAAAATCAATTCAAAGGAGATTGTTCGAGGGTTGCCCAGAATCACAAGACTTGCTAATGCTATTTGTAGAAGTTGTCAATTGGGGAAACAGACAAGATGCAACTTTAAGGGAAAAAAGAACTCTACTACTAGAATGCTGGAGTTAGTTCAAACTGATCTCTGTGGTCCAACTAGAACTAGAAGCCTTAATGGTGATAGGTATTTCATGTTGCTTATTGATGATTATACTTCAATGACATGGGTTGCTTTTATTAGAGAAAAGACTCAGGATTTGGATAGGTTTAAGGTATTCAAAGCAAGAGTGGAAAATGAAGTAAATTTGAAAATCAAGTGTTTGAGATCTGATAGAGGTCGTGAATTCACTTCTGGTGAATTTAATGCATTATGTGAATAGCATGGCATAAAAGGATAGTTTTCCACTCTAAGAACCTCTTAGCAGAATGGAGTAGTTGAAAGGAAAAATAGGATAGTACTGGAAGCCTACTAGAACCATGATGAAAGAATCAAATGTACCAGATGTGTACTAGAGAGAGGCGATATACTACTATTTATGTTCTTAATAGAGTTCATATCAGATACAACACAAAGACTCTTTTTGAGTTATGGACTAGTAAGACTCCTATTGTGAAGTATTTCAAAGTGTTTGGAAGTAGATGTTTTATTAAAAGAGATGATGAAAATCTTGGAAAGTTTGATGCCAGATGTGATGAAGGAATCTTTCTTGGATACTCTACTACTAGAAAAGCATATAGATGCTTTAATTAAATATTGAGAAAGATTGTTGGAAGTGTTAATGTGAAAGTTGATGAAGACATACATAGACCTATTGAGATAAGTGAAGTTGAACATGATGAACCTATCTATGGACATGTACTTGAGGAGAATAAGGAGAAGGAAGAAGAAGATAAAGAAGAACAAATGGAAGAAGAAGAAGAGAATGTGCCATAACTCATTGTTAAGAATCATAAGTATGTATAGAAGAATCATCTGGAGGAAAAGATAATTGGAGATAAAAGTGAAGGTGTGAAGACAAGAAGAAAAGCTATAGCTAAGGTAAATTTGTGTTTACTCTCTAAAGTTGAACCTAAGTCTATGAGTGAAGCATGTGAAGATGAGAGTTGGATGAAAGTTATGAAAGAAGAGTTGCAGTAGATAGAAAAGAATTAGACATGGGAACTAGTCTTTAGGCCTGTGAATAAAAATGTGATTGGATCAAAATGGGAATTTTGGAATAAGTTAAATGAAAGTGAAGTTGTAAGGAATAAGGAAAGACTTGTATGCAAGGAATATTCACAAGTTGAAGGTATAGACTTTGAAGAGACATTTTCCTTTGTGCCTAGAATGGAAGCTATTAAGATTTTTTTGGCACTCTCTATCCACAAGGACTTCAAAGTGTATCAGATGGATGTTAAGTCAACATTTCTAAATGGTGAATTAGACAAAGAAGTGTATATGGAACAACCTAAAGGGTTTCAGTTATCTGACAAACTAGACATGGTTTGTAAGTTGAAGAAGGTGTTGTATGGACTGAAGCAAGCTCCCAAAACTTGGTATGCAAAGCAAGGATTCAACAAAGGTTTTGCTAACAAAAATCTTCACTTCAAAGTGGAAGGTAACAAAATGTTGATAGTAGTTGTATATGTTGATGATATCATTTTTGGTGGAAATGAAGGAATGTGTAAAAAGTTTGTTGTAGAGATGCAAAAATAATATGAGATGTCTATGACTGGTGAATCGAATTTCTTCCTTGGTCTACAAGTGAATCAAACTGATAAAGGGATATTCATTTCACAATCTAAGTATGTAAAAGGGTTGTTGAAATTTTTTGGGATGGATGGTTCCAAACTGGTTTGTACTCCTATGGTAACTAGATGTAAATGATGAATCTGCTAAGATTGATCAAAGCACATATAGATATATGATTGGCAGACTATTGTATCTTACTACTACTAGATTGGATATTATGCATGTAGTATGTCTAGTTGCTAGATTTCAAGTAGATCCTAAAGAAGCACATGTTACAGCTATAAAGAGGATATTTAGTTATCTTAAAGGTACATCAAATTATGGATTATGATATCCTAAGAGTGATGATTTCACCCTGAGTGCTTATACCGATGCTAATTAGGGAAGATGTGTAGATGAACGAAAGAGTGCCAGTAGTGGTGCTTTATTTCTTGGTGGAAGGTTGGTTTCATGGTTGAGTAAAAAGAAAGACTTGGTTTCTTTATCCACTACAGAGGCAGAACATATGGTTGCAACAGCCTACTGCGCACAGGTTTTATGGATGAAGCAAACTCTAAAAGACATTGGAGTGTTATGTGATGAGCCTATTTCTATTTTTTGTGATAACACAAGTGAAATAAACATTTCAAAGAACTCGGGTTTGCATTCAAGAACAAAAAACATATCTAACAAATATCATTTCCTAAGATAAAAAGTGTTGGAGAATGAAGTCAGATTGGAGTATGTGACCAAAAAGGAACAAATTACAGACATATTTACTAAGGCTCTTCTTCAGGATACTTTTGAGCATCTTAGGGAGAAGTTGGGGGTCATTGGCCCTCCAAACTAAGTGCACATGAAGGTGCATTAGTCCAGTGAATTCATAGATTCTTTATTTATCTGGACTGATAAATGGGTCTACTCTACATGGGGAGTAGAGAAGGTTTTCATTGTTGCAGTATGAGTGTGCTCCTAAGGGGGAGTGATCAGAGTTGTTGGTCTTTGCCATTAATTTCAAAGGGGAGAGAAAGTCATGTGAAAAATAGTTGTAGAGGAAGAGAAGGTGTTCTCCTGGGATATTGTGAAGGATGTTGTCTTTGATCTTTTTTTCACATCATGTGTTGCCATCAATGGAAAAGGGGGAGATTGTTGCAAGTATGAGCTAGTCTGGTGGTGTTGTCATTAATATTTTCATTGATGTCAACACAATTCAGTATGTTGCAGATTGTACATGTATAGTTGAGATGCTATTGAGATATTTTGAGTATATGGAGCTAACTTTATGTTATTGCAGAAGTGCTATGTTGATGAGTTTCCAAGTGCTTTTGAGAAAATTAATAAAGAAGAGAAGTCAGAGTGATGAATGTGTTTAGAATGTGCTCCACATTTCTCTTGTGTTGATCCTATGCTTGTGCAGATCTGAATACTTGATAATGGTGATCTTTGTTGGAAAATGTGCCTCAAACTTACTAACATGAAACTCCTAAAAGAGAAAAATCAGTGAGACCCTCAAAATGTCTTGTCGATAGCAGCTGTGTTCATAAGATCAAAATCGCTGAGACTTTGGTTGTCCTTCCTACGGGTTGGTTCCTAGTGGTCATTGAGGTAACTCTTGGTGATAGTTGAATATCAGGGTGACTATCAAACACATTCCGACTATGTTAGTCCTGCTAATAGCTTTATTCATATTGGACATTGGGGAGACTCTCAGACTCTTTCCGAAAGCTCTAGTCTCGCCGATGGTTCTCCTCTCACCAGCGGGTATACTTTTGGTATGATCTCTTGCCGACAGTGTGGTCTCACCGACAGGTATACCTTCAGTGAGAACTATTTTCGATGGATGTGGTCTCACTGACAGGTATACATTTGGTGTGCGCTCTTGCCGACAGTGTTGGTCTCGCCGACAGATTTGCATTTGGTATGATCTCCTGCCAATGGTTGTAGTCTCGCCGATGGGTATACAACTTCGGTGAGAACTCTTTCTGATGGATTTCCTCTCGCCGATAGGTCTGTGTTCAGTGAGAACTCTTTCCAATAGTGTTGGTATCTCTGACTGTTCTGTGATTGGTGTGAACTCTTGATGATAGAGGATATCCCGCCAATGGATTTCTATTCACTGTGAACTCTTAGTGATAGTGATGGTCTTGCCGATAGTTCTGCAATGGATATCAGTGAGAAGTCTTGCCGATGGAGTGAGTCTGGCCGATGGTTTTGAATTTGATATGACTCTTGTCGATGGTGATAACTCTTTCTGATAAGGACAGTCGGGCATTATGTCATCGGGGAGACACGGTCTAGTGTCTCACTGACATGCGATTCAGTTTGAACGTTTTGACTAAACGACTATCTGACATGGTATGTTTTGAACCAATGATCGAAGTGGAAGGAGAACCATTGGAAGTTGAACTATTACTACCGTTCCTGTGTGGAGGATCAACAAATTGTGAGAGAATGGATTTCTCTCTGCAATGGTTGATGACGATGATCTGTTCGGTGTGTGAAAGTGTTGTTCGATTGGATACAAATTGATTTGTGTGAATTCATTGTATGTTTTTAGAGAGTATTTCTATATAAGGTTGATCAGTGAATGATCCTACTGTAAAATTGACATCAGAAAGTGATATTGATCTCTATATGTAATTTTCTTTACTGTAATACAAAGAGACTTTTCTTGGTGTGGTGGGTTTTTCTCCCGTAAGGGTTTTCCCACATAAATCTGGTGTCCAATTGTGTATGTGTCCATTTCTCTATTATGTTATTATTTTTGTGTGTATCTTATTGAACTGTACTTGCAAAATTTAAAGTCATGTATGCATTCTTCCTGAGGTTTTGACATTAGGAGAGCTTGTTTCGCACCTAAGCTTTCTTTACAAGTTGTATCAAAGCCTGGCCAGTTGTGTTATCCTTGTGGGTACGTTGGGTTTTTTGTGTCAATTCTCTTCAGTGGGAGTCTTGTAGAAGTTTGGTAATTTGAATTATAGATTAAGATGAGAAGCAAGTCAGGAAAGATTGAAATTGAGAAATTCAATGGCAGTAATTTTGAGTTGTGGAAACTCAAAATGGAAGATCTGTTGGTTGATCGTGATCTTTGGCTTGATGTGTTTGGAATGAAGCCTACAGGCATGAAGCAAGAGGATTGGGACCTCACAGATCAAAAATGGAAGGGGCTGATAAGGCTCTATTTAGTATACTCTGTTCTTCTAAATGTTCATGAAGAAAATACAACATCCTCTTTGTGGAAAAGACTGGGAGCTATTTATTAGGGCAAGTCCTTGGTGAATAAGTTGTTCTTGAGGAATAAGCTATACTCTTTGAAAATGCAAGAAGGAGCATCTGTTGCTGATCATTTGAATGCTTTTAACATGCTGATTGCTCAGTTAGCATCTGTGGGTGTGAAGATTGATGAAGAAGATTGTTGTATGCTACTGTTATGTTCTTTTCCAGATTCTTGGGATCACTTGGTGATGGATATTGGGAGTACTACTTCCTCTTTTAAGGTGGAAGATATTGTTGCTTCTTTGTTATCAGAAGAGATGAGAAGACAATCTCATGAGATGGCGAAGGAGGCTCTTGTTGTTCGAGGAAAATCGAAAGAAAAAGGCAAGAAGAAGGACAAGAAGTCCAAATCCAAATCAGAGGGGAGATCAAAGTCTCCTAGTAAGAAGTCCAAGGTAAATTTCTAGAATTGTGGGCAACCTGGTCATGTCTGAAAGGATTGCAAAGAGGAGAAAAAGAAGAAGAAGTATTCTTCTAACAATGATTCTTCTCAGAGTGATGCAGACGCTTTCATTGCATCCTTGGCTACATAGGCATCAGATGATTTCTAGCTAATTAATTTTGGAGCCTATTTCCACATGACATCTCATAGAGACTGGTTCACTAAGTATGAAAAATACAATGGTGGAAGGGTGTATTTGGCAAGAAATTCATCTCTAGAAATAGTTGGCCATGGAAGAGTCAGAATTCAGTTCCCTGATGGAAGAGTGAAGGGAATCAATGATGTAATCCATATACCAGGCCTAGCTCAAAATTTACTTGATGTTAGTAAGTTGAACGATGTTGGAGTGCAAGTCACATTCTCTGGAAATGGCTGCAAAATGACTAGAGGATTAATGGTGCTAGGAAGGGGTGCTCATATTGGTACCTTATATAAGCTGGATGCACTTGCTATGCAATGCAATAGCGTCTCTGCAAAGTCATAGAAGGCTACTCATGGAGAAAAGGAGAAAAAAGTTCCTGATAGTGCAAACTCTATGGAAGTTAAACTTCCAATAGAAAAGACTATGCTCTAGCATCATAGGCTTGGCCACATTGGAGAAAAAGGTTTAAAAACCTTGAAGAATAAAAAACTGGTTGAAGGGCTTGATGACTATAACCTTGAATTCAAATTTTGTGAACATTGTATATATGGTAAACAACACCATGTTTCATTTTACTCCAGTCCTCACAAATCTTCTGGTTTACTTGATTATATACATTATGATGTTTTTGGTCAGTAAATGTTCCTTCTTTGTCTAAATCAAGATATTATGTATCTATCATTGATGATTATTCAAGAAGGGAATTTGTTTATTTTTTGAAAAGTAAATCAAAAGTGTTCAGTCATTTTAAGGAATTTAAAAACCTTGTGGAAAATTAGACTAGAAGAAAAATAAAAAATTTAAGGACTGACAATGGTGGCGAGTTTTGTTCTGATGAGTTTGAAAGGTGCTGTAAAGATCATGGAATTAAAAGACATAAAACTGCGCCCTACACTCCACAACAAAATGGAGTTGTTGAAAGGTTCAACAGGATAGTAATGGAAAGAGCACGAAGTATGCTGAGCAATGGTGGCTTGGAGGAGAAGTTCTTAGCTGAGGCAGTTGCAACAACATGTTATTTAATAAACCATTCTCCAAATTCCACTCTTATTGAGAAAACACCTTTGGAAGCATGGTCTGGAAAGAATCCCTCTTTGAGACACATTTGTGTCTTTGGCTGTGAGGCATATGCATATGTGTCGAATGAAAAAAGGTCTAAATTGGAAAAAAAAGGTTGTTAAATGTATTTTTATTGGTTATAGTGCTGGCATAAAAGGATACAAGCTTTGGAGTTCTGATACAGAGAAGGTTCTATACAACATAAGTGTTATTTTTTGTGAGTTGAAGACTTCTACTTTGGATCTAGAGTCAGAGACAAATTCAGAAAATAACAAGGATGTAGTTGAAATTCCTCCGACAGCAGATAAAGAGGAATTGAAAATTCAAAATTTACTTGAAACTGAGGAGAGCTCAAGTAGTTCTGAGAGTTTTGAAGAAGAAGATCAACCTTAGCCTCAGCCTGTGAGGAGGTCAACACATGAAAGAAAGCAACCTGATAGGTATGTGTTTTCTTTGTTAGATTCTACTTGTGCCTATGCTTTAATTTCTAGCACTAATGAGCCTAGGACTGTGAAACAGGCATTTAGAATGTCTAATTCAAACTCTTGGTTGGAAACCATTAATGAAGAAATGACATCATTAGAAAAGAATGATACTTGGAGTTTGGTGCCCTTTCCTGAAGGTAGAAAATTTGTTGGCTGCAAATGGGTATTTAAAAAGAAAATAGGTCTGGATGGCAGTGTAGAAAAGTATAAGGTGAGGTTGGTTGCGAAGGGGTATTCCCAGGTAGAGGGAATTGATTATGGAGAAATTTTTTCTCCCATAGCTAAGCTGACATCTATCAGATTTCTTTTGTCACTTGTAGTAGCGTATGACTTAGAGATTGAATAGATGGATGTGAAGACAAAATTTCTTCATGGTAACCTTGAAGAAGAAATTTATATGTCCTAGCCTGAGCATTTTGTGGAAAAAGGTAAAGAAAATATGGTTTGCAAGTTAAAAAAATATCTATATGGATTAAAACAATCTCCTAGAATGTGGTACCAGAAGTTTGACACTTTTGTTTTGTCATTGGGATTTGTAAGATCAAAATGTGATAACTGTGTATACTTCAAAGCTGAAAATGATCATGTTATTATTATTGCTCTCTATGTTGATGATATGCTATTCATAGGAAATAGTAAGTTAATGATTTCTGATCTAAAATCTTAGTTGTCTGCAAAGTTTGAAATGAAAGATCTTGGTGCAGTTAGGTATATTCTAGGAATGGAAATAACCAGGGACAAAAAAAGTAGAAAACTTTAGCTCAGCCAGAGTAAGCATATTAATACTGTTCTAGAGATATTTTGTATGACTGATTACAAGCAGCTAGTTGTTCCAGTTTTGCAGGGAACAAAGCTATCTATTGAAGACTGTCCAAAATCTCCAATTGAGATGGAAGACATGACTAGAGTACCTTATGCTAGTGCAGTTGGCAGTTTAATGTATGCAATGGTCTGTACAAGGCCAGACATTGCCCAAGCAGTGGGAGTACTTAGTCATTTTATGGAAAATCCTGGAAGGACACATTGGGATGCTGTGAAAATATTTTTTAGATATCTGAAGGGCACTTCAGAATATGCTTTGTGTTACCATGGCAATTTGGTTGAATCACAAAGGACTCTCAACATTCGAGGCTATGTGGATTCTGATTGGATAGGGGACATTGATAGCAGAAGATCCACCAGTGGATATATTTTCATGATAAATGGTGGTGCAGTTAGTTGGATTAGTAAGCGGCAGGCTGTAGTTGCTTTGTCTAGTATAGAGGCAAAATACATGGAAGAAACACACACCTGTAAAGAAGCAGTCTGGTTAAAAATTTTGTGTTCTAACATTGGGTTTGATGCAGGGAAAATTACAATTTACTGGTACGAGATATGTTGGAGGATGGAAAGGTCTCTTTAGAAAAAGTGGATACTCTGGAAAATGTTGCAGATGCATTGACGAAACTAGTGAGCACAGACAAGTTCAGGTGGTGTGCTAGTTCGATGGGCCTTAGTGCCCATGAATTTCAATAGTTTTTTTGTGCTCTGGAGGTGTCAGTAAGATATTCGTCAAGTGGGAGATTGTTGGAAAATGTGCCTCAAACTTACTGACATGAAACTCCTGAAAGAGAAAAATCGGTGAGACCCTCAGAATGTCTTTCCAACTAGCAGTTGTGTTCATAAGATCAAAGTCACTGAGACTTTGGTTCTGTCTTGCCTATGGGTTGGTTCCTAGTGGTCATCGAGGAGACTCTTGGTGACAGTTGAATATTGGGGTGACTATCAGACACATTATGGCTGTGTTAGTCCCGCCAATAGCTTTATTCATATTGGACATTGGGGAGACTCCCAAACTCTTTCTGAAAGTGCTAGTCTCGCCATTGGTTCTCCTCTCACTAGTGGGTATAATTTCAGTATGAGCTCTTGCCGACAGTGTGGTCTCACCGACAGGTATACCTTCGGTGAGAACTCTTGCTGATGGATGTTGTCTCTCCGACAGGTATACATTCGGTGTGAGCTCTTGCCAACATTGTTGGTCTCGCCGATAGATTTGCATTCAATATGGTCTCCTGCTAATGGTTGTAGTTTCGCCAATAGGTATACAACTTCGGTGAGAACTCTTGTTGATGGATTTCCTCTCACCGACAGGTCTTTGTTCAGTGAGAACTCTTGCTGATAGCGTTGGTCTCTCTGATTGTTTTGTGATCGGTGTGAACTCTTGTCGATAGAGGATTTCTCGCCGATGGATTTTTTTTCGCTATGAACTCTTAGCGATAGCGATGGTCTTGCCGATAGTTCTGCAATGGACATCAGTGAGAAGTCTTTCTAATGGAGTGAGTCTGGTTGATGGTTTTGCATCCGATATGACTCTTGCCGATGGTGAGAACACTTTCTGATAAGGACAGTTGGGCATTATGACATTGGGGAGACACGGTCTGGTGTCTCACCAACATGCAATTTAGTTTGAATGTTTTGACCAAATGACTGTCTAACATGGTCTATTTTCAACCAATAAGCAAAGCGGAAGGAGAACCATTGGTAGTTGAACTGTTGTGACCGTTCTTGTGTGGAAGATCAATAGACTATGAGAGACTAAATTTCTCTCTCCAATGGTTGATGACGATGATCTGTTCGGTGTGTGAAGGTGTTGTTCGATTAGATACAAATTGATCTGTGTGAATTCATTGTATGTTCTCAGAGAGTATTTGTGTATAAGGTTGATCAGTGAATGATGTTGCTATAAAATTGACATCAAAAAGTGAAGTTGATCTCTATATGTAATTTTCTTTACTGTAATAAAAAGAGACTTTTCTTGGTGTGGTGGGTTTTTCTCCCGTAAGGGTTTTCCCACATAAATCTGGTGTCCAATTGTGTATGTGTCCATTTCTCTATTATGTTATTCTTTTCATGTGTATCTTATTGAACTATAATTGCAAAATTTAAAGTCATATCTATATTCTTCCCTAAGGTTTTGACGTTAGGAGAGTTTGTTCCGCACCTAAGCTTTCCTTACAATCTTGTGGTGATATATCCTAAGTTTTACCTTCTGGTATGATAGTACATGAAAGTTGCGTTCACCAGTGTGTGAGTTGTTCTAGTAGAGTTGATCTTTTGTGGACAGAGAGAAATTTTTCTACTTCGCAGCCCTTCACTATTTTGTTTCAAGTCCTACAGATCTGAGATATGTCTTGAGATGGTGTTCTCTAGTTTTTGGCAAAGAAGGTTGAAGTTTGGTGATCCAGTCGTCATGTTTCAGTGTTTTAGTATGGGTTTGCATATTCTAGATGAAATGGTGAAAGGTGTTTAGAGTTTGAAGCATATTGCATTTGTTGCGGTTGTATCTAAAGAAATTTGAGAAGTATTATCATGCATAATGAATCTTTTTGTGGAGTCTTTGTGTCATCTTCTTGTTGGGAAGCATGTATATCAATGTTCATTTGTGTTTTCATTAGGTTTGGCCGACTTGGTGTTAACACTTCATTCAAAGAATAAAATTAAATTGAGGAGACGTGTGGCTGATTCAAGACATTATTTTTGGTCTTGGTTAAATTTTTTATTGGTCCACTCTCATTCCTTTCCACCACGAGAATGTTGAGTTGCTGACCTAATTTGAATTTATGAAATGAGGTATTTGTGGTCAACCTTGGAGAAAGTTTCTAAGGCTGAGGATGGTATAAAAGCAAGTCAAATTGTGAAGAATTGTATGAAAGTGTGATGCAAAGTGACGAAAGTGAGCCACAAATCATAAGAGTAGAAGTGTGTGTGTGAGTTAGTTGAGACAATAGTACTTTATTGTGTCAGATCCATGAAGGCAATGAGCCAAAGGTTTATGCAATCCTTATTCAAAGTTGTGGATGTGTGTTAATTGTTGTGGTGGATATTTTGTTCACTTTTGTATCTATAGAAAATGAGCCTCCCTGTTGGACATTGAGTTATTTCTATAGGTAGTGAGCCTTTGTACTTGGATAGTGAGTCCTCTTCTAGGAAGTGAGCCCTTGGCAGTGAGCCTTTGTATTCAGTTTTATAATCTTTTTATATTGTGAGTTAACCCTCACTGTAGTTTTTCCATGTAAAAATATGGTGTTCATTATGTTGATTTACTTTCTGTTATTTGTGTTTCATGCTCTTACTTAATAACAAAATAGTGTGGTTGTGGAATTGATAAGTTTTGAAGTCTTAATTTTGAATTTTGTGACAACTGATTCACGCCCCCTCTCAATTGTCCTGCGCCTATTTAACATAGATAGTGAAAATTTAGCAAGAAGCACCAAATTTGGTTTCCTCTACCTTACATCACTAATTTGTAGTGATAGGGCATGAGTCCAAGGGGAGCTTTATTTGTGCCTCATTTATCCCTGGAAGTGAAATGGATATCAAATATAATATGTTTGGTTTATAAATTTCTAACGACTTTATGGTTTCAAATTCTAGAATCCATTCTTTATCCTTGTATAGCTTGTAAAAAGGTAAGAGTATCAATAGATTGTTGATAGTTGCAATGATTGGTATCAATATTTTGGAGAAAATTTGTGTAAAGGATCTATTAAGAAAATAAAATGTGTAGATGTTATGTGCTTGCAAGTAGAGGAGATATGTCTAAGGGGGAGTTCTATAAATTCACTCCTAATTATTTTTATTAAAAATTGGTATAGAGTGGTTTTCAATTGGTGTCAGACCATTGTGAATTGGTACAGAGCAGTCTAGTTGGTACAAATCTCAAAGTGAAGAAAATGCCCGAGTATGCTAAGAAGAGAATGGAACAAGGCCTAAGGGGGAGATGCTACTGGTATCAAATCGATATTATACTTGATATAATGCAGTCTTGTATATCAATTGGTACAAAGCATGAATTTGAACATCTACCATTCGTATCAGATCTAATTGGCTTAGAGCATGATATGGAATTTCAACTAGTAATAGACAGTCTTAATTGGTACAATGCAGTTGGAGCATTTGGATTTTCCATTGCGGCTAACGTATGATTGCAACAATTGATATGAGAGAAAAAATTGCTATTAATTGGTATGAGTCAAAGGGACAGTAAAGTTCATTTTCTATTGCTAACAGAAGTATAAGCTATTGTAGCATGCTGACCTAAGACAAGATGTTTAGGAGTGTGACCCTTAGCCATTGATGTCAAAGGGAGAGAAAGATATGAAAATTATCAAGCAAGTGAGCATGGGAGAAAACTAGGAAAATTCTCATAAGGATGATGAAAGGAGAGTTGAGCTCAGATGATCATTCACCATTGGTATTAGAACAATGACAACAGGTTGATTATTTAAGTTTTTCTATCAATGACAAAGTGGCAGATTGTTGGCATATTGTTGTGATTGATGTCAAAAGGGGAAATAATGTAAGTGTGATTGTTGGAATGATGAAATATTAGTGGTGGAATGAAACTAATCTTGAGAGGAGAATGTTGGTGTTGATGTCAATAAGTTTTTTTGATGGGTATTTTTGCACTTTCTCAACATGGGTAATGCATAGGTGCATCACCTTTCTTGAAAGGTAGAAATTTGCAAGCAAGTTACCAATCGCTACCCCAAGGTCTCTCGAGTGTTAGGTCATGACAATGCTTGGAATACCTCAGTTGATGTTTGATGTGATTTTGCTAGTAATCATAGGGAAGACTTACGTATTTGGCTGGATATGAGATGAATCATGAAATGGAGTTTCTAAAATGGAAGTTAGAGTGCAATTTGCTGCAAGTTCGAACAAAAATCATAAACTCCTGTTTTACCTTAAGATTTGGCTTTACAATGTGAAATGAACCTTAGCATATGTTACTTATTAAAAAAAGGAAAAAAGGAAGGGAAAAGAAGAGGTTCTTGGATCTGAAACTTACTATGAACAGTGATCATGGAGGGTTATACTATGGACAACTTCCTTCAAATAGAATTTCACTTAACTAGAAAATTGATAGTATCGTGAAACTTGTGCTAGCTTCCAAGGACTATAAATTTTCTACCATTCATTCACCATAAACATGCATGAACAAAAGATAAAATTTTGGAGCAGCTTTCAATTTAAGTCCAAACTAACTTTACACAGCTATCTACCATTAGTAAACAACAAAAAGTATGGACAAGAAAGGCATGATCACAACATAAATCTTCATAACCATTGAACAACATTAACTAATCTACCAAAGCAATCTAAAACCAATTGAAACAGTAAAGTAAATATAACTAAATCAACTAACTATGGGATATGAACCATGTAACATGCCAAGAAACTCAAGAATCCACCAAAGCCAATGAATTTCTATTAAATTTTTTGTAGCATGTGTTTACAACAACTCAACTCTCCCTTGAAAATGAGAGGAGACCCCCTATTTATAGTGCTCAAAAAGAAAAATGAATGGCCAAGATTGATTTGCAATGTGTGACCAAGATTCACTACAAATTAGGGCTTCACCTACCCCCAAATATATTACAATTTAAAATACATTCCTTGTCTTTTTCCCTATTTTCTCCTCTAGTGGCAACACTATATCATTTTTTTTTCTAGCTAATTTCCTTTGTTGCAGCTATTCTGTGAGGAGCTTATCATCAATTGTTGGGTTTCCTTCTTGCTTCTTCAATGCGGCATATTCTATAAACTTACTAATTAGCACCCAAAGTTTCTCAATCTCCATTATATTGGATTGGAGCAGCTGATAGTTCCATTGTCTAGATCAGCATGTAAGTGTATCCCAATCTTCATCACACTTGGCCGTATTATCTCTAACTTGCTCAGATTAGGGGAAGGCCCAAGCAAAAAAATTCATAAAATATGTGGTGAGCTCTCCTGACATTCCATCTTCCATCTTTTTACGAAAATAAGGCTTCACCTTTTCTGGATCCATCTCAACAATGGGCAGATTGTAGCATGTCATTAGTTTCAAATACTCAATATAGTTGGCCCTAATGTCCTTAGCCATATAAATTTCTAGATCCACCTTGTAGAGGACTTTCTCCAACATCTCTTTCCTATATTTGAAGTCCATCTTCCAAATTTCAACTAGCCAATGATGGTCCTTTTTGAATGCAAGGTCCTCTTTCCATATTTTGTGAGACAGCTTGAGGATGACCTCAATTTTGGGGTAGGTGGATTCATATATCCCTGGGATGTCAATGCTAAACTTCCTCATGCCCTCAAGGGTTTTTTGGACCTCCAAGAATTTATTTGTTGTCCTGAAAACGCAACTAATGCCCATATTTTCAACCTACAGAACTTGCTGGAACCAATCTTCTATGGTCTTAGTCTAGTTCTTCCTTCTCTCAAGCTTGTCAATTTTCTCTTTGAATAGAAACTGTGGTGGAGAAATGGATGTGGTAGGAAGCTCTTCCACTGACAACAATTGCTGAATATAGGTTGTCAAATCATCCAGTTGTGCCTTAAGCTCTTCCTTGGAGATCTTATCCTATTGTATCAAATGCACCACCATGGCAACAAACTCCTGAAGGTGATCTTCTTTCTGCTCTCTGGTGGTAGTCCCTAGGTCAATGGTGGAGATGTTGTAATGTATTCCTTCTTCTCCCACCATCAGCATAGCCACCTATATGGTCCTAGATCTAGGAGTGTCCATTGTCAGCTTGGATCTAACTTTGGGCTTCTTTTCTTTCTTGATGTTGATCTGAGCTCGGGCCAAGATGGCCTCTAACCTTGCTCTTGGGTCTCTTGGGGTAGGATATTTTTTCTCTAGTTGCTTTTCCATCCACTTGGTAATTTGAGACTTTTCCTTGGGTGATTCACAATCACCTTCTTCTTCATCCCTTTTGACTTCAATTTCTTTATCATCGAGAGCTTCTTGTTCTGTCCTTCTGTCTCTTCCTTCTTCTTCATCAGAGTCCTAGATGAACACCATGCATTTGATAAGGGACTTGATGGGCATGCGTTCCTTGGGGAAGCTCTCCCCTTTAGCATCCTTTTCTTCCTTCTCTTCTTCATGCCCATGTTCCTCAGGCTGCTCCGTTTTGGGACTCTTGTCAGCTTGAGAGTCTTCTTGGGGTTTATCTTCTTCTTTATTTTCCTCTTCCTCGCGTTGAGATGGCACATCTTCATGTTCTTTCTTTTCTTGTTCTTCTTGCCCTTCTAAGAGAGCCAAGTTGGTGTGACATGCTTTGTGTTTGGTTGACTAGTAGTTGAAACCTTGTCGAACAGTTCTAGTTGTTGAGACCTTGTTTCAATCTTGCCGAGTGGACCTGTCACTGTGACTTGTGGCAATTGCTGTAACCCTCTACTGAGTGGAGATCTCTGGCTAACAGGCCACTCTTATCGTATATCAAGGAGACCTTGGGTGACAAGCGGTGTCGGGGAGACCCTTGGCCGAAAGGCTTATCTCGGTATGAAGTCTTATCAAATTGTATGTCTCGCCGACAGGGTGTTACACATGTGGCCATCAGAGTAACTCATATGCTTCGGTATGAAGTCTTGTCGATATGGAGATATCTCACCAATAGGTATTCATTTGGAGTGATTGGGATAACCTGGAGGCTTCAGTATGAAGTCTTAGCGATGAACGAAGTCTCGCTAATGGTGGAACATTGTGGTGTGACTTGAAGACTTCAGAGTAATGTCTCAGCGATAGCGATGAGTCTTGCCGACTGTTGGATGTTTCGATATAACATAAAGGCTCATGATGATCTCTCAGCGAAGGATGATAGTCTTTCCGATGGGAATTCTATTGTCTATGTGACTTTGGAGCTTCAGTATGATGTCTCAGCGATAGCGATAAGTCTTGGCAATAGCGATACAAGTAATGATCATCAGTATGAGGTCTTGGCGACAAGGCGAAGTCTTAGTGATAGCTTTCTGGACTCGTTGTAACCTCTTGCCGATAGTAAGGACTCTTGGAAATATCGAATGTTGTCTTTGTGGCATTGGAGAGACATGGTTAGTGTCTCACTGACATGCCAACATAGGTTGAATGCTTTGACCGAGTGAAGACTATCCTATGTGGCTTGTATTCAACCAATCATAAAAGCCGAATGGGAACCACTAGTAGTTGGACTATTGCGGCTGTTACTGAGAGGAAGTTTGACAGACAGGGGCGTCATGGTTATACTCAGAGATTGCAGAAGTAGTTTAGTTTGAAGGATCAGTTCGATGGTTGTATGAATAGTTCAATGTGTATCAGTGTGAATTCTATTATGAGAACACTGTAACTTGAATGCTTCCAGTACAAGGTTGATCATTGTGAATGTTGATGTAATTTGACATCAAAAAGATAAGTCTGATCTCTGTATGTAATCTCCATTACTGTAATACAAAGTGACTTCTCTTGGTGTGGTGGGTTTTTCTCCCATAAGGGTTTTCCCATGTAAATCTGGTGTTCATATGTGTATGTCTAATTCTTTGTTTCAGTTATCTCTTTCAAGTGCATCTTATTTGGACTGTAATTGTAAAATTTAAAGGTATCTCTACATTCTTTCCTGAGGTTTTGACGTTAGGAGAGTTGATTCCACACTTAGCTTTCCTTACAAGTGGTATCAGAGCCTGGCCAGTTGTGTTATCCTTGTGGGTACATTGGGTTTTTTGTGTCATTTCTGTTAAGTGGGAGTCTTGTAGAAGTTTTTCAAATTTGAATTACAGATTGAGATGGCTAGCATGTTAGGAAAGATTGAAATAGAGAAATTCAATGGCAGCAATTTTGAGTTGTGGAAACTTAAAATGGAAGATCTGTTGGTTGATCGTGATCTTTGGATTGTTGTGTCTGGAACTAAGCCTATAGGCATGAAGCAAGAAGATTGGGACCTTACAAATAGAAATTCTAAGGGGCTGATAAGGCTCTATTTGGTAGACTCTATTCTTCTCAATGTGCATGAAGAGAAGACTGCATCTTCCTAGTTGAAGAGACTGTCATCTATTTATCAGGGGGAGTCCTTGGTGAATAAACTGTTCCTAAGGAAGAAGTTGTACACTTTGAGAATACAGGAAGGAGGGTCTGTAGTTGATCATTTGAACACATTCAACATGTTGATTGCACAGTTAACATCTGTTGGTGTGAAGATAGATGAAGAGGATCGTTGTATGATTTTATTGTGTTCTTTGTCAGACTCTTGGGATCACCTCGTGATGGCTATTGGGAGTACAACATCCAATTTCAAGATGGAATATGTTGTTGCTTCTTTGTTATCAGAAGAGATGAGAATGAAATCTTCTAAGATGGAAAAGGGGGCCCTTATTGTTAGAGGAAGATCGAAAGATAATGGAAAGAAGAAGGACAAGAAGTCCAAATTGAAATCAGAGGGGAGATCAAAGTCTCTTGGAAAGAAGTCCAAGGTGAAGTGCTGGAATTGTGGGCAACTTGGTCATGTCCGAAAGGATTGTAAAGAGGAGAAAAAATAAGAAGTATTCTTCCGACAATGATTCCTCTCATAGTGATGCAGATGCCTTCATTGCAGCTTTGGCTATGCAAGCATCAAATGATGTCTAGTTGATTGATTCTGGAGCATCTTTCCATATGACATCTCATAGAGACTGGTTCTCAAAGTATGAAAAATATGATGGTGGAAAGGTGTATTTGGAAAGTGATTCTTCATTGGAAATAGTTGGTCGTGGAAGAGTCGGAATTCAATTCCCTGATGGAAGAGTGAAGGGAATTAATGATGTAATGCATATACCAGGTCTGGCTCAAAATTTACTGTCTGTTAGTATGCTAAATGATATTAGAGTGCAAGTCATATTCTTTGGAAATGGCTGCAAGATGACTAGAGGCTCTATGGTGCTAGCAAGAGGTGCTCGTGTTGGTACCTTGTACAAGCTGGATGCACATGTTGTTCAATGTAACAGTGTCTCTGAAAAGTTACAAAAAGCTACTCATGGAGGAAAAGAGGGAAATGTTCCTAATTGTGTAAACTCTATGGAAGTTAAACTTCCAGCAGAAAAGACCATGCTCTGGCATCATAGGCTAGGCCACATTGGTGAGAAAGGTTTGAAAACCTTGAAGAGTAAAAACTTGGTTGAGGGGCTTGAAGATTGTAACCTCAAATTTGAATTCTGTGAACATTGTATATGTGGTAAACAACACTGTGTTTCATTTTATTCCAGTCCTCATAAATCTTCTGGTTTGCTAGATTATATTCATTCTGATGTATTTGTTCTAGTGAATGTTCCTTCTTTGTCTAAGTCAAGGTACTATGTATCGTTCATTGATGATTATTCGAGAAGAACATTTGTTTATTTTTTGAAAAGTAAATCAGAAGTGTTCAGTCAGTTTAAGAAATTTAAGAACCTTGTAGAAAATCAGACTGGAAGAAAATAAAATGTTTAAGGACTGATAATGGCGGTGATTTTTTTTCTAATGATTTTGAGAGGTATTGTAAATACCATGGAATTAAAAGACATAAGACTACACCTTATACTCCATAGCAAAATGGAGTTGCAGAAAGGTTCAATAGGACAGTGATGGACAGAGCATGAAGTATGTTCAGTAGTGCTAGCTTGGAGGAGAAGTTCTAGGCTGAGGTAGTTGCTATAGAATGTTTCTTGATAAATCATTGTCCAAATTCTGCTCTTGTTGAGAAAGCACCTTTGGAAGCGTGGTCTGGTAAGAAGCCCTCTTTAAGACATATTCATGTTTTTGGCTGTGAGGCATATGCACATGTGTCGTATGAGAAAAGATCTAAATTGGAGAACAAAGCTGTCAAATGTATTTTTATTGGCTATAGTGCTGGAATAAAAGGATACAAGTTTTGGAATCCTGATATGGAGAAGGTTCTGTACAGTAGGAGTGTAATCTTTCATGAGATGAAGCCTTCTACCTTGGATATGCAGCCAGAGACAAAGTCAGAAAACAAAAATGATGTAGTTGAAATTCCTCCGACACCAAATAAAGAGGAATTGAAAATTCAAAATGTACCTGAAACTGAGGAGAGCTCAAGTAGTTCTGAGAGTTCTGATGAAGAAGAACAACCTCAGCCTCAACAAGTGAGGAGGTCAACTCGTGAAAGAAAGCAACCTGATAGGTATGGGTTCTCTTTGATAGATTCTACTTGTGCCTCTGCTTTAATTTCTAGCACTAATGAACCTAGGACTATGAAAGAGGCATTTAGAATGTCTGATTCAAACTCTTGGTTGGAAGCCATGAATGAAGAAATGGCATCATTAGAAAAGAATGATACTTGGAGTTTGGTGCCCTTGCCTAAAGGCAGAAATGCTGTTGGCTGCAAATGGGTATTTAAAAATAAAATAGGTCTAGATGGGAGTGTGGAAAAATACAAGGCGAGGTTGGTTGCAAAAGGTTATTCCCAGGTAGAGGGAATTGATTATGGGGAAATTTTTTCTCCTGTAGCTAAGCTAACATCCATTAGATTTCTTTTGTCACTTGCAACATCATATGACTTAGAGGTCGAACAGATGGATGTGAAGATAACATTTCTTCATGGTGATCTTGAAGAAGTGATTTATATGTCCTAGCTTGAGCACTTTGTGGAAAAAGGTAAAGAAAGATTGGTTTGCAAGTTGAATAAATCTTTGTATGGGTTAAAATAGTCTCCTAGAATGTGGTACCAGAATTTTGATACTTTTGTATTGTCTTTGGGATTTGTAAGATCAAAATTTGATCATTGTGTGTATTACAAAGCTGAAAGTGATCAAGTCCTTATTATTGCTCTCTATGTTGATGATATGCTCTTCATAGGCAATAGTAAGTTAATGATTTTTGATCTGAAGTCTCAATTGTTTGCAAAGTTTGAAATGAAAGATCTTGGTGCAGCGAGGTATATTCTGGGGATGGAGATAACCAAGGACAGGAATAGTAGAAAAATTTGGCTCAGTCAGAGTAAGTATATCAAGATTGTTCTAGAGACATTTTGTATGAATGACTGCAAGTAGCTAGTTGTTCCATTTTTACAGGGAACGAAGCTATCTATTGAAGACTGTCCAAAATCTCCTACTGAGATGGAGGACATGAACAATGTACCCTATGCTAGTGCGGTTGCAAGCCTTATGTATGCAATGGTATGTACGAGGCTAGACATTGCCCAAGCAGTGGGAGTACTTAGTCAGTTTATGGCTAATCCTGGAAGGTCACATTGGGATGCGGTGAAAATAGTATTCAGATATTTGAAGGGCACTTCAGAATATGCTTTGTGTTACCATGGGAACTTGGTTGAATCACATAGGACTCTCAACATTCGAGGCTATTTGGATTCTAATTGGGTAGGGGACATTGACAACAGAAGATCCACTAGTGGATATAATTTCATGTTGAATGGTGGTGCAGTGAGCTAGATGAGTAAGCGACATGCTGTAGTCGCTTTGTCCACTATAGAGGTTGAATACATGGCAGCTACACATGGTTGTAAAGAAGCAGTTTGGTTAAAACGTTTGTGTTCTAACATTGGTTTTGATGCAGGGAAAATAACTATATTCTGTGATAGTCAGAGTGCAATTTGTCTGGAAAAGAATCCTACTTTCTATGCTAGGATGAAACATATAGATGTACAATATCACTTTGTACGAGATATGGTGGAGGATGGAAAGGTCTGATTAGAAAAAGTGGATACTCTAGAAAATGTTCCAGATGCATTGACAAAGCCAGTGAGCACAGACAAGTTCAGGTGGTATGCAAATTTGATGGGCTTTAGTGCCCATGAATGTCTGTAGTTTTGTTGTACTTTGGAGGTGCCTGTGTGATCTTCATCAAGTGGGAGATTGTTGGAAATATATGCCTCAATCCCACAGGCTGAAACCTCTAGGAGAGCCAAGTTGGTGTGACATGCTTTATGTCTGGCCGACTAGCAGTTGAAACCTTGTTAAACAGTTATGGTCGCTGAGACCTTGTTTCAGTCTTGCTAAGTGGACCTGTTGCTGTGACTTGTGGCAATCATTCTAACCCTCTGTTGAGTGGAGATCTCTGGCCAATAGACCACTCTTATTGTATATCAGGGAGACTCTGGGTGACAAGCGTTGTCAGGGAGACCCTTGGCCAAAAGGCTTATCTTAGTATGAAGTCTTATTGAGATTGTATGTCTCACCGACAGGGTGTTACACATGTGGTCATCAGAGTAACTCATATGCTTCGGTATGAAGTCTTGTCGATATGGAGATGTCTCGTTGATAGGTATTCATTTGGAGTCATCGAGGTAACCTGGAGGCTTCGGTATGAAGTCTTAGTGACGAACAAAGTCTCGCCAATGGTGGAACATTGCGGTGTGACTTGAAGACTTTGGAGTAACATCTCCATGATAACGGTGAGTCTTGCCAACTGTTGGATGTTTTGTTATAACATAAAGGCTCAGTATGATCTCTCAGCGAAGGATGATAGTCTTGCCGATGGGAATTCTGTTGTCTATGTGACTTTGGAGCTTCAGTATGATGTCTCAGCGATAGCGATAAGTCTTGGCAATAGCAATACAAGTAATGATCATCTGTATGAGGTCTTGGCAATATGGAAAATTCTTAGCGATCACTTTCTGGACTTGATGTAACCTCTTGCCGATAGTAAGGACTCTTGGCGATATCAAATGCTGGCTTTGTGGCATCAGGGAGACACTGTTAGTGTCTCACCGACATGCCAACACAGGTTGAACACTTTGACCGAGTGAAGACTATCCTATGTGGCTTGTATTCGACCAATCAGAAAATCCAAATGGGAACCGCTAGCAGTTGGACTGTTGCGGCTGTTACTGAGAGGAAGTTCGATAGATAGGGGCATCATGGTTATACTCAGAGATTGTAGAAGTAGTCTGGTTTGAAGGATCGGTTTGATGGTTGTATGAATAGTTCAATGTGTACCAATGTGAATTCTATTCTGAGAAGACTGTAACTTGAATGTTTCTAGTACAAGGTTGATCATTGTGAATGCTGCTATAATTTGACATCAGAAAGATAAGTTTGATCTCTGTATGTAATCTCCATTATTGTAATAAAAAGTGACTTCTCTTGGTGTGGTGGGTTTTTTTCTTGTAAGAGTTTTCCCATGTAAATATGGTGTTCAGATGTGTGTGTCTAATTCTCTATTTCTGTTATCTCTTTCAAGTGCATCTTATTTGGACTGTAATTGTAAAATTTAAAGGTATCTCTACATTCTTCCCTGAGGTTTTGATGTTAGGAGAGTTGCTTCCACACTTAGCTTTCCTTAAAGTTTCTTCTCAGTCACAGACTACCTTATCAATTTGTAGATGTTCATGGTATTCAGCTACTTCGTCCTCCAATTCCTTTGTGGATTTCCTCTCCTATCGCTCCAACTCCTCAGATATTTCCATCATGGATTTAATTTTAGGTGGTTCAATTGGAGGCGTAGAGGTGGGGATATTGGAAAGAATCTATGTGAAGGTAACCTAGATAGCTGGGTTCATCAATGCCTCAAAAATATCAGTGGGAACCTTTTGCATATGCTGAGCGAATGCCTCTAGAAGTGAGAGTGTATGGATTGGCATTGTTTTTGTGACTAATGAGAAGGATGTGGTTGGAGACATGGAAGGAGAGGAAAGTGGAGAGGTGGTGGCAGAAGAAGAGTCGATCATTACTACTTCTCCAGTAGGAAAAGAAGAGGCAAGGTGGACCGAGATGTCCACTGCAGGTGGGGAAATAGCTACCATGGCCTAAGAAGTAGGTGGAGGGGAAGCAGTAGTGGAGGTTGTAGGTGGAGATTTTAGTTGCTCAGCCTCCATTTTTTCTCCCTCGTGGAGCAGATCTTCTTGAATAACAAGCATCTTTGTGACACTGCCCAAACTTTTATGTCTCTTGGAAGACTCCCCTTCCGAGGTCTTTCTTGCGAATACCTTTGGATTAGGCCGTTGCTCATCAGTTTCTTTTCTTTTCCTTGACCTAGTGAGTGGAGGGGATTTCAAAGTTTCTCTTGTTGGGGCAATAACTGTCCCACTATCTATTCCACTTGGCTCATTTTTTAGCCCCTCATAGGTCAAAGTGACCCCTTCCTGCTTCAATCAAGCTACTTTCCCATCAATCCATTCTTTTGTGCGAGCCTCGACCGGATTGGTTAGAATGTTGAGGTCATTGACCTCTTGCTCATCCTAAACAATTAGTGGTAGTGGCAGATTAGCAACTACATTATATCAAGGATCCATGACCATGCTCTCATCTTCTTCCACTTGGTCAGGCACTGGGAATAGATTGACCCTCTTTACAAAGTATACGGTCATCTTCATATAATTCCTCATTCACACCTCATTTTCATCTATATAATTAGCCCATAAATCCTCAACGCTATGCAAAAGGACATATTCAGGTACAAACATCTTCTTGATATGGCCATATGGATCCATTCATGGTTGGGCAGTGTGGAGTCTTAGATGGTATTCAACTAACTTCTCTGAATTGTGGGCACATTATGACGTATGGAGTTCATACATCCCTTGGTAGAAGGAGAGGAGATAAGGAATCCCTGCCATATGTTTGTTGCTCAAGAGGTTGTGCACATGTTGCAACTACCGAGAGAGCTCCAATAGTATTATTTGGTCATTAAGATACTGGGGCAGCTTGTTTGGTCTTTTTGAGAAGCCTTCTGCATGAATGTATGTAAGCTTTGGATATTGGATCAATAGAAAGGAATATTGTTTCAAGAAAGCATTGACACTGTGGAAGACTCACCTCTTGAAGTTGCCCCTGAGCAATTTAATGATATGACCTATTAAAGCGTCATTGACTCTACAATAATCTTTCTTGAAGTTCCTATATTGCAATTGGGGGTATTTGTCATAAAATTTTAGCTCCCTACCAAGTTCCTCATCTAGAGCTCTGAACAAGCCTCTATATTGCCTTTGTTCAGCCAATGAATAAACCAAATAGGATGTCATGTAGACTTTGGAGGTATTTTTGACAGCCATAAATTGCTCATGGAAACAATCACTGATTATCCTAGCCCAGTAGAACTTTGTTTTTCTATGGAGAATCTCCTCAACAAAGTAGAGCACCCATTCTTGGAAGAAGGTAGTAGTTGGGAGGCCCATGACTCTGCTTAGCAATGTTATCAAATCATGGTAATCTTCATAAAAATCACTTTGGAACAATTCTTAAGGAACCTTGGCAACACTGCCCCTCTTCTCCTTTAGCCAATATTGTTTAATAATCATTTTACATTTAAGGGGATCTTCGTCCCACATAGCCTTTCCATCACTTATAGTTGGCAGTTCCATCTCCCCAAAGGTAGGGACATGGAAAGTATTTGTTATTTCCCAATCAGACATGTCGGCTAGAATATTTCCATCCCCATCCACTTTGGTTCGGGTCTCTAGCTGGTATGCCTCCTTGTGGTCCATTACTAGTTCAGGGGCAATACGAGTAGGAGGGAAGCCCGCAACGTTGGCTATTCCATTGCCTCTGATTAGTCTTGCATTCTCTGTTGTTGGGTTGATCCTGACCCTCTGTTTGAAATGTTGATATCAATGTGTCTGATGTTTGTGTTACAGATCTCCTTCCAATCTTTGGTGATTTTGGATCTTACAAGTTCCCCCTAGAATTGATACTTCATATGGTCTTTTTCTTCTTTTCTATGAGGTGGCTTGCCTATTTTATTTCCTTTATCCTTCTCCACAGTTGCCCCCAAGGGTCCTACACCTGATTCCATATATTTTGCAGAAAAAGGAGAGGTGAGTAAAATCAAACATAAAAGCATGAAACATTAGCCAAATCCCTGCAAACAGACTTAGATTGGATAATTCATCATTCAAGAAATCTAACATTTACCCAGATTGTCGTTAGCAGTTCACAGTGGGGAGTTTGGATGGTTTCGACCCAGGGGTCAGACTTCCCTAACCAGATGACTATTTCAGAAGGGAAAACAGACCGGGGCAGCCCATAAGGTTCCACCTGCTGTAGGACTTGGTCAAATATTGGGGTTCACTAAGGAGAATAGGCCATTTTGGCACGTGGGTCAAAGTTCATTGTCAGATTAGGAGCCATTTGGATCATCTTTGAGGCAGTTAGAGTTTAGGAGGAGCTTGGCCATTTGTAGTTTATCGTTCGGAACGACTCTGGTGAGACACCCTCCCAGAGGTAGAGTTCCACCGGGTGGGACCTGTGAGTTCAGAAGGTGGTCGATATCAGATATTGGTCTCCTAGGAATTCAGGTGAAAGGAGGCAGAAAGTCGTTAGAGGATTGTCATTTGAAATGGCGGACAACAAGTGGAAGTCTGCTAAAAGAAATCCGAGGGCACGGGTCTGGCAGAAGGCCTAGATTTTGTGTCTCGCTTAAAGTTCATCAACCAACAGGAGATTGGGCACTAGAGACTGGGAGGACGGGGGTAGTTTTCTCCATCAAAATGGCTGAGACGAGACAGAGTCCCAATAACAGAGATCTGACAAGAATGACCCACCATTGATTGGTGCACTTGGAGCTTTGGTTTAATAGCTACGAGGAAGTCAGGAGCTGAAGGGTAGAGGGCCACCACCAAAAAAGAGTCTAAAATGGTGGTATGCAGAGAACAGTCTGCCAATGGAAATCTGCTAGGCAGAGTTCGATACAATCTAGGACTTTAGGATTTTCCATCGAGTTTTGAGGTGAGTGACGAGATGGGACCCGAGTGCCAGAGAGTTGTGGTTGAAAGGTTGTTTGGGCTCGGTGGGTTGCGAGCAGTGATCTGGGGAAGGAGTCCCATGGGGGCAGGCCCAAAAGGTGTGTTGGACTCTGTTTCAACGATGAAAGGGTGGAGTCCCCTCTCAATGGCGAGCCCGAGGGGTAGGTTCATCGCCCGAAAGTTTGTTTTGTTTTGTATGCAAGTGACAGCGTTGTAAATTGGTGGATTCGCAGGTTATGAATTCCCTGGCTGAAGAATGGCGCTGAGGGGTGTAAATTCCATGGGAAAAATTTGGGTGATTTATGAGGTTTTTTCAAACTTCATCACATGGGTTTTAAGTGCAATGTTCTTCTCTATCTAGGGCATGTGTTTTTCTCCTTTTAAACTCACTCATTTTACTAGAAACCAAGAAAAATAAAACATGAGGGTAGATGACCAACTTACCTCTAGAACTTGATGAAGGAAGTAGTCAAATCAGCTGATAGACATAATTGATCTGTGATGGGAGGCTTCGGGCTCAGAGGTGGTGTGCGGAGATAGTTCTCTGATCATTTTGTTATGCTCTAGTTAGACTAACATATGAAAATGATAGGTCAAATCTGACTATTTATAGAAATTAATGCACATATGGCAGACCGGGAGGTTGGTGTGTTGAAATTTGAAAACGGTCACGATAGGGCCGGTGTTAGAAACCAAGATCTAATTGCAAACTAGAAAAATCACCTTCCACAGAAGAGAAAAATGAAAAACCAGAGATTTGCAAAAGATGTGCAAATTTATATATTCGAAGTACCAAATATTACAAGAGATAATTTTCCTTATAAAAGAAAAAGATGCATAAACCTAATCTTATCTTGAGCAACAAGATAGCTCAATAAGATAAAGATAAGAACCTATAACTTAGGAATTAAATATGTCTAAGTAAACTTATGCTAATGTGCAATTAAATATTAATTATACTAACAGCCCCCATAAGTGCAACTTAGGGAGAGGCAAATTATTATGCAAATATGAGTCCCGACAACAAGGCCTGATCAAGTACTCATGTACAAATGCAAAGAGAGAGAAAACCCAGTGGGAAAAACCCCCCTTAGTGAGATGAACTGTTGCAAAGAATCACTG
This sequence comes from Sequoia sempervirens, assembly GCA_007258455.2. Lineage (NCBI taxonomy): Eukaryota > Viridiplantae > Streptophyta > Pinopsida > Cupressales > Cupressaceae > Sequoia > Sequoia sempervirens. The sequence goes on from VDFB02256132.1 coordinate 44,311,646, forward strand.
GAAGAACTCTGTAGAAGCAACACTGGAACCCCAAATCTAGCAAGCAAGGAAAGATACTTCGGTTTGCAAAATACCATATCATAATCACAAATGCAACAACAAACCCAATGCCAAGGAACACTAGAAACTCACATACTGGATCAACCCTGGAATTTGTAAGCAACAATAGATGAAAGGATGAAAGGACCCATAATGATGACAAATCTGGAAGTTGTGTCTCTTGAAGCCAATGCCAAACCAAAACTAAAACTGCCCATAGGATGAGTACCATCAAGATTCTGGAACATTAACCATAAAAACATGGCCCTCAAATGAGAAATATCTGAACCAATGTGGATCAAGAACTATAAAATCCCAATGTGAAGTGTGAACCGAAGCAAACCAATGATGTGTCTAGCTAAGAAAGAAAGAAGCTAAAAGGAAACAATAGGAAACTAGAAAAACTCATGGAAGTTGTCACCAATATAGATAATGGATGCAATATCCCCCCTTAATGGAACTTTATATCAGTTTGTTATTACAATACCCAATGATTGCAGAAGGAGAGAATGCAAAGCTACAGAAACATGAGAAAAAATGCAAACCTAGTGCACGAAAAAAAAACAAATGCATGCATAAAATAAGGTACAAATATTCTATAAATGACCTCATATTTGCATAGAGGCTGAAGCCAGGTTTACAACGCCATGAAAATCATGAAAAATGGATAAGCAAGTCAAAAGATATGCTTCCAGGAGTGAAAACGGAAACATCTGACTTCCGAGGCTAAAAAAGACATCAAAAATGAAAAAAAAAAATCAAACCTGCACCATTGCATAGAGCTCAGAAACAGCTTTCCAGGGATATCTCGTTTACAAAAAAATGACGCCGTATGAGAAAGTTATGCCTGTTTCCGCGAAACTACTCCAAAAAGGTCCGATTTGGCCATGTAAAGCCCTCAGGGGCTAAAAAAAATAAGGCCCCTAGTCGCATGGGTGGACCACGGGGCTGGTGGCCAGGGAGCTTTGATGCAGCCCCTGGTCACCCATGTGACCAGGGCTGGGGCTAGCACTTGGGCTCTAGTCGCCCATAAGACCTAGAGCTGGCGATTTAAGCCCTTGAGGGCTGACAAACCAATCTGGCGGCGCTGCATGGGGGAGCCATTTGTGGCCGTGGTGCACCGGCAGCCGCCTGGTGGCGCCAAATTTCAAATAATTTTTTGATTTTTAATGATTTTTCTAAAAAAAAATTGATAATTGAGCCTCCTGAAACATGCCTGGGGGGCCATACAACCCTTGGGAAAAAAAAATTTTCCTCTCTGGATGACTTTGTCGAAATCGGACAAATTTTATATGAAAATGGGGAATTTTGGGCATTACGAATCCAACGGTGAGGTCCATTTGGGCCCAAAGTGCTCCAAAAATTAGGCGACCCCCGGATCTACCAGAAAAATCACCGAGCTTACAACCCTCGCAGATCTGGAAAACGGTGACGAAAATGAATGAAATAAAAGTCATTTCTAACTTTTTCCACCGCTCTGAATCTAACGGAAAACTCTGATCTGATCCAAGATGCTACATAAAGATGCTCAAGGAATGTAACCCTTGAGGGACCTCGAATGAGCTCTACACTGTATTCCTCCAAAAAAGATGAGAAGGGGTTGCAAATCGAGGCTCTAATACCATGTTAGAAACCAAGATCTGATTGCAAACCAGAAAAATCACCTTCCACAGAAGAGAAAAATGAAAAAGCTGAGATTTGCAAAAGATGTACAAATTGATATATTCGAAGTACCAAATATTATAAGAGATAATTTTCTTTATAAAAGCAAAGATGCATAAACCTAATCTTATCTTGAGCAACAAGATAGCTCAATAAGATAAAGATAAGAACCTATAAATTAGGAATTAAATATGCGTAGGTAAACTTATGCTAATGTGTAATTAAATATTAATTACACTAACAGTCGGAACCAGATAGGTGGAAAGACATCAACAGATAGTTGTTTCTAAAGTTCTGAGGGAAATTGACGGTGTGAGAAGCTCTGGGACCTAACGGATGGAAGGCCACCAACGGACGACCATTAGAAATGGCATATAAGAAATGGAAATCCGAAAGGGGAGATTTGGTGAGCCGGGTCCGATGAGCCCCACAAACGATAGTTTTGAGACATTAAGGCAAACAACAACTAGGGACTTGCTAAGACTAAAGACCTTTGAATTTAATGTGGAAAACAACATGGCCAATTTTAAATGACTCTTTTGAGGCTCATTGACCATTTTGAACACCAAAACGGGGGGGCATGCAAAATGAGGCGGCGAGAAAATGACTTGACAAGGTGAAGGAGAGAGAGGGTTCCCATTTTGAATAGGGTGTGTGTGCTGAGGGCACAACAAATGGCGACTTTGCTGCAAAATTCTCTCGAGCATTCTGAGGATAAGTATTCATTTAGAACCCAAAATCTTCAGTTTCGCAGACCAGGGGCCGACTTCTAGAAGTGAACTAAGAGAACATGATCCTTAGCTGAATCAAACTATGAAACATCTCAGAAGTGTGTGCATGGTGAATTCATTTCCTTTCCTTAGAAATTGTGACAAGCAACAGCCAATCAAACTAAGCAAGCTACAAAAATCGTCTTACCCCAAAAGTAACCTTGGACATTGCCCCGCTACCAGTGAAGCATCCATAGCCCTAGCGAAGTTGTCGTTGTGGCCCCACAAATATTTCTCTACTACTAGCTGGATGTCCATAGGATCGGTAGAGTTATTCGCACACCCATACAGTTGTTTAATTTCAAATTTTCCTTTCTTTTTTATTTCTTTAGATATTTCTTTTCACACTTATCTTTTTTCTCAACGTGTAAGCACTAAATCCTACGATGGGTTTGGGAACCACAGTGGTCACTGGAGTGAACTTAATATTTTTCACTCACCATGTTATCATAACAGCTACTATATAGCCCTTCAGAAGTAATTAATATGTGTTTTGGTGCAAGATCTGAGATGAACGTAAAAAGATTCAACAAAGAGTCGAGTTCTAAGGTAGAGTTCAAATAGGGAAGTCATTCTAAGGTAGCTATCAGAGACCAATAATTGAGAATGAATATTTAGCCAGAGAACACTAAGGGCAGAAAAAAAAGTGAACCATTCATTGAGTGAGCACAACCACCATAGCAATGACGAAGAACACCCTCGTCAAAACAAAACAACTGAAAGACAAGCAAAACGAGACATCCTAAAATAGTGAAATGAAAGAAAACCAAAAGCAACCTACCCTAACCTATATACAAGCATTTACAGGGATAGTTGTAAAAGAGCTTAGACTTGGAAGTAATGCTTTAAATGTTGCACATTGATAGGAAACAAGACGTCCCCACTAGTTAGGGTCTTCAAACAAAAAGCATTGTCTCCCAGAATTTTAGTTATTTGAAAGGGGCCAATCCAAAGCTTGTCGAATTTGTTATGTCTCCCTTTATTTTTGTGGGCCTTGTCCCAATACAAGACTAAATCTGTAATTCTAAAGGCCTTGATTTGGGCTCAATAGTCAAACCATCTCTTAACTATGCCTTGGTGTTTGGAAAAAAATTCTATTGCATGGTCACACACTTGTTCTAAGTGAAACAACTCAACTAGGTGGGCTTCTCTACGATCTCCTCCTTCGTAAAAGTCATTAATAAAGTAGAGGGTGGGGATTTTTAGGTGGATCAGAAATATAGGCTCTAAGCTATAAACAAGATGGAATAGGGAATCACCAAGGGAAGGCTTGTGACATGTGCGGTCTGCCCAAAGGGAAAAATGGAGTTGGGTATGCTAGTCCTTGGGATTCCTATCAAGCAGTTTCTTAATTAGGCTGATTGGATTCTTGTTTGTGGATTCTACTAAGCCATTACCCTGGGGATAGTATTTAGATGAGAACTTGAGGGAAATTCCATAATCAAAGGCCCAACTAGCAAATTTGAGCAAGGAAAACGCAGGGCCATTGTCACACACTAATGCATAAGGATAGCCAAAGCGATTTAAAATAAAACTCTCAAGAAAATTTGTAACTATCTCTATTGTGCATTGCCTACATGCAATTACTTATGTCCATCTAGTGCAATAATCGAAAGCAGTTAGAATGTACATGTTTCCTATAGATGATGGTGGGCTTACCAGACCAATGAAGTCGAGACCACACTGTGCAAACGACCTCACCTCTACAACTGGTTGCAATGAGACAAAATCATTCTTTTCCCTAGTGGCAGTTGTCTGACATATATGGCATGTGTGAACATGATTATGAGCATCCTTGAAGACTGTTGGCCAATAGTATCCTACTCTCAATATTTGATGTGTGGTAGAAGGACCAGATCAGTGACCAGTATCGAACTTGTCACGAAAATCCTTCAAGAATTGATCTGCTTCTTTGCCAAGGCATCTTAGATAGATACCTTCATGATTCTTTTTATATAAAATGGACCCTTGTAGCATGTAGATGCTTCTCTTCAATCTGAGGGAACACTTTTGAACTCCTTGCAACTGAGGTGGGAACTTGTGATTTAGCAAATAGTAAATGACATCTTCGTACCACTCCCCTAGGGAAACGTCTTCAAGCTGGTATTGTTGTATCGTAAGTTCGGGCCCTGCATTAGCTGCTACCACAACTATTGTTTGAGTGAGTTCTTGTCCTCTGACTAAATTTATGGGCTGGATTTCCATGTAATATTCTTGCAGCAGTGTGACCCACTTTGCTCTTCGTTCGCCTAGCTCATTCTGCATAAGCGGTGTCTTCACTGTTGGGTCATGAACAATGGCAAACACCTTATTGTGTAAGATGTAATGCCTAAACTTCTTCACTCCTCTAACAAGGGAATATGCCTATTTTTCCACATGATGGTACTGCAGTTTGATATCTTTCAATGGAGCACTCATAAAGGTGATCGGGTGCTCATTTCCATCATTGTCTTTCTGGTTTAAAATGTTGACACATGAATGGTCTAAAGAAAATGAATAAATGTAGAAGGGATTCAAATAGTCTAGGTTGACTAGCACTAGTGCCTCAACAATTTCCTACTTAATTTCTTCAAAGGCTTGCTTTGCTTTGGGAGTCCACTCAATCTTGGCATCTTGTTTCAGCACGGTGTTGAGTGGATTGACAATTTCAGCAAATCTCGTAATGAACTTTCACATGAAGTTGATCTTTCTGAAGAAAGATTTGAGCTCTTTCTTATTGCCTAGTAGCTGAATTTTGAGCAAATATTGGATACGCTCAGGATCAATGGAGATTCTCCAATCTAAGATAACATGCCCAAGCAGTTTCCCTTCAATAACTCTGAAGATACATTTTTTAGGATTAAGGGAAACTCCAAATTCCCTGCACCTCTAGAATACTTTGCATAAATCAGAGACATGGTCGCTTCGTTTCTTTGAAAACATAGTCAAATCATCCATATAGATGATTATTTACTTCCCAATCAGATCTTTGAATGCAATGTCCATGGCATGCTGAAAGGTTGGACCAGTGTTGATGAGTCCAAACGGCATGCGTCTATAGGCAAAGGTGCCCCACTTGGTGGTGAATGCTGTCTTATGGTGGTCCTCATACTGCACCATTACTTGATTGTACCCAGAGTACCCATCGATGAAGGATATCATTTGTGAACCATTAATGATCTGCAGTACTTCATCCAATGATGGCACTAGATAATTGTCCTTTTTTGAGGCCCTGTTCAGATTGTGGAAGTCTACACACAATCTGATTTCTCCATTCTTTTTCCTAACCGGGACCAAGTTGGCCACCCATGTAGAGTGACTAACAAGAAATATAATCCTAGTTGAAAGTAATTTATGTACTTCTTTGTAAATGATTGGTTCTAGCATGACATTTATGGGATGTTGTCTTTGTTAGAAAGGTTTCACATTTGGCTTGAGAGGGATGGTATATGTTATGGTGGAGGTGTCATAAGTCTTTAGGTCTTCGTAGCTCCATGCCACCACATTGTGATACTTTTGAAGAGTGTCAACGATCCTTTTCTTTTCTTCTACAGAACACACCTTGCCAATAAAAACATTTTTGATTTCCTCAGTTGTTTCGAGGTTGTGGACATCACATTGATTATTAATGGATTCCTTTTTTGCTTGTTGGTCTTAGTCTCTAATATGATCTAAATCAAATATATGCTCTAGTTGTACCATACCTTTGGGAATTGTGTTGGTCCTGAGGTTAATAACTCCTATATCTAACTGAACTTCTTTTGGATCAACCTCATCTATTATTTGCATGGAAAACACATCAAAGCTTGTGATGAATTAAAGGATATGCTTGCCATCATTAAACAATTGAAAGTGAGTTACATTATCTAGGACAAATTGGGTGGATGTCAACTCAATTGTGAATCATTTGAGACTAGATAGGGATAGGGGTTGCAGCGTGTTGGTTGCTTGAGCCAAATCATCAGTTGTATAGTTTTGGGATTAGTTGAATATTAAAAGCATCTAAACCCTCTAAAAGATCTCAGACTCTATGCCTATAGTTGGCTAGTCTTCTATCATGATAGGAATACAAATTTCTAACTTGCTTGACTACCAACTAAGAATCACCAAAAACTTGTAGCATCTTGACGTTCTTCCTCAAAGCCATAAGAAGACCATGAACTAGAGCTTCATACTTAGCTACATGATTGGTATAGTAAAATTGTAGTCTATGAGCAGCAAGATAGGTCTTACCTATTGGGCTGATAAGTTCAAACTTGACGCCAGCTCCTTGTTTTGACTTGGATCCATCAAAGCGAAGCGTCCAAAACTTGGAAGGCTCCTTGAAACTAGGTCCAATGATGCCTACACTTTCTTTTGGCTTAGTGTTTGTTTCTGCAACCTCTAGAGGAAGCATTAATTGGGTGTGACTAATAGCAAGTTGTTCTGGTAGTATCTCCTTTGGAATTTCCCTTTGGGGAATGACTAATCCTTGGACCCATTCCACTGTTGTTTGGCATAGATAGCACTCAAACTCAGAGTGGGAAGCATTGTGAACTCTGCACCAATTCAGCAACAAGAGCTCTTGGAAATTCATTCAGGCACCCAGGTTGAGTTGGTCTTGTACACACTTCTCCATGAAATCTTAGAAACTATCTAGCAGTCCCAAGTCACATTCTTCATAAGGCTCATAATCTGATTCCACCAATATTTCTTTACTTTGAGGTGCTTGGGCCAAGTTGGCTGGGGAATTGCATTGCACCAAGAGCACTTCAACAACTCGTTCTTCCTCATCAAGCTCCAATTCTTCTTGATAGGTGAAGGGGCAATAATTTCCCAACTATGTCTCAACAAACAATACCTCATTGGTGTTGTTGTACTAGGTGATCATGTACTTCATACAAGGCTCATGATCTATATAGATCTGATTTGGAAATCCCCTCTAGGGTAGCCACATGTGAGAATGATTTGTTGCAGCATATCCATTCAATGTTCGGGTGAAGTCTCATCCAAGGATAAGACCATAGGTGTCAGGGATGTCGGCCACTTGAATATCAATGACTTGTTGTACCCTTGGATCTACAACAATCTACATTGGAATCTAATTCATTTCTCCCACTATGTTAATCTTGGTCTTATCTAGTTGGGTCACTTTCCTTCTTAAAGGTGTGGGATTAATTCTAAGAGCTTTGCACACTACTAGGGGCATAACGTTTGCTGATGCTCCTGAATCCAACAGGCAATTGTGGATTTTTTTTCCAAATATTTAGATGGTAGTAAGGGCGAGGTTTCCAATCTACCTTGGAAGAGGCCATTAGGTGTGTCCATTTGGGCTACTTGGGCCTTGTTCTTATCGCCAGTCTTATCGTTAGTCTGCCCAGAGGGTTGATCCTTGGAGTTTTTCCTGCCATTTTGATCTGACTCTTTTGGAGGTTGCTTTCCCATAGACAGATTTGAGGGAACATCCTTCCTTTTCCCTAGGATTTCTTGTATCATGGGCTCCTGTCTAGGCTCTTCAAAGGTGAACTTCTTGGTTGGTATCTCTTGTATTTCTTTAGAGGAAGGGGTTCCATTAATTACCCTAAAGAAGGCATGCCTTACAGCAGGGACCTTGAGTAGCTCAAAGGTGGACAAGCTGATTTTGACTTTCTTAAACTCTTTGGCAACATATTCTCCCATTTTTTTGATTTTAGCTTCAAAGGATTTTCCTATAACAAAACTAGAGGGTTGGGCTTGTGTTTGGTTTAATTGATTTTGGGGCTAATATTGAGGCTGACTCAACTACCTATCTTTGTGGAAGTATTGAGTAGGCACATGAGGAAGACTAGGATTGTCATTGGCATTGGGATCTAGTGGGGTGGTGAAGTAATTGGGTGGAGTGGATGTAGTAAATGGTCCCCCTACTTGTTTGTTCCTTGAGTAGTATGGAGTGGCTCTCTAATGGAATGCGTGTACTTCATCTTCAAGGGACTCTTCATCATCTACGAGACCATTATCTACTGAATCAAATAGATGAGATAAGGTTTCACTATTACTTACCTCTTTTACTTCTTTGTCCTTTAGAGAGGAAGTCACGCCTTTGGGTTCATTGCTTTCGCTTCTTGGGAGCTGAGCTTGATTGACTATGAGCATGGAAGACTCGTAGGGCTCATATGGGTCTATGTCTCTACAATTTGTGCTATCAATGACATTTTGGACCTCCACTTGGAAGATCTCAGCTATTGTTTGGAACTTGAGGCAGTTCAACTCTGAATGCCTATTGGTTTTGTTAATCTAGCACCATCCGGATAAGGTAGCCTGGGTGAGGTATACTCCACTAGTCATCTTCTCATTGCTAGTAGGTTGATTGAGAGGGGTAGGAAGACCTCTATTGTTGGGCCTCATTTTTCACATTCAATTTTTCCTCTGGGAAGGTCTCCTCTCGAAGCTCTGATTTGAATTCTTCCCTCTATCATAATTCTACTCATAAGAGGTGCTAGCCGCATGGTCATCTCTATTGTCTCGATTATCCTTATTATCTCGATTGAGATTAGCTTGGATACTCTGTTGGGAGGCTTGCAACTAGTTGTTTTGATTTCTCATATGCATTATCTCTGTGGACATTTTCCCGATCATTTCGGTCAGCTCATCAAGCTGGTATTTCTCGATGTTGCTTGGCTGTGATACTTGATTTTGAAGGAAAACAAATGGAGCAGCTGGATGATTTTTTTGCGCTCAGGGAAATTCAAGCCCTTGTAAGTATAGGGGTGTTTGGGGCTACTATGGATACACTTTTTTTTGTTGGGACTGCAAGTAATGAGGCACGGGGGGCACCCAATTCATGGGTTGTCCCAGATGGGGAACTAGGGGCAACTGTGGCACCTGGTTCATAATCGGTGTGTGATGTTGGAGTGCTTGATTGAGCCCTTGAATCTACATAGGATGGGTAACTACCCCCAAGGAAGGAAATGGACCAAAAATATTCTGCCCCAAGTCCATGCTAGCATTGACTACTTTGACGTAAGCATCCACTAGCCTGGCGGGTGGTGGGTTCATCCTCTTCACGAATGCTACAGTGAGATTTTCCAAGGTAGCATAGTAGACTGGAAAAACAATAGCATCGTTGAGTGTATATGGGGCTTGCAACCTTGAGTAGGCTTGATGGAATTGATTGTTCAAAGAGCCTATTAGCTCGTTAATCTCTCTGTGAATAGATATGAACTGCTGATATAATTTTGAAGGATTAACTAGAACCTTATATTTTCTTAAGAAGGAAGCCTTCAAAAGGTCCCAAGTAGTGATGGTCCCTATTGGTATATTTATGTACCAATAGAAGGCTTCTTCTCCTATAGAATGAGGGAAAATCCTGCATGCCACGTCCTCATGATTGATTTGCATATCCTTTAGTGCTATTTGGAAGATCTTGATATTTTCTTCAGATGTCCTTTGTGGATCCCGAGGATTGAACTTCATGCATAATCCTTCTAGATTCTTAGGCATGTCATGGTAGGCATTAAAGTGCAATGGAGAAGGGTTATTCCCTAGCCAATACATGAGGGGAGGTGGGGGTGGTAATTGTTGTTGAATAGTAATAGGAGGTTGCACAGGGATAGCAACAACTAGGACTATACCTTGGACTTGGAGGGCAGGGGAAGAGGAAGTACCCTAGTTGTGGGACGGATGAGGCCCAAAGGCAGCTTGGAATGGTTGAATGAAGGATGGATGAAAGGTAAAGGGAGGTGAAGGTGGAAGGGAAGTGGAAGAGATGTAAGAAGAGGAATAAGTTGCATATCCTCCCTTAGTTCGCTTAGCCCTTATGGGGGGCTGCAACTCTTGAAATTTCCCTTTGTTTGGTGTTGACCTTAAAACTCTTTGAAATATTTTAGGGGAGAACGGTCCAATTCAATCCAACTTTAACTCGGCCCTCCTTCTAGCCCCAATTCTATTGATGGGTGTTTTAGCACTTTCTCAACACAGGTAATGCATAGGTGCATCACCTCTCTTGAAAGGTAGAAATTCGCAAGCAAGTTACCAATCGCTACCCCAAGGTCTCTCGGGTGTCAGGTCATCACAATGCTTGGAATACCTCAGTTGATGTTTGATGTGATTTTGTTGGTAATCATAGGGTAGACTTACGTATTTGGCTAGATATGAGATGAATCATGAAATGGAGTTTATGATTGTTGTTCAAACTTGCAACAAACTACACTCTAACTTCCATTTTAGAAACTCAATTTCATGATTCATCTTGTATCTGGCCAAATACGTAAGTCTTCCCTGTGATTACCATCAAAATCACATCAAACATCAACTGAGGTATACCAAGAATTGTCATGACCTGACACCCGAGAGACCTTGGGGTAGCAATTGGTAACTTGCTTGCAAATTTCTACCTTTCAAGAGAGGTGATGCACCTATGCATTACCTATGTTGAGAAAGTGCTAAAACACCCATCAACAGGTTTCATTGATGTCAAGAAAAGCTAAGGTATGGTATGCAGTGAATTTGGTTCAAGAAGCTATGGTTCATGCATCTTGTAGAAGTTGCTTAGATTGCTGCAAAGTTGACAAAATGTTGCCATTTTTCTGCATAGAGGTTTCTAGGTGTCTGAAGAGGAATCAAGTGTTAGATTTGATATGGGTTTTTTTAGGTGTTTCCATAAATGTGCTTTTTTGGTCTAGAAGTTGAAGGATATGCTCAGAATGGAAGTTTTTATGCTCTTGGGTGATGTTAGGGTTTATCATTTAACCCTAAGGTTTTTACAATCATGGTGGAATGAAGATTTTAGAGTCATAGTGTTCAACCAGATTTCTATTTCATCGGTGACTTATTATAGGTTGCAGGCCATATAAGCTATCACTTATGTCATTGATTTTTTGTGGGGAACTGACCCCCTCACCTAGCTATTACTAGTTTCAATTTTTTTGGAAATTGTAATGTTTCTTATGTAAAAATTGAAATATTTGTTTGTATTGAGGAGAGGAATGCATTTTGATAGGCGTGACATCAAATTATCTCTGATATATCAAAGTCGCATCTATGTAGGTTAGTGGAGTTAGTGTGTGTGATTAGGGAGACAATACTATATCAAGTGGAGATATTTTTGGTATCCCTTAAATTAAGCGATGGAGAGAGATAATGTTATATTAGAGTGACAGTGACATTTCAAAGAGACTATATATTGAGTCCCTTTGATACTCCAATGGTGGACCAATAGATATGTGGTGTGGATGATGAATGGATGAAAGCTGTGACATGCAGTATGATGATTATGTGGCTTTGATGTTCACAAGTGACAAAAGCCTACCATCCCATCGTATAGAAGATTGACCTAGGTTGGCCCCACAAGCTAGCGAGATTATGACATGTGGTGAGGTCGGATGGCATGTGGTAGTGACATGAAAGAAATTTGGTGACTATAGGTTGAACAAGTGATGATGACAGGTTGACATCTCATTGGGGAGATAGTGTTATATCAGTGGGACATAGCACCAAGTCCCCTCGATATCTCGATGGGACCCCATCAGAGTAAGAGGTGAATTTTAGTGGGAGCTACTTGGATGTCCCTTCCTCACAGTGATGCATGGTGATCTCTTAGTGGGATCCAACTGGGAAGTGACAGAGGTAGTTGGTAACATGTAGCAACAAGCATGGTGAAAAGTGGTTGATTGTTTTGTCAATTTGTATCCCTGTTGTGAATCAAATGGTGATGACTTCATCAAGTGGACACCATAGTTGGCAATACAAGCATTTGATGTAGATAGAAGAGAAGGTGAATGTTCGGTAGGACAAAATGATTGGTCACTTCAATATTCTGATAGGGACTTATCAAAGAGAAATATAGTTTTCAAAGAGAGTAGGTTTTGTGTCCCCTCGACACAATGAATTCATGATGATGGAAGATTAATGGTGTCATGATGGGATGCAATAGGGGTACGATGGAGTTTGATGACAAATAATGGGTTGACACGTGTCTATAAGGTTAAGCTATGATGGAAGTTGATCAAAAGGTGTGGATGCAAAGGCACCTCATTGGAGAGAACTATGTATATTGATGGAAAAAAATAGTTGGTCCCTCTGACATGTCGATAGTGTGGGACCCGGTTGAGTGGTGATAAAGGTAAATAGTGACCATATTGATAGATGGTGAAGAGTAGTTGCTAAATATACCAACTCACATCGGTGTTGTGAGTTGTGTGGTGATGGCATGGATAAAAATGGAAATATGGGCCTATGCATTTTTCTTGTGGTACCAAAGAGAGTAGCGATTATCAAAGAGACTCTAAAGAGTCTCAGCCTGACATGTTAAAGTATCTTCGATGGTGTAAAGTGACAATCTACAAATGAAGATTTATGATGCTAGTTTTAAGGTGATTGATCAAAGGATGGTGATTTAAAGATTCCAAGATGAATGGAGGATCGTAGGATAATGGCGTGAGAGAAGATTGATAGACAAAATTCAAACTTGAAGATCCATAATGGCTATGATAGAGTAAATGAGGGTTTCGGGTAGAGAACAACATAGTGAATGAATTTAATTCATTCAACTACTCTAGTGAACATCTAATTGGAGATTTGAACTACAAGTTGATGGCACAAATTTCCATTTCATGAGAAATCAAAATTAGATCGATCAAAGAAGAAAATGCATTTATTGCATATGAAATTTAGGGTTTTTTGGATGCCATAGTCAACAAATCAAATTTAAATTTGATGGAGGAATATGCCTCAAACGGAACATGTAGCTTGTTGAAGAAGATAGCAGGAGAACACTAGAAGAAGATTCAAGATGATCTAAATGGTGGTGAGGATCTCGAGACTATGATGACAGGTCAGTGGAGTTAAGGAAAAGAAGACAATTAAAGAAATATTTAAGAGTTATGGCTACAAGTGAGTGTGATGTCTACAAGCGATGAGAGAATAAGAAGATTTTGCAATAAAGAGAATGTTGAACAATGTAATGTCTTGCTAAGTATACAATAGAGATAAAAAGAAGAGAGAAAAAAAGTAGAAAGATAATGTATATGTAAATAAAAGTCCTAGACTATCATATAGAACATATTCTAGGTGCTTGCATTCAAGGTGAAGCGAGTGTACAATTGCAACAACTTAGAATAGTGATTATTCTAAGTGCAGAAGAACATAGTGTAGTGTAGAGAGAGAAGAGAAGTGTAGAGAAAAAATATCAAAGAAGAGAAGATTAGAGAGAGCAGTGAAGAGAGGTGTAGAGGTGTGTGTTTCTAAGATTGCATATTTAGTATCAAAGAGAATGTCTACATAGATTACAACAAAGTGAGCAGTTGCAAGTAGTGTTACAACATCGAACTATGTTCATAGGAAAAAAATATAATTTTGTGATTGTAAATCTAATTAGTTGGTTCCATGAGATAACTAAGTTGGTGCTTAGTCTAGGGGATTGGTGTCTACTTGGAGTTGGTGCTCCTAAATCAGGGAGTTGGTGCTTCCTTGGGTTGGTGCCCTAAAATATTGTAACAAAATATTTATTTGTGAGTATGGATTTGAGCAATAGACTCGAGAAAAATTCATCACCCTGGTTTTTCCCATCTTAGGTTTTCCATGTATATTTGGTGTTATGGATTTTGTGTGAATGTGTTTTTATCTCTTTGTGTGTTTAGTTAATTTGCACATTAAGGGCTTAATGAATTAATTTTCATAAAGTAATCAGAGCTAAAAGAAGTAATTTGCACAAAGGTTTTAAGGGCTAAGTTGTATTATCTACTGATTCACCCCCCCTCTCAGTAGATTTCTATGTTCTAACACTTTATTCTTAGTCGTATATATATCAAATGCTTTGTGTTCTAGTTATTTCTTTATATAAATCTTGATTGTCAACTTTCAATTGTTTAGCTTCTATGATTTCTAAGCCTTACCTTATAGGAATTGAATCATTTTTTTGATACTCTTTCAATATCTTGTTAAATTTTTTGGTGGTTTCATATTATGCTATTAAGTGAATAGCTCTGTAAGAATCTAAAGTATCCTATTTGAATTTTTCTTTCCATTTGCTGCTTGAACCTTAATGGGTGCTTCCCATGGGAGGATTTGAATGTCTACTTTGTTCCTACATCAGCCTTAGATGTTCATTCTCCTTCCAACAATGAAGGGTTTGTGGCATTCTATGTTCACTTTATTAAGAAAATGGAGTTGTTAAGGGGATTTGAAATGTATTAAAACCTTTCACACATAACCACCTTTAGTGTTCCTTTCTAAATTTCCTTCTCACTTTTCCCATACCCAAAGAAGATTCAACTTCTTTAACAATCTCAAAGGTTATTCAGTGAGGTGCAAGCAAGTCCCCCACTCACTGAATTTCCCATAAGGTTGTTCAGGAGAAGCGCAAGCTTTTAAGATCAACACTAACCTTAGAATTACAACCAAGGGGAACATCATATGCCAAGAAAGGTCACACAAAGTGAAATTGTGAAAAATGGATTGAGATCTCTTCCTAAATCTTATAGTGCTAAAGTTTATACTATTGAGGATGCTCATAATCTAGATATATGTACTAGAGATAAATTTTTTGGTACATTAAGTACTTTTGAATTAAGAGTGTTTGAAAAAGATGCTCCAAGAAAGAAACAACTTTTAAAGTCAGCAAGAGATAAAGGAATGATGAATCTAATCTGGATTATTTTGATGAAGTGGAAGAAAATTTTGTAAGAGGGTTGAAAAAGGGCACTGGCAGATATAGAGGTAAGTTACTATTCAAGTGTTTCAATTATGGAAGGATTGGTCACTATGTTTCAAAATGACTACATAAAGTTTCAAATGAAAAACATAAAGACCATAAAGGTAAATCCTTCAAGAAGAGTTATTATGTTAAAGAATATAGTGATGATGAGGAATCAAAATACCTAGATAATGAGAGTGATTAATGCTTCTTCATGGCTTTGAATGTTGGAACTAATTCTACTGACCCCGAGAGATATGTGAAGGAAATTGCTCCAAAAATAGGTAACTATATTGAAGGAACTATGTTGAATTCCTTTCATGTAAAAGAGGAGAGAAACTATTGGATAATTGATAGTGAATGTTCAAATCACATGACAATTGATAAGAGTAAGTTTGTTAACCTTAATAAATATGATGGTGGGTTTGTTAGGTTTGGTGATGACACATTTGCTAAGATTTGTGGAAAGGGTTCAATTAATTTTTATGGAAAGAATAGGAAAGATGATGTTATTTATGTCAAGAGTCTTGAACATAATCTTCTCAATGTAGGAAAAATGTGTAGCAGAGGATACAATCTGCTCTTTTAGGATGATGCTTGTGAAATCAAAAAAGGAAGATTTTGAATCTTGGTTGTAGTAGGAACAAGGACAAAAGGAATTATTTATTAGCTCAAAAGTGCTAATGGTAAGTGCTTTATGAATTAAATAAATGAAAGTTTTTTTTGTGGCATAGAAGAATGTGTCATATAAATTTTGATAGCCTAGTAAAGATTAGATCTACTCATGCAGCGAGAGAATTACCAAGAATTACAAATCCCATCAATGCAATTTGCAAAGAGTGTTAGTTTGGAAAAAAAAAAGGAACATGTTCAAAACTAAGGAAATTTCTACTATAGTACCTTTAGATTTTGTGTATACACACTTATGCAGACCGTGGGTATACTCAAGGTGACAGGTATTTTATGTTGTTAATAGATGATTACTCTAGAATGACTTGGGTAACCTTTCTCAAAGAAAAATCAAAAGCTCTAGAAAATTTTAAAGCATTGAATATATGGTTGAGAATGAAAATAATCTCAAAATAAAGTGTTGAAGTTCTAACAGATTTGGTGAATTCACCTCAAATGCGTTTAAATTTTTTTGTGAAGATCATGGGATAAAAAGACACTTATCAGCTCCTAGGACTCCATGGTAGAATGGGGTTATGGAGAGGAAGAACAAGATAGTTCAAGAGGTATCAAGAACCATGTTGAAGGAAGAAAATATACTAGATGTCTATTGGAGAGAAGCTATTCATATCACATTTTATATTCTTAAAAAAGGAAAAGCAAAAGTGAACAGTTCAAAGACCCCCTATGAGCTATGGTATGAAAAAACTCCTACTATGAAATATCTTAGAGTGTTTGGAAGTAAATGTTATATCATGAGGGATGAATAAAACTTAGTAAATTTTGATGCAAAATCAGATGACAAAATCTTCCTTAGATACTCTACAAAGAGCAAGGCATATATGTGCTACAACAAGAGACTAAAGAAGACAATTTAAAGTGCAAGTGTCAAAGTAGATGAAGAATTACATCAAAGCTTAGTGTTGATAGAAGGATGTGAATTTGATGAACCCCTTTGTAGAGAAGAAGAAAAAGAGATGCTATTGGAAGAGGAAGAAGCTCCAAAAAGGAACCCTAAGACTCTTAAGTATGTGTAGAAAAATCATTTTGAGGGTCAAATAATTGGATACAAGAGAAAAGGTGTGCTGACAAGAAGAAAATCTCTTATGGTAGAGGAACAGGTAAAATTTTGTTTACTCTCTAAAATAGAACCTAAAATAGTTAATGAAGCATGCAAGATGGAAATTGGATTAATGCTATGGAATAATAACTGAGGCATATTGAGAAAAATAGAGCATGGGAAATTGTCCCAAGACCAACAAGCAAGAATATGATAGGAACTAAATGGGTCTTTGGGAACAAGTTGAATGAGGATGGAGAAGTTATTAGAAACAAGGCTAGGCTTATGTGTAAAGGCTACTCACAAGTGGAAGGAATATACTTTGAAGAGACCTTTGCTCCCATAACAAGAATGGAGGCTATTAGGATGTTTTTAGCTTTTGGGGTACATAAATACTTTAAGGTATATCAAATGTATGTAAAGTCTACATTTTTGAATGGTAAGTTAGAAGAAGTGTACATTGAACAACTGGAAGGCTTTTAGTTATCAGAAGATCTTGATATAGTCTTCAGGTTGAAGAAGGAATTATATGGGCTCAAACAAGCTCCTAGAGCCTAGTATGCAAGATTGGATAGATATTTATTGCATCAAGGATTCAAAAAGTGTACTAGAAATAGAAACCTTTACTTTAAAATTGAGAAATCAAATCTTGATTGTGGTTCTATATGTTGATGATATAATCTTTAGAGGAAATGAGATCATGTACAAGAAGTTTTTAGAGGAGATGTAAAATGGGTTTGAAATGTTAATGCTTAGGGAGATGAACTACTTCCTTGGGCTAAAAATTAGTCAATTAGAAAAATATAAAGGAAATGTTAAAGAATTTTGTGATGGAGGATTTTAAACCACTATGTACTCCCATGGCTACTAGTTTTAAATTAAGAAAAAATGATGAATCTCCTAAGACAGCTCATACTGTGTATAGATCCATGATTGGTGGATTACTATATCTAACTACAACTAGACCCAATATTATGCATGCAATATGTCTTATGGAAATATTTCAAGAAGATCCTAAAGAGTCACATGTGGTAGCAATCAAAAGGATATTCAAATATTTGAAGGGAACTCCAAAATATGGTCTACGCTATTCTAAGGATACTAACTTCTCTTTCAGTGCTTACATAGATGTAGATTTGGTAGGTTGTGCGGATGGTAGAAGAAGTACAAGTGGGGGTGCTTTCTTCCTTGGAAATAGGCTAGTCTCTTGGATAAGTACGCAATAGGATTTAGTATCATTATCTATTATAGAGATAGAGTACATTTTTTGTAGCATCTAGTTGTATACATGTGCTATGGATGAAGTAGACATTGAAGGATATTAGAATATCATATGATGAACCTATTCCCATCTTATGTGATAATACAAGTGCTATCAACATTACAAAAAATCATATAATGCATTCAAGAATAAAGAATATCTTTATCCGGTATCACTTTCTAAGAGAGAAAGTCATTGAGAAGGAAATGAAGTTGGAGTATGTGCCTACAAAAGATCAAATAATATACATTTTCACAAAGGCTTTGCTAAAAGATACAGTTGAGTATCTCAGATAGAAGCTAGTGGTTATTGACCTTCCTTCTTTCAACTAGATGAATAAGATTGTGAATCTATCTAGGGGAGAAATTCAAGATGTATTATTTTTCCTGAACTAATGGTGACTACCTCTCAGGGGGAGCAAGTAGTGGTGTTTTTGGCTAGTGTGGTCAAGGGGAGAATATCCTGTGACCAAAGTGGAATGTCTAGGTGTTCCCCTTTTCCATTTATTTCAAAGGGGGGAAGAGAATACTGAGGGAGACATAATTCTAAAAAACATAGGGTTCAACAAATGTTCAAGTAAGGGAGAGAGGTACTTGAGTAGTGGAGATACAAAGTTGCTTTTGTTGTTGATGGTTTTCAACAATTGTTGCCATCAATGACAAAGGGGGAGATTGTTGCAATATGTTGTCATAATTTTTTTCATTGATGTTAACCTTTGGTATGGATATGTTGAGAATGTGTGTATGGTGTTGAACAGGTGTTGTAGATGAAATAGGGTCACTTGGTTTCCAAGTACATTTGAGAAAATTTGTATCTAGGTGAATGGGAAGTGTTCTATATTTTACTCCACATTTCTTCATTCTTGAAGATGTCTTTGTATGGTTTGAATGTGACGATCAGACGTTTTCAAAGGCATTATATCTATATATTTAGTTTCTAGATCTTGTTGTAGTAGAAGATATGTTTCACAATGTGTTGGACTATTTCTATCTTGTGAAGAGGGATATCTGGGAGAAATGGAAGTGCTTTTCCTTTCTCTATGCTAAAGTTTCTTATATTGTGCATTTGGGAATGTGCTAATATTTCTTGTACCTACCTTCTTGTTTTTTTGGTTTTTAGCTAGTTTGCAATCTTGGTTCATGATTTGTATCTCTATGGAAGTTTGACTTGTTGCACATGATGATAGCATTCTCTATTTCAAGTGCTTGTGCTAGTGGTTTTGAATGTTTTGTTGATGTTGGAATATTCCAAGATGTTGTGTGATGTTGCTACATAGTCCAAAAGATGTTTTCAATTTTAGTGAAGTGTGAGTTTGGTTGCTTGATAGTGTTAATGTTAGTTTGGCCAACCTTGTGTGTTAGCACTATTTACGAACGAGCTTCATGGTTTGTGGAAGCCTAGTGTAGCATGTCAGTGTATATTTTCATCTTGGTTAATCCTTGGTTTTGTTTACCCTCATTTCTTTTCACCATCGAGGTGTTTGGTGCTGACCTATTTGATTTTTGCATGTTTGAGGTGCATACATTTCATTGAATCCAACCTATAGAAGGATATTCAAGGTTGCAAAAGATATATATTCAAGGTCAAGATGTTGGAGATGTTTGTGGTATGGAATGAGGTATGTATGATCATGTCTTCAAATATGAGTGCAAGCAAGAATTCCTAGCACTACCAGAAGCAATGAGAAAAAGGTGTCTAAATTTAGTGTATAAGAAGTTGTTGTAGGTAATGAGTTGAAGGTTACGAATGGTAGAGACATTGTGGTGATTTCTCTTGTTTCACTAGGGCAGTGAACCTCCTTGTAATAGTTTCTTTGTAATCCAAAAGAAGTGATCTTCCTAGGAAGTGAGCCTTTATTTTTGGAGAGTGTGCTCTCTAGGAAATGATCCCTTCAAGTAGTGATCCTTTTGTAATTGATTTTGGTTTTCATATAGTAAGTTAATCCTCATTGTGCTTTTTCCCTTATAAGGTTTTCCATGTAAAAAATTGATGTTCTATTGTGAATGTTTATGGATGTGTTGTTTCATTTGTATAAATTCTTAATAAGGTTTTGAATGTTTTAATGCATAATTTATTTACTCCACCCTCTCAATTTTCTTGTGTCTAATAGTGTATATAATTTTCTATGGTACAATACCATTTATAAGATCTTCTAAATGTTGGTTAATAGGTTGAAACCACCTTTAGAGAAAATGATAAATCCTTATCAGAAAGGCTTTGTACCAGGTCATCAAATCTTGCATGTTGTTGTCTCCACACATGAAATATTAAATTCAATGGATAGAAGTAACACCACTAGTATTTCCTTTAATATTGACATATCCAAAGCCTATGACAAGGTTTTATAGAATTTTCTCATTAAAGTTCTAACAAAGTTTAGCTTCAACATGATGAATACAAACCACATCACGTAATGTATATCCATAGTAAAATATTTTTTCCTTATTAATGGTGTTCTTGATAGCTTCTTGAGTGCTATAAAAATGATTAGACATGGTGACCCTCTTGAAGACCACACAATCTACTAAGAGGGTGGAAAATCAATAAATCAACTCTATTTAAAAATCTTAACTCAAATGCATATATCAAAAACCATAATTAAATCAAGCAGAAAGCTAATGATCAATTAAAAACATAAGCTTACACATTTTCACAACTAAACACTAGATATGTGTGGAAACCTAAGATGGGGAAAACCATGGTTAAAAAAGATACTTGGATCTACTACCTAAATCCAGACTCATAATGCATAAATAAACAAGTGAATTTTACACACTAAAGTAAGAACACACCTATCAGAGACAATAATCCCCTATTGGTTTTGCAAGCACCAACCTACTAGAGACACAAATCCCCAAATGAAACAATACAACAAGTAGAACACTAGTCCTACTGGAATACAGTGATAAATTTTACAGATCTTCAAAGTAACTCAACATGGTCCAGAGTTATAGCTAACACTTTGCCTCACTACATATGATCTTCTGATATAGGCGCACACACTAGAATGTAATTCTCCTTTTATCTTCACCACCTTCTCTATAATTTGCACCATCGACCAAATCTACTTTACACATATGTAATTCTAATTCATGTGGTCATCCAAAGATACATGTCAATGCATCTGAACATTTAAAATATATACATAAAATTTCATTAACACTCTTCAATATTGGCAAGGGATATGCAAATATCTAGGAAAACATAGGGTGGACCTAAATTTAAATTATATAAAACATGTGACATAATGGTCCAAAAAATAAATTTTATTTCCATTGCAATAACTTGATACCATGCACTACCACATATACTTTAACTAGGTCCTATATTCACACCACAAACAAGATTTTAATTCCACACACTACTAGCCATTATCACACAACTCTTTAAAATGAACAGGTTGACATATAGGAATAGGGAGCCTTTTGTCACTTAAAAATTCTTGCACATTGAACATCACCTTTAAAAACTCAGTAAATTGATAATACTAGTGTAGAAATACTCTCCTTCCAAACCACAAAGCAAAAGTGCATTTTTGAAAGAAATGTTGAACATAATTGTATTGCTAGAGAAATCTCTCTAGACAAAAGATATCCTTGAATAGAAACATACTAACAAAGATTTATAGACCACCATAGACATAGAGAATAGATGCACGAAAGATATTGCAAGCATACAACAATAACCAATAACACATATTTCTTGATTTTGCATCCTGATAGTAAAATTACCAGTAATGAACAAACTAAAATTCTGACGTACAACACTTTAATTCAAAGGAAATATAATGATAATTCAAAGTACTCCTACAATCTCTTTCATTTTTGACAAACTTTTGAATACAAACTCTGTCATTATTGACAACCTTTAACATCAATGACAACCTATGTTCAACACCCTTATCCCCATATCTTTTCATAATGGTTTCAAATGTTATGAGTATGAATGTTTTTAAACTTCTTCAAGGACGTGCTATCAATGGAGTAAAGCAAGCTACCTCTCTAAACCCCTCCATAATCTAGAAATTTGTGTATGATACA
Source organism: Sequoia sempervirens (assembly GCA_007258455.2). Lineage (NCBI taxonomy): Eukaryota > Viridiplantae > Streptophyta > Pinopsida > Cupressales > Cupressaceae > Sequoia > Sequoia sempervirens. Next base: position 44,333,775 of record VDFB02256132.1, read on the forward strand.
ATTCTATTCAAAAAATATTCAGTTGTTGAAGCTTCTAGGAAATAAAAGACATGCCTCAACAACTATACCACCATCTCTAGTCAATGCATTGATTTTTTAAAAAAGAAAGATATATTTCTATAATACGACTTAGGTATTACAAAATAAAGTGACTACTATTCTAGGTTGTGATAACACGCCTCTTCCTATTATCTATCTAGGATTTCATTTGACATTCAAAGAGGTTATCCCCCATTTCTAGAATTTTGTGTTGGAAAGGATGTAGAAAAAAATTGTTGGATGGAAAGGTACAATCCTAAGTCACACAAGAAAACTACAATTTCTTGCTACAACTCTTGAAGGTATAGTTATACATTTCCTTTCTTTATTGAAAAACATGAAAGAATCCAAAGGAATTTCCTTTGGTCTACTATGGAGGAAAGAAAAATATGGATTTTCTCAATTGGGATATGGTCTACCTTCCTAAAGCCTATGGTGGTCTTGGAATTAGGGAAATAAAAGCTACTAGTAAAGCTCTATTAGCTAAGATTGGTTGGAACCTTCTACATAATCAAAAGGATTGGTGTGTGATCATGAAGGAAAAATATTTAAATAACATTCCATTTATCAAGAGCATATCCATTACTAAATATTCCCATGGGTCATTAATCTAGAATAATATTCTCAAGTCAAAGTAGTTGTTCCAAGGAGGTATAAGATGGAAACCGGGGAATGGTTCTAGGATTAAATTCTTGGAGCACTCTTGGATTTTGAGTCAACCCCTAAATTAAATGACATGTTTAAGGACCTTCAAGGACCTATTTTAAAATTATTTTGAAGGAGTGTGGCTAACTACCTTAATAGACAACAAGGATCTAAAAAATGGAAAGATATTGGCAGTTTCTACAATAATCAACAGGTAAGAAAAAAAGCTAAAACCCTCCAAAAAGCTCTATCCTTAACAAGAATTCCTATGTTTTAGAAAGAGGATAGGGTTTTTTGGGATAAAGAGAGTAAAGGAAAATTCACTGCCAAGTCTAGTTATAGTCTGCTATCAGTATGTGAACACTATGGAGGGATATGGAAAAAAATATGGAATCGACACCTAATACCCAAGATCAACTTCTTTTGGTGGACTTCTACTCACAAAAAAATAATAACCCGAGATAACATAAGAAAGAAAGGATTATAGATTCCTAATAGATATACTTTGTGTAAAAGGGATGAGAAATTTGTTCCCCATTTATTAATACACTACTCCTTCTCTAAAGAGGATTGGGGCTATGCCCTAAAAATATGAGAGTCTATTGTTCTATGAATGATAGTATCAAAATCCTGGTGGAAAATTGGATTTTCCCAATCACTCACCCTCTGGTTATGAAGCTTTGGAGATAAGTTCCTACAAAAATTTGCTAGGGAATTTAGAAGGAAAGGAGAAACATGAAATTTTGTAATGAAGAAAAGAGTGCCAAGGAGGTCTCCAATTTTTTTGCTCCTTGTTTGTCACTCATGTCTTGCCTTATGTCTCTGGTCTTTCATGGTGTTGGAAAATTTTTAAGGGTTGGGGTTTTAGCTTTGCCTACATATAAAATCCTCGTGTTATTTTACGCCTTGGTCAGGATCTATCTCGTTGTTGCTTTTGGAGGTCTTTTAAAACATCTTATGTCCTATCGATTTGTCTAAGCCTAGTCCCTTTGGTATTAATATTTTATTTCCTCTACGGGTTTTATTTTCCGAAGTCCTAGTTGGCCTTGTGTTTCACGGTTTTAAAACAACTTATGTCATTGTTTTCCATCTGCCTAGTGATGTCCCCTTGTCCTTTAATGAATGTTTAATTTTGCAGAGGGATGAAATTTGCGCTACCATTGATCATTTTCCTTCAGATATCAACGGTTTCCCGCCATCGTGTGATCGAGAATTATAGGATTGTGATATCACGGGTGGGGGCCATGTGTCCTATCTGGGGGATAAAACTTGCACCACCATTGATCAATTACCATTTGATCTCAGTCATTCCCCTGCCATCCCGTGATGGCCCCACCATAGTAATTTGGTTGATTGTGATATCATGGGTGACTACCACATGGATTTCCTTGGTGAGGCTGATGGAGATAATTTTGTATGCCATCGATCAATTATTGTTGGATATCAACGGTTTCCCACCATCCCGTGATCAGGAATTGTAGGATCACGATATCACGGGTGGGCACCACGTGTCTCATCTAATGAAGCCGAAAGAATAAAGGAAATATTGTCTGACCTTAATACATTAAAAGGCAGGTTACTAAAGTGCTCTTAAGATGCACATGCTTCAAATCGATAGATATGTTATAATCTTGATGGAAAAGTTGATCAAGGGTTAATGATAAGGTTGGCGACTATGTTGAAGGAACGAGATCACCGATGTTCAAGATCAACGGTTGCCCGCCATCGTGTGATCAAAATTTGTAGGATTGTGATATCGCGGGTGACCGCCACGTGGACTTCCTTCATAGTGTATGGTATGGTGGGCCCCTTATTACCGTGTTGGCGATTATGTCAACTCATTTTGAAGATGGTCATTTGATCATTTGATCTAATTGAAGGATTGACAGCTCGAATTTCTTGCTTTGTTTGTATCACAAAACATTCAAGTATTTTGCAGAGTAGTTTCAAGCGCTGAAGGTGGAATTGCGAGTCTCTGTAGCCAGAATTTGGGTTTTCTGTGAACAAAGCCGTGAGTTTATTTTTGTGCCTCCCGGTCATTCTACACTTGAATTTGGAAAAAGGATTTGTTGTGAGCTTGTTGATGAATGTGTTAGGGCTATAGTTTAATTATAGTTGTGATAAATTGCAATGTTTTGTCCTGTAATTTTCTATCTCTGGTTAGTCCTATCTATTTGAATTATAACATTATAAAGAAGCCCTAGTTTGTCCAAAATGGCACCACTAAAGCAACATTCTAGCCAGATTGAATATCTAAAAAGAAACCTGTACGATGATTTCCTGGATCAATTTCCCTTGTCAATGAATGATAAAAGGAAGGGATTGGTTCTGATGCGAGGGAAAATCCTGGGGGAAGGATTATCCCCTCACAGGTTTGGAAATGTTCAGATTGTGGTATGGACAGAGGAATTTTCCTCACCCTATTTCAAATAGATGGATGTATGATATTGGGAAGCCAGTGGTACCAAATGTATTCCCTGATGTAGACCTGCTTAGGACAGTTGTTGCAAGATATGACCCTATCACATGGATAATCAGGGATAATGGTGGAAAGGTTCTATTGAGCGTTAACAAAGAAGAGGTCCAACAGATTTTTGACTTGAGTGAACTGAGTGAAGACTTGGTTCCTATCAATCTTGAGGAAATAAAGCAGGAGTATGCAAAGTTGAAATCTCTTTTTAGAGCAAGGTTGCTTCCACCTCATCTGGCTAGGGCAAGAGGTTCAAAATTTCATATCAGCCCCAGTGACCAAGAACCTTTCATATTAAATTGTTTTGCAAACCATTTCCTAGCCACTTTCTATTCTTTGTGTCAAATTTTGGGTTTCAGTCCTAGTGTGGTAATGCCCATTGCATACATGTTCATGGGGGTGCAAATACAACACCCTAACTTCTCTGTGACCTATGACTTCGCTTCTTTCTTGGATGAGAGGATACATGAAGGGCTGTCAAAGCTATAGAAAAATGATACCAGCACTCAATTATTTTGGTATTCTATGATGATACATATGTTTTTATTTAAGAATTCTTCCTTCTTCTTTGAGATGATGAAATTAAGGCATTCGGTTGATGGAGAAAGATTGCTAGTACAAATATGGGCTGCAGATTTATCTTGTAATAAGCAAAGCACTAGTTATGTGCAATTTGATAATTTTTTTGCTTCCATATTAAGGGCTAGATTGATGGTGAATGTACCTAGGATCCCTAAGGAATTGCATGATTTCCTTAGGCCAAAGGGGATGAAGCTAGAATTGAAGGTTTACCATAACTAGGGTGACATTATCCCATACCCAGTCAGCACTGTCTTGAGAATATATGGTTTTTCAAGGAGACCCTAATATATTTCCATACAATGTGTCACCAAGAGTGGGGTTTGCAAAAGTTATGTGGCAGCTAGGTTGTATCCATGAGGACAACCTCACTGGGAGGGGTAAGGGAAATTTTTTCCCTGATTATACAGTGGTGTCTGATTTTTCTTTTTCAATGGGAGGCTGGACGCATTTTGATAAATTATTTGATGATTACCATTTGAGATGTGGTCGAAAGTGGCAACATGATCCCGAGGGTTTCTTTGCTCTTTTCAGACAAAGAATAAAAGCTAGAAATTTTGTGCATGAATTCAATTTCCCTGAGGACCTGATTAGAAATGAGTTCAACCTAACTAAGTAGGAGTTGAACAAGGAGAAATGGATAGCTTATGATAAGATATTAGATATTGTACACAAAATGGATCCCAAGTATGATCCATTGTTGGAGTTCAGTCCATACCATAAGAAAATTGATTTTCTGATGGAGAACTTCAAAGAGATTATGGGCACTTTGAGAACCAAAAAGGTAAACTTCAAGCTGAGTTTGGGTGTGCAAGAACAAGGTGCCAGACCAATCTAAACAAGGCCAGCATATCAGCCTACTGAAAGGTGGCCCATTTACAGAAGGAAAAAATATAGTAGCAGTGATGAGTAAGAAGTGGACAAAGAAGGAAATCAAATTATGAAGATGCCTTCACAACTAGGTCCAAAATTCAAAGTGTCTAGGGCAATTAAAATTATTAATTTAGAATCATCACTAGAAGACAATCCCTCATCACCACCATCCGAGCCAAGCCCTAAGAGGCAAAGAATTGATAAACCACATGAGAATCTAATGGATGAAATTATTGTTACTGGTCAAGACATGCAAGTTGGTATGCCTTCACCTCCTAGACCAGTTGAATTGGTTTTATCTGATTTGGATATGAAAGGAAAAAGTGTACAAGATGCAAGAATGGAAGCATGCAAGGAGTTTCTAGATGACAATACATTTGTAAAAACTCCTATAAATTTGCAATTGGTATGGAGGATGAAATTTGAAGAATATCAAGATAAATGTAAGAGGAGAAGAGAACTAAGACCTGATAGGTCAGACCAGGAGAATGATGAGGAAGTAAAAGTTGAATTGATGGAAGAATTTAATAACATCACTCCTGAAGAGGGAAGAAAAATGGTGAGTCAGGCTGGTGTATTGATTCTGCCTGAATGGGACATTGCAGATGCAGTAGCCTTTAATGCTATTAGGAAGTCCAAGAATCCCTTTCAAGACTCTGAAGAAGAAGTCAAGGTAGCATTGCAAAATTCTGCCTTCAGTGAGGAATATGAAACTTTGGAAATTTGGGCATTGGCCCCACAAGGGATAAAACCAGATGTTTCTGATATTAATCCAAATTTCAAAGGAAAATTAATAATAAAGAGAGCTTCAGAGACCTCAACCACTGAGGCCACTAATTTGACTGTGAATGTGGCCAAATTGCCCCAAAAGACTATTGAAAGGGAGGAGGCTGAAAAGAAAAGCCTAATGGAGAAGTATAACCTTTTGATTGAAGAATACATCAAGATGCAACATAGGAATGTTGAGTTGCAAATTGAGGTGGAAAGGTTCAGGTATAGACAGATTGGGGAGACATCAGGTGCTCCAGGGACTAGTACATTACCTTCCATAGCAGGGTCATTGCCTCATGCTTCTCCAATTGTTTCCACACTAGGGTCTCCCAGTCAGAATCCTACCCTCACCCCTTCTTTAGAGGAAATTGAAGAAGAAACAAATTGATGAATTGCAGGCATCATTAAAGGTAAATGGGGAGGGATCTCTTTTAAAGTAAAAGGAGATTGTTACTACTATTTTAAGGCATTTAAATGAAAGGGTTGATAGTAAATTGCTATCTATACATTATTTATATTCTTTGTTGTTAGATACAATAAAGAATATTGATAGGGATCAGGAGGTAGTCATACCAATAATTGAAAATTGGATCCCTAGGGCCAGTGATCTGGATATCATGTATAAGGCCTCAAGGTTTGATATAAATAATAGGCCCCAATCATTAAAGCCTACTTATGTGTTAGTAAAATCATTGCAAGGTTTTCAGACCTTACCAGATGACTTGAGTAGGAAGATTAGGGAGTTGGTGAAGAATTTCAAAGATTGGGGTAACACATTGTTACCTGATATAATTGATGAGGAGGGGAAAATTAGGTCACTCCAACAATGGCAGGATCAAGCAAGTGAGGTCATCAATGATCAAATTAATTCAATTTGTGATGACTAAGAATATGATTTGTTGGTGAGTTGTATGGATAAATTCATTAGTACCAGCTCATTTTTGGAATCTTTTGAAAGGGATGCAAATCAGGTAGCGGTAAAATACACACCTTATAATGCCAAGGTGGATGAGGTAATTAATTTTGACTGGCCAACTGATGAAGAGTACCAAAAATGGGCAACTAAATATTTGACTGAGGAAGAGTAAAAAGAGTGGACTACTAATAGGTGGAAAATCAGATGTTGTGGTTACAACAGTTCCAGTTTTGTGTTGATGGCATTCTCGGTGTGGGTTTCTTGTGGTTTTTGTTGTTGCATCAACTTTCCTCAACTGATATGATGAACGAGAATATTCTCCAGGGTGATGGCTATTGTAACAATTTTTGGAATATCACCAGGTGCTCCAATTGACTGGTGACATGTGTACTTTCTAGCCCAATGCTTGTTTGCTCCTTCATTTTCTATAAGAAGGATTTCAAGGCCAGAAGTGCGGGTGAGCAAGTTAGATAATTTTTGGTCTAGTCTAGGTGAAGTTGTAGAGAAAATTGTAAAGTATGATGGTTTTAGAGAAATACAATTTAGGTTTTGAGTAATTCTGTAGCAAGTTTTGAGTTCATGGGGATTTAATGTTGTATGACAGTACTAGCATTTGAGTTGAAATGATAAATTCAAGCTCATGTCTCTCCATTGTACATGCATATCTAAACTTTGAATGAAATAACTAAGGATTGTTTTATCCATCTCACTGTTATGGTGTGTATGATTCTATTTTAGCTTTAATTCAAGAAATTAATTAAAATTCTTGAATGGGATTATAGGCAGATATGTTATGTATAAGGATTTGATAAGTAGTATTGGGTTAGAATGCATACTGATGAAATTGTAATGCAATTTTGTCAAGGATCTTATATGTCATGTATTAAATCTGTTGTAAACCTCTAGATGCTTATAAATTTGACTCCTACAATGGATGTATGGCACTGATCTAAGTTGTACTTATTCATGTAGTTCAATATTTGTTTGTCTTTGCCTAGAGCTTTCTACAAATTGCAAATCAATGACTATCTTAAACAATGGATTGTGTTTAGTTATCTCATGCTCTAGATAGTTGATATTATCTATGAACAACCAATTCTAGTGGATATTATCTTATCGTGTTGAGCTATTAAGTGAGATTATCTGCTATTGTTAATGTCATTTATAATAATGGTGTAGAGGTTGTAAGCACATTAAGGGATCACCCTTCCGGGTCTTGCAGAGCCCGAAGTGTAGGAGGATTTTTAACTTCCTCATCAGTTGGTCCAGGTCCTTCGAGTTTCCTTTGATTGGAATTGGCAATCCCATAGGTGGATTAGAAGACAAACCTGGTTACATTGTAAAAAGAACCAACATTCCCCCTACTCAATTAGATTCTAATATTGCTCATAGATGGGGTTTACATTTAGACCCAAACTCCTTTGACAATACTAAAATCCTAGTGAGACAGAATACCAAATGGAAACCTCCAACTTTGGGGTGGTTAAAAATCAACTTTGATGGGGCTACCAAGAGAAAATCGAGCTTGGATAGTATTAATGGTATTATCAAAAAAATTAATGGAAAATTTATTGTTGGATTTTTTGGGTGCTTAGGGGAACAATCTTCTAATGTGGTTGAAGTAATGGCCATGCTAGAGGAATCAAGATTTCTGTCTCTAGAAATAAAAAGACTATAGGTGGAAGGTGACTCAAAAATTATTATAGATATAGGAAAAGGTAAAGGGATGATAGGATGGACTATCTCTCACATCATATATGGTATTCGAAATACCTTGATGGGATTTGATAGACTTAATACATCTCATATTTATAGAGAAGGAAATTGAGTGGTTGATGCTATGGAAAACATGGGGATTGTTGTGGAATCCTCTAGATGTTTGAGGGACAATTTATGTCTCCCAACAAAGGTTAGAGGCTTAATCCTTGGAGAAAAATATAACAACTTTCAAATTTTGGAAATTTCATATTAAAATATTAATGGTTGTATATATTCCTTTTTCAAATACCCTCCCTAACATGATGGATGGGTTTTTGTGGGCTTGGAATATGGATGAGGATATGAACACATGTGGGCATCAAGGAAAACAAATATTATATTATATTTCCTTTGGGTTCTAATTATCAAACTGTATATTATGTTGATGATGAGATTAAATTGTCATGAGAAAAAATGACAGCCAAAGTCACATGGTTATTAATCATGAATTTCATAACTCAAAAATTGATTGTTATTTTATAATTGAAATATCACCACCCAAGATGGCCTTCATTAATAAAAAAATGTTCTACATTAATTCTGATTATAAGATAAGGACCATTGGCACAAGGATGCATGTTATCTAGCCTAAAAATGATACCATAAGGACAAGCCTGACAAAAATCAAGATAGATCAGATATGCCCATGGATTTCTCATAACCTATGCATGACTTTCCAACTAATGATTTGTCCTTAGCTTTTTTTGGCTTCTTTGAAGTTATTTGATGGAAAACCCCACCTCACTTCCAAATTTTTTTTTTTCTTATGTTTCCTAAATTATCACATAGATAATAAATTTCACCAACTTTACATTCAAGACCATGAGGGGTGAAAGGGTGAGAATTGAGCTAAGATCCTATACATAATTTTGAAATGATGCTTTTCTTTGGCATGTTACATGGAGGGTGGCTCATGCTGCTTAGTTTAAGTGGGAATGACAAAATATTTCAATTCAATTTACCAGTGAATTGAACCAAAAAAAATTCAAGGTGGGAGGGATACCATTTCAAGTTAGCAAAGAGGTCATTACACAAGCCATGGGCTTATCATGCAATGGTCATAAACTAGAAATAAATATACGAAGGTGCAAGACATGGATAGTATGAACCTTATTTTCAAAATAGAAAAAGAATAATGCAGAGCAAGGAAGAAAAGCTCAAAACAACACAATTCAAACCAAATCCAACAATTCTTCAATTCATAAAACCCCAACTTGACCTTATTTCATCATACCTTCAAGTTTCTCTTGTAGCATTACAAAAAAAGAATTTTCTTCATAACATCCAAAAGAAATTCCAAACCCACATAAGAATGAGCATTTCAGATACCCATTAGAGCATTCTTCAACATATCTTAAAATATCATAGGGTCACTTTGGACCACCATCTCCAAAACCCTATTGCTACACTACCCCTCAAGCCAAATAGGCCACTTTTACAAAACAACTTCATCAAATCCTTCACCCAAACCCCTAAAATCTGTTCCAACACTCTCAACAAGTTGCAAAACCTCAGAATCAACAACTTACATTAGAGGAAACAATCATAAATTCACCAAAACATCAAACCCTTGTTTAAGTCATTTTAGGCATGTGTAAAGAGGGTTTATTGAAAATCCACAATCCATACCTGTATTCTGGAAACCAAACCTTAAAACACACCTAATAAGGTATGCACATGCTTCACACACTATCTCCTATCCTTTAACAATGAAATTTCACCCAACTCCAACACTTAACAACCATTCTTGTTTTAAAACTTGCATGAAAACAACTAGGGGAACATTAAACTATTATCAAACCCTCATCCCTACTCAAGAAACCTATTATAACATCTAAAACTACCCTAATGCACCCATTCCACTAAATTACAAGTAATTATAATGGTGGAATGGGTGTTTAGTGCATTTTGTTCAACTTCAAACCCTCAAATAGGGTTCCCTACTCATTCTCAGAAAAATGATCATAAAATCCTTAAAATTCAATGAAAACATACCAAATTAGAACCAAAGTGAAGTTACTTCATGCCTCCATCGAATTTAGAGGTTTTTAGAAGAAAATTCCTTTGTATAGACCCATATAACACACTATAACAACAGATTTGATAGAAAAACATAAAATTTTCAATAGAAAATACATAATTCTTATTGTTTACTCTTTACATACAATCTCCAACCTTTCCTCGATGCTTTTCAAGCGTTTTTAAACATCAACTAACTTGATTCAACTGTTTCAACTACCCTTTAAACCCAAATGACCCCTCTATGACTCAAATTACATTACCAATGGTCCAATATGCCCTTATTGCATCAACAAAAGACTTAACACACCCTAAAAATCTATCAAATGACCTTGTTTGACCAAATTGGAAAAATTAGACTTAGTATTGTTGCATCATACACCCAGCCTGAAAAAGACATCGAGTCCCTTGAGGACTATATTGCATCAAAAACATACTGCCTCTGATCATTTAATTTTGTCCAATCTACATGTTCATTTGGTGACCCCTACCAATGAGTCAAGTATTGGAACCATGCATCTCCTCTTTCCTTTTACCGGTTCCCTCTTTGAAAAGACTATCCTCCACTTGATGAATGTCTAACATTCTCTCCATTTGAAACTGATGTTACACTTTGGTGCAGGAGCACCTAGGCTAAAACTCCAGTTTGTTATGTTCAATTTTGGCTTGTACTTGACCTTAGCCAAGTCAGGATAGTAGTGTGTTTAATTTGGACCTTAGAAGGTCTTGATTGTGTGTGGTGAGTTAGTCACTAGGACTAAAGTCATTTTAGTTTACTCATTGTTGTTAAATGTTGCTTTATTTAGCTTTGGACAGTTTATGTTGGAAGGTCCTAAGATTTAGGATCATGACATAATGATAAGTTGCAAAATGTTGTTGTAAAGTTGCATGACAACATTTGTCAGGTTGCATGCAACTTAGTTAGCTTGGATCTCCTCAAAGTTAGGAGTATGGGATCGACCAACATCCCTAGAAACAAGGAAAAAGGCATCTATGTAAGGTAATGGCTCGTAGACAAGCAGGAAGATAGTTGTAATCAAGTTTTGTTTTGTGGAATAGAAGAAAGGATTGCAAAATTTTGTGTTTTCCCGAGTACCTTGAGAAACAATGGTATCAAAAGCATTGTGTACACTGATTAGCACTGTATTTGTGTTCATAGGATAGTTTTGAGTAACTTTCATTTTGTATTCAGGTTGCTTAGAGTAGATTTGTTGTTTTGAATTCATAAGTTAGATTGTAGAGGGTTTGTTTTCTCTGTTTTGAGCAGTGAGTTTTTAAATGGCTCCCCCATAAAATATAACCATGGGGTCACCCTAAGATTGGATTGAAATGACAGGGGAGCCAATCACTTGTATATATTTAGCAGTAGGAAGTATAGGGAATGGAGCAAGGATTATTAAACTCAAACCCTAGGTGAGCTAGGACAGTCCGGTTAGAGGTTTGAGAGTGAAAATTGAAGAGTACAGGTAGGGGTAGAGGGTACAGTACAGAAATAGTACGGATTCAGGCAGGTCTTAGTCATATTTTGACATGCTAAAAGGGTTGTGGTCTATCCAATCCATTTGTGTAAGAAAGAGGGAAGAAACCAGTGTAACCCTAGGAATTAGGTCTATTAGCCTTTTTACCCTAGATTATAGGAATCTATTGTACGGAGGAGATAGGGGTCTGAAACCCTATGAATGTTTTAAAGGACTGAAAAGGGTGTCTGAAAGTGCCATTTATTTGCTAGGTTGTTTGAAGATTTTGGATAGGAAAAGCAAAAAGGTGACTGGTAAGGGCTACAAGAATTAGGCCTCTTCAAGGCAAAATCTTGAGATTGGTAGGATTGAAGATTGAAGACCCTCCAAGATGCATTCAATTGGATGTGAAATGCAAGAAATCAGTGTCTCTAACACCCCTACAAGCAGTTCAAGTTTGATAATGAAGTTGGCACTTAGATCCTTCTAAGTGTAGGAGATTGTCTACAAGTTCAAATGGTGTTAAGTCCTCCAAGGTGAAGCACAAGGAGAGAGAGACTCTTGTAATAGAGTTGAAGCAAGGATTAGTTAATGACCTAAGTCTAATTAGAGCCTAGAAGTTGTTAGGTTCTTGGTTGAAGATAGAGAGAAGTCTTCTAGTAGGATTGGTGCAAGAAAACCCTGGAGCAACATACATCATATTAGTATCAGAGCCTTTGTTTGATCAAGGCTTGTGATTGATGTTGCAACCCACTGAGTCAGTAGGAGAGAACACACCAGAGGAAAGAACCATGGTGACTAATGCTGAGTTAGCTAAAAAGGTAGAAGAGCAAGAGGAGGATAACTGGTTGCTAAGAGAAAGGTTATCTTGAATGGGGAAGCTCTTGGATGAAGTCCAAGAGACAACAGACAAATTGAAAGATAAGATAGAATAGAAGGAAGAGCAGGAAGCAAAGGAAAAAGAAGAGGACTTGGAGGAGGAAGCTCCAAAACCTGACCCTGTCCTTGTTGAAGAACCCTTCTTGAAGGCATTGCAGGCCTTAAGTGGCAAAGCTTTGGAAGGAGTGCCACTATTCAGTGGACAAATGGACCCTGATTCAGTTGTGGACTGGATTGAGAGTATTGAAAATCACTTTGAATGTGATGGTATAACAGAGGCCCAAAAAGTAAAGGTGGCCAAGTAAAGGTTGAGAGGAGCAGCTCTCACATGGTGGAAATTTGTACAAGCTAAAAGAGAGAAAGAAGGCAAAGGTCCCATAGTTACGTGGAGAGGAATGGTAACTAAAATAAGGCAGACCTATCTACCTGATGACTATGAAGTTCAGTTGCATAGGAGAAGACACAATCTTAGGAAAAAAGATATGGATGTCCAAACATACACCGAGGAGTTTCAAAAATTGTGCCTCAGATCAAAGGTGGTTGAAGATGAAAGCATCAAGCTAGCAAGGTATTTGAATGGGCTTAAGTGGTCTATCCAAGAATACATGAGCCTAGTGAACTTCAAAACCATCTGCCAATGCTATCAAATGGCCTTAAAGATAGAGGAGAAAGGAAAAAAGAAGCAAGAGCAAAACCCCAAAAGTAGAGGACAAAGAGGTGGCTATGGTGGAAGGAGTTCAAAACCAAGGGCCCAAGGAGAAGTCAGATACTCTGAGCAACAAGAAGGAAGCTCTAGTAGATGTTGTAGAGGAAGAGGCTCCAGCTCCAGAGGAAGAAGTGGTGGACAAGGAAGAGGTAACTACTTCACCAACATGAAATGTTACCACTACAATCAATTGGGACACCTAGCCTATAGATGTCCAGAGAAAGGTAGTACTTCTCGTGGAGGTGATAAGAGAACTAACCTGGTTCATGATGAGATAGTTGCAGCAGATAAACATCCTGAAGTACCATTGAATTCAGAGGAAGGTGAGAACCTCATGATGAGGAGAACTTTGATCAAGGAGTCGGTGAAAGAAGAACCAAGCCAAAGGAGGTCCCTATTTAGGATAAAGTGTAAGATGATGGGGAAAGTGTGTAGAGTCATCATTGACTTAGGGTCTACTGACAATATTGTGTCAGAGGAGACAGTCAGCAAGCTAAAGTTGACAAGGATACCCCACAATAATCCTTACAAGGTCACATGGCTCAATAAAGGTCAACATGTCTTGGTGAATGAACAAGCATGGGTGGAGTTCTCAATTGGTAGGTACAAGGAAAAAGTCTTGTGTGATGTATTACCTATGGATGCATGTCACTTGCTCCTAGGTAGACCATGGCAATTTGACTGCCAAGATGTGCATGATGGAGCAAAGAACTCCTATACCTTCAAGAAAGATAAGGTAACCTTCAAAATTTAGTCTTTGCTAGAAGATATAGAGGTGCAGACAACAGGTCCTAAGCTACTCATGGTTAGTGAAAAAGAGTTCCTAGAAGCCTTAGAAGAAGGAGAAGGAGTTGGTTATGCAGTGATGATCAAGCCAAGAGAGGTGAGCAAAGAGAAAGCAGCTGAAAAACCAGAGCTACCTAAGGAGATACATAAATTGTTGTAGACCTATGAAGGCATTGTAAGTAGTGGTCAACCAGCAACATTACCCCCTAAGAGAGCCATAAGTCATAGGATAGACTTGATACCAGGGGCTACCCTACCAAACAAAGCAGCCTATAAGATGACTCCTCAACAAAATGAGGAAATAGCTAGGCAGATTCAAGAACTTCTAAACCAAGGTCTCATTAGGAAAAGTATCAGTCCATGTGTAGTACCCACTGTCTTAGCACCTAAAAAGGGAGGAGAATGGAGGCTTTGCACTGATTCCAGGGCCATAAATAAGATAACCATCAGGTATAGGTTCCCTATCCCTAGGATTAAAGATCTCATTGACTGTCTAGGTGAAGCTAGGTACTATACCAAGATAGATTTAAAGAGTGGTTATCATCAAATTATGATACATGAGGGAGATGAGTGGAAAACAGCTTTCAAAACCAGTGAGGGTCTCTATGAGTGGCTAGTTATGCCATTTGGACTGTCTAATGCCCCCTCCACATTCATGAGACTCGTGAATGAAATACTCAAAGATTACATTGGAAAATTTATAGTGGTGTATCTTGATGATATACTAATCTATAGAAAAACAAGAGAAGAGCACCTCCAATAGATAGAGCTGATTTTCAAGAGGCTGCAGGAGGAGAAATTGATGATCAATTTGGAAAAGTGTGAGTTCATCAAAACAGAGCTAGTGTACCTTGGATTTGTGCTATCACATGGCAACTTGAAGATGGACAGCAACAAAGTGGAAGCCATCCTCAATTGACCTACTCCAAAGACAGCAATAGAGGTAAGAAGCTTCCATGGTCTTGCTCAATCCTATAGGAAGTTTATAAGATAGTTTAGTGCTATTTGTGCTCCTATGTTGGATACCATTAAAGGAGGAATGAAGACTAAGTTTGTATGGAATGAGCAAGCTAAAAAAAGCTTTGAATTGTTGAAGGAGAAGACAGCCACCCAACCTATTTTGGTGTTACCAAGCTTTGAGAAGCAATGTGGCTATTGGAGCTATTCTCAGTCAAGAGGGCAGACCGGTGGCTTTCCATTCAGAGAAGTTAAGTGAAGCCAAGAAGAAGTATTCTTCTTATGACCTTGAGATGTATGCATTGGTACAAGCTCTAAGTAAGTGGAGGCACTACTTGCTTCCCAAAGAATTCATAGTGTATTCAGACAATCAAGCACTCAGTTTCCTGAATTCACAAGAGAAGCTGAGTCACAGACACATGAAATGGGTGGAGTGCTTGCAAGCTTACACCTTCAATATCAAGCATAAGAAAGGAGCTCTCAATAAGGTGGCATATGCCTTGAGTAGAAGAGTCCTCACAATTCAGGAAACTCAGTTGAAAAGCATGGGGATAGATCATTTCAAGGATCTATATGCAGATGATGAAGATTTTACAGACATCTATAAGGTATGTGTTGAATACAAGAATCACTTTCATAGTAAATATGATGAATATACTTTGCAGATTGAACTTTTGTTTAAAGGGAATCAACTATGTGTTCCTAGAGGTTCTATTAGAGAGAACTTGATACAAGAAAATCATAATGGTGCATTGAGTGGTCATTTTGGGATCACCAAGACTCAAGAACTTGTCCAAAGGTTTTACTATTGGCCAAAGATGAACCTAGATGTCAGGAGGTATGTGGAGAGTTGTTTGGTGTGTCAAAAGGCCAAGGGTACTTCTTCAAATGTAGGCCTATACCAACCACTTCCTATTCCTACTAGGCCATGGGAATGCTTGAGTATGGACTTTGTAGTTGGGTTACCCAAGACAAGGCAAGGCATGGACAGTGTTTATGTGGTTGTGGACAGATTCAGCAAAATGGCTCACTTTGTGCCATGTAAAACAACTAATGATGCCAGTAAAATAGCCTCTCTTTTCTTCTAAGAGATAGTAAGGATTCATGGATTACCAATCAGCATTGTATCAGACAGAGACACTAAGTTCATGAGTCATTTTTGGAAGACTCTTTGGCAAAGATTGGGCACTAATTTATCCTTTGGATTTGCATAGCATCCCCAAACTGATGGTCAAACCGAAGTTGTAAATAGAACTCTTGGGAATCTCTTAAGGTGCATGACCAAGGAGTATGGTCAACAATGGGATCAGTTAATTGGGCAAGCTGAATATGCCTACAATGATACTGTAAACAGATCAACAGGGAAGAGTCCCTTTGAAATTGTCTATGGACTACATCCTAGAGGAATCTATGAGCTAAGAGAGTTAAAGGATGGAGTCAAGGGAAGTGGATATGCTAATGATTTTTCCTATGCAATGTAGGAGATTCATGATACAGTCAGAAAGACATTGGCAGAAAATACCATGAAGCATAAGACCAAGGTGGATGAGCATAGAAGAGAAGTGCAGTTCCATGTTGGAGATTTGGTGATGGTGCATTTAAACAAGTCTAGACTATAGAAAGGAGTCCCTTATAAGTTGCAAATGAAGAGGATAGGTCCCTGTCCTATCTTGGAGAAATATGGAAACAATGCTTTCAAGGTGCAGTTACCAGATGATAGTGGACTGTCCCCTATTTTTAACATTGCAGATCTAGTTCATTACAAAGGACCACCACCAAATATGGATCAGACCCTCCATGAAGTCATCCAAGATGTGGAAGAACTCAAACTGCCCTCTGCTATAGTCAAACAAGCTGACAGTGTATTGGATACTAGGGTCTATAAGAGGACTAGAACCAAAGAATATAAAGAACATCTGATTAAAAGACATGCTCAACCTGACGCTGATGCAATGTGGATCAAGGAATCAGAGTTCAAGAAGCTGGGCATTGATCTCAACTTGCTCAATCCAAGGGTGGATTGAAATATTTTGTTTTGGGGAGGATGGTGCAGGAGCACCTAGGCTAAAACTCTAGTTTGTTATGTTCAATTTTTGCTTGTACCTGACCTTAGCCAAGTTAGGATAGTAGTGTGTTTAATTTGGACCTTAGAAGGTCTTGATTGTGTGTGGTGAGTTAGTCACTAGGACTAAAGTCATTTTAGTTTACTCATTGTTGTTAAATGTTGCTTTATTTAGCTTTGGACAGTTTATGTTGGAAGGTTGAGCCTTAAATGTGTTATAACCACATCCTTGTTGTTAGAATTTTCCAAGAGGCAGTTGAGGAAGTTGATGGTTCAAAATCAAGGAGTTAGAGGTCCTAAGATTTAGGATCATGACATAATGATAAGTTGCAAAATGTTGTTGTAAAGTTGCATGACAACATTTGTTAGGTTGCATGCAACTTAGTTAGCTTGGATCTCCTCAAAGTTAGGAGTATGGGATCTACCAACATCCCTAGAAACAAGGAAAAAGGCATCTATGTAAGGTAATGGCTCGTAGACAAGCAGGAAGATAGTTGTAATCAAGTTTTGTTGTGTGGAATAGAAGAAAGGATTGTAGAATTCTATGTTTTCCTGAGTACCTTGAGAAAAAGTGGTATCAAAAGCATTGTGTACACTGATTAGCACTGCATTTGTGTTCATAGAACAATTTTGAGTAACTTTAATTTTGTATTCAGGTTGCTTAGAGTAGATTTGTTGTTTTGAATTCATAAGTTAGATTGTAGAGGGTTTGTTTTCTCTATTTTGAGCAGTCAGTTTTTAAATGGCTCCCCCATAAAATATAACCATGGGGTCACCTTGAGATTGGATTGAAATGATAGGGGATCCAATCACTTGTATATATTTAGCAGTAGGAAGTATAGGGAATGGAGCAAGGATTATTAAACTCAAACCCTAGGCGAGCTAGGACAGTCCGGTTAGAGGTTTGAGAGTGAAAATTGAAGAGTACAAGCAAGGGTAGAGGGTACAGTACAGAAATAGTACGGCTTCAGGTAGGTCTTAGTCATATTTTGACATGCTGAAAGGGTTGTGGTCTATCCAATCCATTTGTGTAAGAAAGAGGGAAGAAACCAGTGTAACCCTAGGAATTAGGTCTATTAGCCTTTTTGCCCTAGATTATAGGAATCTATTGTACAGAGGAGACAAGGGTCTGAAACCCTATGAATGTTTTAAAGGACTGAAAAGGGTGTCTAAAAGTTCCATTTATTTGCTAGGTTGTTTGAAGAGTTTGGACAGGAAAAGCAAAAAGGTGACTAGTAAGGGCTACAAGAATTAGGCCTCTTCAAGGCAAAATCTTGAGATCGGTAGGATTGAAGACTGAAGACCCTCCAAGATGCATTCAATTGGATGTGAAATGCAAGAAATCAGTGTCTCTAACACCTTGCAAGTAGTTCAAGTTTGATAATGAAGTTGGCACTTATATCCTTCTAAGTGTAGGAGATTGTCTACAAGTTCAAATGGTGTTAAGTCCTCCAAGGTGAAGCACAAGGAGAGAGAGACTCTTGTAACAGAGTTGAAGCAAGGCTTAGTTAATGACCTAAGTCTAATTGGATCATAGAAGTTTTCAGGTTCTTGGTTGAAGATAGAGAGAAGTCTTCTAGTAGGATTGGTGCAAGAAAACCCTGGAGCAACATACATCACACTTGCCTTTATACCTCCAAAAATACTTGTACCATCCCTATTTTAAATTATCCTCTCCCTTACTCTTGAAGCATACATGAAATCATTCACTTTTCCTTGCCAAACACCTTTAATCATTCTAGCTTTTCCTCTTATCCCTGTCATCATATTATTTGCCCCAATAATCTCTACATTATCAGATTTATAAACCTCTTTCTTAATAAAATTTGACTTTCCACTAACCCCTTTTTAAACCAAAGCACAAAGCATTATACCTATAATGATCTCCTTGTGTCTTTCTAACCCATCTTGAGTCTTCACAAGTAATTCATCCTTGACCTTCTCTTTCTTTGTTTCTAACATCAGTACATCATCTTGTCTTCCATTTACCGTCCTAGCATCTTCAAGCCTTGAAGTGGTTGTACTCTTCATTTTTGTCTTCCTCTAGCTTCATAAACTCCTTCTTACCCAACATTATCACCTTTGCTTCCTTGGTCCCCTCCTTAACATCTTGCAATGGAGTCAAAGTAAATGTGTTTCCATCCTTCTTAATCTGATGTGCATTATCTCTTCCATCATATATGGCATGTCTATCAAACTACCATGGTCTTCCAAGAAATAAATGGCAACAATCCATAGGAAACACATCACAAAAAATCTTGTCCTTATATCCATTGATGTTAAACTAAACCAAAGCTTACTCATTCACAAAAAATGATTGATCATCATTCAACCAAGACACTCTATAAGGTGTTTCAGGAGGAATATTTTCCAATTTTAGTTTATCAACCATTTCATTAGACACCATGTTATCAGTACTCCCTAAATCTATAGCAACTTTACATACCTTTCCTTTGAACTTCCAGGTGGTATTGAAAAGTGTTCTCCTTTAAGACATCTCCTTCTCCTTGGATGCTTTCAGTATTGTTCTTCTTTCCATCAATGATTCCCCAAATTTTGGAGCAGCAAGTTGATTAGGAGAATGAACGATCTCACAATCTTCCTCTTGCATCAATTGAACTCTTTTATCACCACCACTTGAAGTAGAACCTTGTTTATCTAGACACTTCCATGCTTGATGCCCAAATGGATTTCAATGGTAACACCTTCCTGAAAATGAGCTTAAGCCTCTACCTCCACCAAATCTTCCTCTGAAACCTCTAAAACCAGCTCTTACATTAGCCACTTGGTCTTTTATTTTTCTTGTATCTTCTTGGTCTTCATAGGTCTTCCTTGTACCTCTTCCTCTACTAGTGATTCCTCTGCCTCTCCCTTGTCTTTCTTTCCTTATTTTTATCCTTTCCTCTACCTTGACGGCTAATTGAAAACACTCCTCAACTGTCCTAAGTGTTGTGAGACCAATTTCATCTTGACTTTTGAGTCTAAGGACATTTAAATACCTTGCAACCTTCTCTACCTCATCTTTAGTATGTCCTGCTCTAATACTCAACCTACATAACTCCTTAGTATATTCCATGACATCTAACTCCTTTTTCTTTAAATTTTTCAACTTCCTAAAGGTTTCTATTGCATAATCCATGGGCAGAAATTGTGCTTTCACTTTGGCTACCATTCTATCTGATGAACTTATCTTTTTCTTGCCCTTCTTGACTCTTTATTCTTGGACATAGGTCCACCATGTTAGAGCAAAGCCCTTCAACTTGGTTTTTTCAAATTTCACCTTCTTATTGTCTTCCACCTCTTCAAATTCAAAGAAATTATCAAGAGCATCTATCCAACCCAATACTTCTTCAATGTCCATCTTTCCATCATACATAGGCACTTCAACTTTCACCTTTCGAGTATTATCCCCCTTAACAACCTTTAGCATCCTAAGCATTCTCATCTCTTCAAGGTCCAAGTCCTCATCATCATGGACTCCTATTGGAGGGTTCTCACTCTCACCCTCATCCTCCTTATCACTTTGGTCACCACTGACTAGTCCTCTTCTTTGATTCTTTTCCAAGGCTGCAATTTTGGCAAGGGTAGCTTTATGAGACTCCTTATAAAGCCTCACCTCCTTTTCATACCGTTCCTTTAGTTCTCTGACTTCCTTGGTTGTTGGATTGTTCTTTAGAGGCATCTTGCTTATGCCAATTCACATTCACTTTCCCACTTTTCAATCAAAACCTATGCTTTGATACGAATTGATGCAGAGTAGGGAGGAAAACCTTAAAAAAAACGCAATTCAAACCAAAGCCACAATTCTTCAATTCATAAGACCCCAACTTGACCTTAGTTCATCATACCTTCAAGTTTCTCTTGTAGCATTGCAAACAAATAATTTTCTTCATAACTTCCAAAAAAAATTCCAAACCCACATAAGAATGGGTATTTTAGATACCCATTAGGGCATTCTTCAACATATCTTAAAATATCATAGGGTCACTTTGGACCATCATCTCCAAAACCCTGCTGCTATGCTGCCCCTTAAGCCAAATATGCCACTTTTACAAAACAACTCTATCAAATCCTTCACCTAAACCCCTAAAATCTACTCTGATACTCTCAATAGGTTTCAAAACATTAGAATCAATAACCTACATCAAAGGAAACAATCATAAACTCACCAAAACATCAAACCCTTTTTTTAAGCCATTTTAGGCATGCTCAAGGAGGGTTTATTGAAAATACACACTCTAGGCCTTTACTCTACAAACCAAACCTTTAAACATGCCTAGTAAGTTCTGCACATGATTCACAAACTATCTCCTATTCTTTAACAATGCAATTCCACCCAACTCCAACACAACCACCATTCTTGGTTCAAAACATGCATGAAAATAACTAGGGAAACATCAAACTATTATCAAACCCTCAATCCTTGCTCATGAAACCTATTTTAACATCCAAAACCACCCTAATGCACCCATTCCACAAAGTTACAAGTAATTCTAATGGTGGAATTGGTTTTTAGTGCATTTTGTTCACCTTCAAACCCTCAAATAGGGTTCCCTGCCCGTTCTCAGAAACATGATCACAAAATCCTTAAAATTCAATGAAAAAAAACAAAATCAGAACCAAAGTGAAGTTACTTCATGCCTCCATTGAATTTAGAGGTTTTCAAAAGAAAATTCCTTTGTACAAACCCATAAAACACACTGTAACAATAGATTTGACAGAAAAACACATAATTTTCAATGAAAAACAAGGAATTCTTATTGTTTAGTATTTACATACAATCTTCAACCTTTCCTTGATGCTTTTCAAGCCTTTTTAAACATCAACTACCCTTTAAACCCAAATGACCGTTGGGCTTCCCTAATTTGTATTTTTTTGCATTTTGCACTTTTACAACTTTTGAAAACATTGACAAATTTAGCAAAATGGCCCCTCTATGACTCAAATTATATTACCAATGGTCCATTATGACCTTATTGCATCAAAAAAATACTTAACACACCCTAAAAACCTATCAAATGACCTTGTTTGACCAAATTTGCAAAATTGGACTTGGTGCCCCTACACCAACAACCTAGTTAAATTGCATGCATGTTATGACCATGGTAAACTTCCCACACTATAGGAATAGGTATGCCTTGTTTTAATGAAATATATTACTCTTGAGGGCCTATATAAATCCCACTACTTCTATCACTTGTCGCTTCTAAATCACTTTATAAATAGGTTGTTGATTAGTTTCCCTTTTATATATTGTCTGATCTTAAAATTTACGTTAATGAGGCAACCAGTATGTCTTATAAGAACCCAAAAAAATCTCCCCATTCTACTCCACCAACAACTCATCCTTAGGTTATAACATTTCCACCTTGTACTTCCCCACCCAAGCCAATTAGGGCTAATCTGGTGGAAGAATCCTTTATTGTTTCTCCTACTACTGAAAGTCCCCCAAACCGTCATTATGTGAAAAATTTCAAACCTTCTCCTAAAATAAAGTTGAGTTCACATGGAGAACATGCTACTTCTAGTCCTAAGTCGAAACCCTCAACCAAGAAACCCAAGTATGATAAAACCCATAAAGCCCTAATCCATAAATCTACTACTTCTGGGCTATGTGAACTCAAACACATACCCCTCAAAAAATTTGGAAAATGACCCAATGTTATTAAGAGATGCTCCAAAAAACAAATAAGAAAACCACTATAAATGTCTATGTTGAATAAGCAACTTCTTGCAAGGAGTAGATTGATGTTAATACTAAAAACATGAACAAAGATGAGAATATAAGAGAACCCTACCCTACTACTAATGTTGAGAACCTTAGTCTATAGAGATCTCATAGGATGGTAGGTAAGAAGACCCTTGGCATTATTATTGATGAGATTTCTAGTGACTCTAAGCAGGGAAAGAGGGATGAGAAAAGTAGCAATGATGATGACATTGAGGAGGAAAGAGAGTATATTGGTGGACCTAGCCTATTACTTGAATTTAATGTAATGCTAAATGAACTAGAGTATTCCATCCCCACAAAATAACACAAGGAAGATACTTGCCCTAAGTGTGAGAAGACTACTCAAGACTTCATGTCCCTTTTGACTATGGAAAATTTGGAAAGGGAGCTCAATAGCCTTTCCTATTTCACACTCAAAGTCATACACCACTCTACTATTACTCTCAACTCTATGCTAAAAGAAGAGATAAAGAAGCATGCCTAGATTATGGATCCTTTCTCGAGCCAACAAAATTGAGATGTCTTCAAGTTCCTCATGGAGGAATGAGAAATCTTCCCAAGTAGGGTGTCTTTCTTGTTGATAGTTATAATTTTGACTATTACTCTACTATAATTTTGTTGTCTGTTTGTTGTCACTACTTTGTTTATGGCCTGTGACATTAGTTTTATTTTATCTTTAATCTCTTTTCTTTTGATGCCTTTTTAGTTGGAGTAAAATTCCTTGTAAATGTTGCTTATCTTATTAAAAAAATACCTTATAATAAACACTTCTAGATTTGTATGTGGTTCACAACAATATTTTCCTTTGTGGTAGTTAATAATACACTAAGGGTTTCATTAAATATTTTAATGAGCAAAGAAACACCATTTTCTATCATACTTACTTGTTCAAGTAGTGAAATTTCTATGGTTATGGTTTCATTCACCATCATCTTTGATTCTCTCCTCATTATTAGAAGAATTTCTAGCTTTGTCTTGATATCCCCCTCTTCTAAATCTAGCATTAATTCCTTTTTTTATTTACATTGAATTATTTTATTCAAATTTTCTTTAAATTTTGTAAAAGAAATATATGCTTCATCAATAAATTACATATTTAGCATATTTTTCATTGCTTGGATAAATACTCTCAAGCTATTGATACATCTTTACATCTTCTCTATGTTACTGTATATATGAAATTTTTATCTTATTGTAAACCTATTACAATTTTTAGTATAATATTTTTAATCCATATCATTTTTTCTTTGATTCTATAGTATTTTAAATAATTTTAACTGATAATTTATAGAAATCAACTTAGATTTGAAATATACAGCATATTATACCATTTTTAACAATAGGATTTTATTTTTTATTCCTTTTAATTAATTTTCTTTCCACCAAATAGAAACATGACCTTGCATCTTAGTATTTGATAAATCTACGAGGATAGTGGGGGGCCGAGTAACAGGACCAGAGCAAACTTGATAAGGAAGGCAGATCAAGCTTTAGTCAACATCCAGGAGATCAAGAAGTCTGCACTTAACATGAACAGTCTAGAGCAGGAAGCGGCAGAGATCCTCCAGAACCTGGCCTAGGGACTAGTTATTCTACCCTAGTTATTAGTGATTTCTTCTTTATGGGTAGCTTCTTCTTTTTTGTTTGTGCTCTGTTAATGTTATATATTTCCCTATCTGATTGTTAAGGGTTTCAGGACCCCTCTAAAACCTGTTTATTCCTTAATCAAAAACAATATTTTCATACTTAAAGTATTATTATAAACAAATTATCCTATCAATCGACATTTCAAGATTTAATTATTAAAATGGTTAGGAATATCAACTTTAGTTTCTTTACAAATTCTAAAAATTGATTTAATTATCTATATTATCTATCTTATTATTCTACAAAATATGCTCAAGTTGTTTAATTTCATCAAATTACTTTCATCAACTCCAAGGTTATGACCTCTTGTATAATCTTCTTCAAGAACATGTAATATTTAAATAAAAAATTTCAACAAATAAATTATTTCTTCAATGTACTCTATAGCATGGGATGCACCTACTATTCTATCCACCCTTCAAGGAGGCATATTAAACTAACATGTAGTGCAAATCACCTTACAATAAACTATTTACTCACAACCAACTAATAATTTACCAATAAATCTTTCACCCAATAGCTAAGTGCTAGAATATTCACAAGAAGAAACTTTTTATCGAACAACTCAATGCTAGAATGATTTATACACTTTCCCCTTTCAATACTCAAACAATATATTATTATTTTACCATTTGGTGCTTTTTCTCAAGGTTTAAAATTGTATACAATCAGATATTCTCACATAATCTCACTTCTTAGGATTTAAAAATCTTTTTTAATAATCAAATGATCTCTAACAATCATAGGATTGCAAAACTAGATCTAATACCATATAATGTAGTCATAGATGGAGAGTATAATTAAAAACTATATAACCACATAGTAATTATAATGTTCGCTTCAAAATAAAAACAAGTAGAATAATATAATTAGCATAAAAGAATAGTTTATTGATTGAATAAAATAATTTCATTAGCTTAAGACATGGTAGAATTTAATCATTTTATTATAAAATAAAAAATTATAGATCTTAAATCTTGGAATTATATAGTGTTTCTCACCTAATTATAGTTCATAGATCAAAGGAGATAGTGAACTATTTTAGTTCATGTTGAAGTGTTTAATCACAAACTAGTAGAAGGCTAAATTATACTATGTGGTAAGTTACTATGAGTTTCAAATTTCATGGTTTAGTTTTGAGGATTTTCTTAGCCCAACTAGAATTCATTTAAATGACTCAATACCATGTATAAGTTAAAGTAGTTATTAAAGTTTCTATGATAGTAGAGGTACACATGCATTATTGTTAGAGTACATGCTATGATAATGATGTAATAAGGGATGATTATAAATAATACAATTATCTAGAAACAAACAAGTTTTTAGTTGTAATGCAAGAAGTTCTAAGTATATATCATTCATGTATAGATGGTCAAAAATCTTTGGTCAAGTGTGTATGTAGTGCAAAAATATATGTGGTGAATATCCATATGGAGAAACTATATTTGATATATATTTTTATATGCTAACATAATGGTATGGTCATGTTCTTATGACTTGTTTTTTTGCATTGCACATACTAGTTACCTACATAGAAAATTATGATTATGTAAGAATTGATTATATATAACTACTTGTATTGGTGAATATGATAATTGTAATTGATTTTTTGTTTCTTGAAAGTATATAAGACTTGCATAAAGATTGTACATTTTTATTCTATAGATTAACATTGAAAGATGACAATTATAACCATCCTTTTGCTAATGCCATTTTTATTAAAAGGGTCTGCCACCCATATCATATGTCTCATATTCATGTGATTTACTTTCTATATTATTCCATGCTCTTGTTTTAATATTTATAAGAAAATAAATATAACAAAAATAATTATAATTGTATCAAATTATCATAACATGATACAATACCCTAGTTTATTAGTCAAAAGGGATTAAATTGTAAATTTAGGTACTAGAGACTAGTTTCTTTTAAATAGTCATGTTATTTAGTGTCATAGATGGAAATATTAGTTATGAAACTAGATAGATATTATATTTTTGAAACTCTTGGGGAAAAGTGTGTTGTTGTATGTGTATAATTAGTTTTAGTGGGATTCTTTGAATAATTTTTTAAATAAACACTTAATTGTAGTAGTGGAAATACCTTGAAGGGGGTGATCATGGCATTGTGATAGTGTAAAACATATTATAAGGGGGTGATCATTGTATTTATCTGAAGTGTTTTTGCTAGTATTTCTTAGATAAATACCATGAAAGGGATGATCATAACATTGTGATAACTTGCAAAACATGTGAGTTGGTAGATTTGATTGATTCAAGGAAACCCATTTGTTTTAAGTGGGTGTTTAAGAGGAACCACAAACCATATGATACATTAGATATGTAGAAGTAGATATTTCTCATAAAGGGGTACTCCAAGATAGAAAGAATCAAATTATTGTGGTTTCTTCACTTGTAGCATAATTATATTTAATTAAAGTGATATTATGTATAACTACAACATATTATTTTGAATTGGACAAGACTGATATAAAAACCACATTCCTACATGGATATTTAGATAAGGAAATAAAAATGAATCAAACTTTTTTTTTTTTTTGATCGGTAAATAGTTGCTAAGGGGAAACATCCCATTTATTGATCATTAAAAAAGGTACATTATCACATTTTCCCTTACAAACCAAAACAAATTTACCCTTGAATACAGACTTGCTAGCTTCCCTCATTTTTTTTGGGAGATTTTACATTGCATCTTACACCAATTCACCACATTTAGTGGTGTAGTCAAGGATGGAGGGTCTAGGAATAGGACTATCCAACCTTGCAACAAGAGTAAGCACAACAAAAAAATCAATGAACAAGAACACAATCACATATGGAAATATAAACAATGCTCAATTATTTATTGGCAACATGCTCTACCTTCTGGCTTACAAAAATAAAGAATTAAAGGATGATATGGCATTAAATCCCAGAAATATAATGCAGGTCAAAGCCCTTAAAACCATAGATCACTATCTCTATCTAAATTGATTGCCTAATGCAACTACATGTCGCTTATATATATCAATTCCTAGCTCTAGAAAAGATTTGCATTGGCCTCGAGAGGTCTTAAACCCCAAAATTGATGAAACATGTGAAGGTTGGCCAAAAAAAAAGAATTTCCTTTGATCCTTGGAAAAAAAATGATGCGGATCAGAACTAAGGTTCTACAAGTAATGGAATAGGTCTGCACCATTGAAAAGCCAAGACTAGTCAGTGAATGCTCTCTGTCTAAATACAACTAATATTCTATTAGCGATAACTTTGTACTAGAAGCTCAAAAACACTTGAATTTTGGATATGACATAGATTTTCCATTAAGATCATATATCCTACTCTGCAAGCTCTGATGTTGCAATGTGGTACAATGTAGTATGAAAAATTGAGACTAGGTCTGACATATAACTATTGAAATGCAAACATGAATGTAGATATTTTTGGTTGACTTTGCATGAAGTTGTGGATCCAAAATCCAAATGAAAGCATCTTATTTATAGATGAGAGTGATGGAGAATGAGGAAAAAGGGATGAATGTGGGATCAAACACCAACCAATGACCAAGTGCCACTTGTCAACAAGTGAGTGGACAAAGGTGGAGCACATTTTGGTCATTGTGCAATTAAATGCAATTAGGTGGAAATTCAAAATTGATGAAATGACATGTTGGAGGGAGGAGAAAATGAAGTTAATGCCACTTGTCTCAAGGAAAAAGGACATGTAAGAGGGTTAAATGCTTTGTTGGATGTATAAGTCCATTTGGAGGGATTTTCAAATTTGGAGGAATATTTCCTTTTTGATGCCTTTTTTAAAGTAATTAAGGATTTAATAAATCAAATAAATTGATTTATTGAGCAAGTTGAAAAATTTAGAGGATTTAGGTGATTAAGACTTTAAATAATCAATATTTCATTAATTTAAAAGGAGATTAGTTGATTTGACCATTTTGATTTAGACTTTTGGATTGAAATAAATCAAAATGAGAAGAAAATGATTTAGACTTAATTAAATAAAGATTTTGATTTATTTAACTAAAGGGGATGATGTTAGATAAAATAAAATAAATGTTAATTTATTTAATTTAATAGAATGACTTTAGAGATTTAATTAAATAAAATGAAATATTTAATTAAATAGACTATAGAAGCTAATTAAATAAAATTGATTTATTTAATTTAAGAGGAGATGATGACTTAATTAGATAAACTTGATTTATTCAATTAAGGGATGAAATGTGATTAATTTAATTGAATAAGGATTATTCAATTAAATGAATTAGAAAAGGAGATGATTTCAGATGAAACAACATTAGTAATCAGGATCAAGTGTAATTGGTACATTTTTCATGTCTACATTTTGCCTCTCTTTGAAGCAAAGTACTCACTGTGTTGGTTCAAAGAATAACCTTTCTTGATCAAAATTAAAAAAAAAAACATTTTTTTAAATGACCCACTACTACCTCGCATGAGAAGAAACATGCTAATATACTACTCCCTTGAGAGATTGGACAAAAATTTTGATTTTTGGGTGATCTCACGAAAAAGAGGACAAGGTGCCTAACGGGTCCCAAAAGGCTCTGGGATGCCAAAAATGTGCAAAAACATGAAAAAATGATGCAAAATGGCCTTTGATTGGGCACACACGAGATCAGGGGTCTAAAACCCTAGCTGGACGACTAAATAGGGTAAAAAGACCCTAACTTTTGGGCTTAAATAGGCCTCAAGGGGCCACTTCCAATTCATTTGCACACCTTACCTTTTGAAATTGTTGCGATTTGAGCTCTAAGCATTGATTGAGATGGCACAACACATGCTTCCATGACACATTTCTGAGTGTGTGTGAGTGTACCAGAGGCTTCTTGGCATAGGACTCGTGGTATGCCATCTTGTCTTGACTTTGTTTTTTGATTTTCTAATGTATTTATTAAGGTTTAGAAGTCAACAAAGTCAAGCAGTGATATATAGCGTCATAGAAAACCTCAAATCAGTGTTGCATGGGCCTAAATTGCGTCACTGATGAGAGTTGCATGGCAGCGATAGAGTTTAGAATTTAGGGTTTAGGTCTTAAAGTGTGTCACACTTACAAACAACACTGCGATGATACCATTTGAAATCTAGGCTCAGGGGTCAAACTAAGTCACTTTCAAACTGCGTTGCGGCAATGAATTTTGGAAATTTTTGGTCTCCAGTGACACAGTTTGGAGTTTCTAAACAACACTACCATTGCAAACAGCGATGCATATGTTGTTTCAGGAAAGCAGACTTCAAGCAAGATCTCGATTTTTTATGAAACTTGATGCGGTGACTTTCTTGATGCAGGAGGACATGGAGCCCATGCACTCATGTGAGAAAAGATCGTTTATCTTGAGAAGATTTACCCATGCCCCACTTTTCACAAGGTACTCTAGGAGCACCTATGAGCTATTGGATTATGGTATGGCGCTTATGCCCCAATGATTAGGAAGCACTTGGGCATGATGACTACATTGGCAGAACACTAGCATAGTGAGACATCCTTATTCAACCTTTCCACAAGTGAGGCCATAGTGACCCTGGAGGACATGTGGCACATTCTGTGTTTTCCTATCCATGGAGAGAGAGTCATCTATGATGTGGATGCCGGTAGGGATTCCTGCTTCGAGATTATAGGCGTAGATGACATCATATTTTCTAAGGGATAGATTGAGCTTGAGAGGTACAGGGCTCAAGTATCTTCTTCTAGATTGATAGTTGCTACCATAATTTTGGGACTCATGGCACCAGATCAGTGCGAACGATATTTCAGCCTAAGATGGGGAATTTCTTGGAAGTGGATGCTCTGATGGAGGGAGTGCTTTTCCTAGGGGCCAGTGATGCTAGCCTCACTATACCATGATCTTCACGAGTTTGTGTATTGTGATAGTTGGGCTATCAGATCAGGGGTGACATTACTACATATCTGGGCCTAGGATCACATTGTAGTGCTCTACCCATGAGTGACGCCCATAGAAATGGAGCCAGATGACCCAGTCATTTGGAGATATAGAGGTGCACCTACATTTACACATACAAGAGGATCAAGCATTCGACACTAGTGATGGTTCATTGATGAGATGATAATTTTCACCTGGAGACCTTATCTTGGGATGTCGGTATGGTACGGTGATGTTCAATAGTTATTTTTTTCAAGGAAAGACCATCTGATGTAGGGCCATGAGCACATGATGATAGAGCGGTATCTTCCAGATCGTGTGGCATGATAGTTTGGGGATGTACAACACCATCCCGATGACCAATACATGTCTATCTTCATACGTACTATGAGAGAGATGACATGGGGTCAAACAATCCCAATAGAAGATGCAATACATAGTCTCATGCAGCTGGTGGCTAGACCATGCCCTTATGATTAGGGAAAGGAAAAATTTGGGATGACATAGACCTACAGAGATTGGTTTTGTCTGCTGGTTCAATTGATGATTCTAGGTGCACTATTACCATGGAGAAGACTGAGAGGCCAGTCAGCAGGCTGGGGGTGGGGCCGAGGCATAGGCGGTAGGGATGGTGATGGTGATGGGGATGGAGGTAGAGAAGGAGGCAGAGGCACACCTCCATGACATCCAGAGCAGTAGCCTAAGCAGGACAGGGTCCAGAGGGATGGTGATAGAGATGGGAATCAGGGTTATCCCATGGATGGTGATGCAGAGGGTCAGGGACTTTGAAAGAAACACAAAGTTCTCAAGGTTTGCAAGACACAATCTCAACCACTCTTCCAGGCACTCTGATGGAGAAAAACCTCAATAATGCACCAAATGACTTATTTGCCTTCCTTATGGACCCAAACCCTAGGAACACTCTTAAGAGACCCAAAAAAACTTGTTTTGAATGATTTCAAAGCCCAACCCTTTGACTTAGACACAAAACCAATTTTTCACCTTAACTAGGCTACTAGCCCAACTAGGCCTCTAGCGAAGGATTTTTGACTTTGCACTCAAACTTTCCAAAGGAACCCCAAATATAATGACTATTTCAAGTGTGGTTTGTGATGAAAAACAACATATCCAAACCTTGATATCACTTGCTTCAGACAAACCCTTCCAAAATCTGTTGTCTCCTCAAAAACTAGGCCTAATTAGCCCACTTTTCCAAAGCAACCCCCCTTTCAATCCCTGACCATGAAACTTTCAAAATCCCCTCTCAAGGATTCCAAGTTTTTAGGCCTCTATGACACCTCTAACATGCTCAAACACAAAACCCTCCTTAACTTGCCTCAAAAAGTAGGGCTTCTTGAAAACTAACCTTCCAATCACATCCAGAACTTTCTCATTGACTCTACACCATTAGGAAAACATATTTAGTCTATCCCAACTCAAAAACATTCCCCTCATTAAGGCAGATCTTCTGCTGCTATACCCTAGCCTCCAACTTCAAGCACTTTTCACAGTCAAATCTTGGTGTACACCATAGTATTCATCTCTCCTGCACATTATATTGTTAGTCCAGTATGGTACATGTTAAATATGATCCATTTCACAAGATATAGTCATAAAATACCATGAAATGGATCATTTATCCATGAAAAACCCTCAAACTAGTGTAAATTATGTGTTCTTTTTTAGGACAGTCAATATAAAATGCAAAGAAATTAATTATCACTACTTTCAGAGCCTTCAATGGTGTTAAAATATGTAAACACAAACTCCTAAAGCATCCTACTAGACATAGATTCAATAGAGATCAAATATTTAAAAAAATAACACCATAAAAGTGCCAAAGTTGTGTTTTTCACTATTTCCAGAAAACAATCCGTACAGTACTTGCTCCAAACACCCAACCTCCGTACAAATGATTATTTTGGCTTTGTATATCCTTTCCCCAATTGATCCAACCATTTGGGACTGATTAAGTTGCATAAAAGTGATTAAAACTCATAAAATCTAGTTACCCGCCAAATTGGAATTCAAATATTTGAATTTCCAAACTTACATTTTATTATTTCCCACTAACTAGAAAACTCATAAAAGCTAGTTACCTGCCCAAATTGGAATTCAAATATTTGAATTTCCAAACTTACATTTTATTATTTCCCACTAACTAGAAACATTAAAAACCATTACATCATTATTGTTCAACCTTATTTGACACCATTAAAGCATTATAAACCTACCTAATCTCCTAGAACATGATTGTTCCCTTTATATTGCAATTTGGTCCTAGGATCCTTATTAGGACCCTTAGGACTTTTGACCTCTTTAATGTGTTCACCCATTCCAAAGGCCATTATAGGCTCCAAGATATCATAATTGATGCTTTGAGGTGATTGATAGGTCTTCAAGACCCCTGCATTCTCTTGTCTCCTGAAGAGTTCCTTGAAGAGCTTGGGTGCTCCTGCACCATTCTCCCCAAGAAAGAAAGAGTTTTTGCCCCAAGAAGCATCCAACTTTTTGTTGCCATAATACTCCTTGTTCTTGTATGTTTGTACCTTCTGATTACCAAGCATGAAATCTCCCAAAGTTACCTTCTTCTTTTTCTTCCAACATGCATTCATGTCACTCAACATGTTAGTGTCAAAAATCTATTTTGTTTGTCCTTTTTGCTGCTTGATAACAACCTGTCCTTGTACCCTGTTTCTACCTTTATTCCACTCACTTCCTTGTGAAAGAACACCACTCCTATTACCCTCAACAATAGGGCATTCAATACTTCCAATCTTAATACTGTCCAAGTCCCAAATATTCTAATTTTTGGGACTGTACTCTTCATATATCTGTTGCAACTCATCATTCCTCTTCCAACAGTATCTTCCCTATCTTACCTATCTTACCCTGCTTATTCACCTACAAATGTTTCTCAAAACAGATCATAAAACTTTCATTTGACTACTCAAAGGCAAAGGCACTAATTTATATTTAACATCTCCTTTATGCACCAAATATGTATTATGGAGTCCATCATGCAATGTCCTTCTAGCATACTGCCATGGTCTCCCCAAGATGATATGACCACAAGTCATTGGAATGACATCACAAAGCACCCTATCATGATATGATCCAATTGAGAAATCTACATAAGCCCTCTTACAAATCTCTACATGCTGTCCTTGAGTTACCCAAGTGGCCTTGTAGGGAGTAGGATGATCAAATGTTTCAATTCCCAACTTGGTTATCATATCAAGTGAAACTAAATTGCTATGTGACCCTGAATCTATGAGAAATCTGCATATTTTACCATGACTAAGACAATTAGTCTTGAAAATAGTTACCTTTGGTTCTTGATGAAGTCTTTCTCCTTGCTTGATCATAAGAAACTCACCATCAGTCACAGGGTCTGCCATGAATGTTTTTGATTCCTCCTTTTTGTCCTCTTCTTCTTGTACCAAGTTAGCTCTCCTTTCTCTGCCTTTATCAGCTTGTTCCCATTTAGGACACTTGAAGGAAGGATGCCCTAGTTCATTGCAATTATAACATCTACCTATGAATGGTCCTCTACCTTGTCCAAATCTACCTCCTCCTCTAGGAGTGTATCCACCTCTTTGATCATAAAATACCTCTTTGCCTTTGTCATTTCTGCTCTTGTCATTGCTGCCTTGTCCTTGTTCTCTATTACCTCTACCCCTGTTTGAACTACCTCCTCTTCCACCATTGTTTGATCTTTCTTGCTTACTCTTCACCTTTTATTTTGCTCTAATGGCCAACTAAAAACATTCTCCCAATGTCCTTGGCAATTGCAAACCAATCTCATCTTGTAGATTGTACCTCAAGCCATTGATATACCTGGCTATTTTCTCATCCTCTTCTTCATAACCTCCTCTAATACTAAGCTTGTGAAATTGCTCAGTATAGGACATAACATCCATGTGCTTTTGCCTTAAATTCTGCCTCATCCTTTTCACATGAATGGTATAATCAGATGGCAGGAACTGCTCTTTGACCAAACTCTTCATCCTTGCCCATGTAGAGACTTCTTCCAATCCTCTAGCCATCCTATCATTCTGAAAACTAGTCCACCATGTCAATGCTGTGCCTCTCAACTTAGTTTTGGAAAACTTAACCTTCCTCTCTTCATCCATCTCCTCAAACTCAAAGTAGTTTTCAAAGGCATCAAGCCATCCCAACACCTCTTCACTATCCATCTTCCCTTGATAGATAGGCAAGTCTATGTGGCTCTTTCCTCCATGACCTTGTACTGCCTTCAACAATCTCAGTACCTCCTTTCCTCAGGGTCCTCTATCTCATCTGCTTGTTGTTCTTGATTTACCCTCACATGCTCTTCATCTTCATCATTATCTTCTTGGTTTTCTTGCTCTTCTCTTCTATTTCTCTCAAGGCTGTTTATCCTTGCTTGCATAGTATCTCTCTCCCTTCTCCATCACCTTTCTTCCCTTACTCTGGCCTGCTCTCTTGCTGCTTCTTGTTCCCTTCTTTCTCTTCTCTCCCTTTCCAAGATCTCCTTCAACTCTTCCAACTCTCTTGCCAATTGATTTTTTGGTGCCATTGTTGTTTCTCCAATCCCTAAAGGACCTACTCACTGCTCTAATACCACTCTGATGCAGAGGGTCAGGGACTTTGAAAGAAACACAAAGTTCTCAAGGTTTGCAAGACACAATCTCAACCACTCTTCTAGGCACTCTGATGGAGACAAACCTCAATAATGCACCAAATGACTTATTTTACTTCCTTATGGACCCAAACCCTAGGAACACTCTTAAGAGACCCAAAAAAACTTGTTTTGAATGATTTCAAAGCCCAACCCTTTGACTTAGACACAAAAGCAATTTTTCACCTTAACTAGGCTACTAGCCCAACTAGGCCTCTAGAGAAGGATTTTTGACTTTGCACTCAAAATTTCCAAAGGAACCCCCAATCTAATGACTATTTCAAGTGTGGTTTGTGATGACAAACAACATATCCAAACCTTGATATCACTTGCTTCAGACAAACCCTTCCAAAATCTGTTGTCTCCTCAAAAACTAGGCCTAATTAGCCCACTTTTCCGAAGCAAACCCCCTTAAAACTCAACCCCTAACCATGAAACTTTCAATAGTCTCTTAAAATGACTCAAAACCAAGGATTCCAAGTTTTTAGGCCTCTATGACACCTCTAACATGCTCAAACACAAAACCCTCCTTAACTTGCCTCAAAAAGTAGGGCTTCTTGAAAAATAACCTTCCAATCACTTCCAGAACTTGCTCATTGACTCTACACCATTAGGACAACATATTTAGTCTATCCCAACTCAAAAACATGCCCCTCATTAAGGCAGATCTTCTGCTGCTATACCCTAGCCTCCAACTTCAAGCACTTTTCACAGTCAAATTTTGGTGTACACCATAGTATTCATCTCTCCTGCACATTATATTGTTAGCCTAGTATGGTACATGTTAAATATAATCCATTTCACAAGATACATTCATAAACTCCCATGAAATGGATCATTTATCCATGAAAAACCCTCAAACTAGTGTAAATTATGTGTTCTTTTTTAGGACAGTCAATATAAAATGCAAAGAAATTAATTATCATTGCTTTCAAAGCCTTCAATGGTGTTAAAATATGTAAACACAAACTCCTAAAGCATCCTACTAGACATAGATTCAATAGAGATCAAGTATTTAACAAAAGAACACCATAAACGTGCCAAAAACTATGTTTTTCACTATTTCCAGAAAACAGTCCGTACAGTACTTGCTCCAAATGCCCAACCTCTGTACAAATGATTATTTTGGCTTTGTATATCCTTTCCCCAACTGATCCAACCGTTTGGGATTGATTAAGTTGCATAAAAGTGATTAAAACTCATAAAAGCTAGTTACCCGCCCAAATTGGAATTCAAATATTTAAATTTCCAAACTTACATTTTATTATTTCCCACTAACTAGAAACATTAAAAACCATTACATTATTATTGTTCAACCTTATTTGACACCATTAAAGCATTATAAACCTACCTAGTCTCCTAGAACATGATTGTTCCCTTTATATTGCAATTTGGTCCTAGGATCCTTATTAGGACCCTTAGGACTTTTGACCTCTTTAATGTGTTCACCCATTCCAAAGGCCATTATAGGCTCCAAGATATCATAATTGATGCTTTGAGGTGATTGATAGGTCTTCAAGATCTCTGCATTCTCCTGTCTCCTGAAGAGTTCCTTGAAGAGCTTGGGTGCTCCTACACCAGATGGTCACCAAGACCAGGACCGATAGAGGACCCCACTTTGAGATGGTCACTAGGACCAACCACCTGTCTAGCTACTACCACAACCATACCCTAGGGATGGGAATATTATACAGTTTCAGGTTCAGATTCAGGTGTTGACCACAGAGTGAGATAGCATTTCTTGACCTTGACAGCCAAGTGGGATTAGGCTATTTAGCAGTGACAAGTTTCCAAGCTACAGGATGCATAAGATATGGGGTGATGACAATAGCTAGAGTATGGCTGCATCCTCCTCTAGGAACACAGTATCCATGCAGGTATACTGGGAGGCTATCCAAGAGGTAGAGTATTATCATGTTCAATATCATCAGGCAATGCCCCGGGCAGCACGGGTCCAAGATTATTCTC
Organism: Sequoia sempervirens; assembly: GCA_007258455.2. Lineage (NCBI taxonomy): Eukaryota > Viridiplantae > Streptophyta > Pinopsida > Cupressales > Cupressaceae > Sequoia > Sequoia sempervirens. The sequence continues at coordinate 44,370,611 of VDFB02256132.1, forward strand.
AGTAGACTAGATACAAGCCTCCAGAGGGTCTTGAAGAGAGGCAGGGTGGCGAGGGGAGCATCCAGCAGGGCTAGCTCATTCAGTTTTTAGAGACATTATTCTTTATGAGATCCATGGGCTCATTTTTGATAGCCCCATGGGTGATTGTATTATATCGAGTGTACTATACACTCGATCCCAATCATTTGTACCATGACAGTGTACTATTATTTTGATGATATATGAGATGATATGAGATGATTCAATCTGATGTATGATGTGATCATTATGGATGGATTTTCTATATGTGATGCAATGATTTTGTCTTATGTGATGTATGATTTTATTCTATATGATTCCATGCGATGATTCTATATGGTGTTATGATGTGATGTAGTGATTTCTTTTTCAGTATCTTTTCTTATGCAGTTTTTATGATGATGTAATGCAAATGTTATAGTATGCGAATTCTGAGACTAATAGGTCTATATTATGCACCTAATGGATGATGATGATAAAATGTATGAGGTCCAATCTTTTTATTTTTTCATTATCTTTCTCATGTATGATATGGTGATGCATTTATGGATGCCATGATGATGCACAAGATATAATTTGATGATTCTTTTATTATGATACCTATGTGATGATGCTTATTTATATGATGATGTAAATGGATGATATGTATGTGATATTATATGGTTATGTAATGGATGCAAATGAATGATATTATGATGTATATGTAATGATGCAATGGATGCTTCGATGATGTATATGATATGAGTTAATAATGCCTTTGTGATGGTTCTTTTATGTTAATGAATGTAAAATCTATGCTTCGTGAAACACTTAGAATAGCCAATCTATTTTATTCAATGATGAATTTCAATGCATGTGAGATGATCAGGGTTTCCTATATGTCATGATTTGATATGCATTATGCTAATGGTTTTTGTATGCAGGATGGATGCATTAGCGATGATTTGTGATTAACTGTCATGGTACCATGTTAGCGCAAAAAGAAGCAAGAAGAATAAGAGACTCCAAAAAGTCAAAAGATGATGACAACAATGATGATGATGATGATGATGATTTTCTTACCAGGAATTGGGAATTTAAAAGTGCCATTTACCTTATGTTTGATAATACACATAGACATGATGCATCAAGGTATAAAGAACCAAGATGGTGTTGCACCTAGTGTGATGGAATTTGACTTGACAATCAGATAGGAGTACTCCTGTTCACACCTGCAATACATAACCTTATTCAAAATGTAGTTTAGGTATTATAAACATCTCAGACCAAAACATAGAAAGGAAATCCTTCCTATGTGGTCAACAAGACACCTAGAGCATCCTCCCTACACCCAAAAAAAGTACGTATGACCAATGTTATATTACAAGAATATCAACAAGCACAACAGATAAAAAGATCATGATCATTGCCCCATTCCTTTCTTTCTAAATCCCTTCATTTTAGAACATCATCTAGAGGTCATTGGAATGGGCGCAATAAGATAAGCCAAAAGACAAATATAAAGTAAACAAACAAGTCAATTTTCTTCAATACCGCTAGCCAAGATTAAACTATGGTGATTCTTGATGTTGATGTCCATTGTAGGAAGGATGCATCCTAGGACACGATGTTATCAGATGATTGATTTGGGACTAATTGGATAATAGGCTATTGACATAAAGAGTTGACCAACTTGTTTACTTACTAACCTAGACTCAAGACTTTGACACTTGAGTTTTCACTTTTAATCTGCTAGACTTGTTTCCACCTATTTCACCAAATATTGAGGGTGATGATTGTTTATTATGAGTGATGTTTATTTCGGGTGAAAGCGAGATGGGATGGATGGATTTTTTCAAATATTTGGATATTTTTGGAGTTTGGAAATGTTTTGAGGCTATTTTTGGTGTTTTCCAGATTGTGCAAATGTTTTGATTTTCAAATTTTAAATTTTTTTGGAGTTTTCCAAGATTTTGACCAAGAGACTAACCTAAAGACCTATCCTAGGGGCCTTGGGGGCTGATCAACTAGATTATCCTTTCCTACGTTATACCTATAGAGACCACATAGTTCGACTAACACAAACTCAATTATTGATGAGATATGAACAAATGGATTGCTAGTTTATTATGACAGACTCCTAAAGGACTAATCTAAGTGTCTCGGGGGATGATCAAAGATCAACCTTGCCTATGTTCAAAGCTCAAAGACCCGTAGTTCGACCAAATGACGCTGTTTTTTACTTTTTGACTGACATTTTGACCTATTTTTGGATTTTGATACATTTTGAATGTTTTTGGATTTTCTTGGCTTTAGGGACCTCAAGAACATACATGAATCCAATCCAATGAGAACATGCCCCCAACTTGTTGCAATAGACTACTCCAATAAAGGCAAGACAAACTGACCTTGGGAATGGGCCAAGTAGTACTAGGAGGAATCATGATATGAACACATGACCAAGCTATGATGCAGACGTGGATGGGTGATGGATGGACATAGATGGATGATGGAAGCATGATGGATGGGTGATGTGGAACAAGCCATGAAGATCCCAGTGGATGGAAAGTGCTTATTTACACAAGGCACCTGTTTGACAAGTTTTCACCAAAGTACTTGCCCAAAGCACCACCGAAGTGGTTTTCACTAGAGGACAAATTTTCTCTTTACTATTTTCCAATCCTTTTTCTAGTTTATTTAGATTTTTGGATTTTTTTATTTTTTTTGCTGTCACCAAGATGCCTATTTTCTAGGTTTTCATCAAGGTGACCATTTGTTTAGGACATTTTTTGATTTTTTGTATTTTTTTCTTTTACACCTTGAAAGGTTAGGCATAAAATTTTTTGATATGGGAGATGTTCATGGGATCCTATAGAGGTTCCCCTTTGGGTGTTGATGACTGATATGCCCCTGACTTATAGCTTGTTGTGATGATGAATGGTCCCAACCAATTGGGTACAAATTTTTCCTTGTCATATGGATTTGGAACATTATTCTAATTCTCCTTGAGCACAAGTTCCCAACTTCGAAGGTCCAACTTCTAATCTTCTTGTTATAACTCCACTTGAGCTGGTTTTGATACACCTGCAAATGGTTGAAGGCCTCCATACACCACTCATCCAATAATTCTAGCTCGTTTAATCTTGACACTCGATATTCTTCATCTGTGATGAGATTATGCAATCATATCCTTAATGATGGGAGCTCGATCTCAATGGGTAATATGGATTCTGATTCATAGACCAAGGAGAAAGGGGTGGCACATGTTGGTGTGTGAATACTTGTTCGGTAGGCCCATAGGGTAGGATTCAATTGGAGGTACCAATCACGACCAGCTTCATTGACCATCCTTTTGAGGATTTTTAGGATGGTCTTATTTGTAGCTTCAGCTTGGTCATTTCCTTGGGGGTAGTATGGAGTGGAAAAGTGATGTTGGATTTTGAATTTGTGGCATAGGTCACAAACATCCTGATTCTTGAAGGGTGTGTCATTATCTAAGATAATGGCTTGAGGGACACTGTAACAACAAATTAAGTAGTTTGGGATGAACTTTGATATCCTCTTTCCCGTGATATAAGTAATGGGAATGGCTTCTACCCACTTCATAAAGTACTCAGTGGTAGTGATGATGAACTTATGTCCACTGGATGAGGTGGGAGTGATTTTTCCAATGAGATCGAGCCCCCATTGTGAGAAGGGCCAAGGTGTGATAATCGAGTGGAGTTCTTGAGTTGGTGCATGGATGAGATCCCCATGCTGCTAACACTATAGACACCTTCTGACATAGTCATTTTCTTCTCTTTCCATAGTAGGCCAATAGTACCCCATCCTCAACACTTTCTTGGCCAAGGTCATACCACTTGTATGTGAACCAAAAATTTCATTATGTACCTTGCTTAAGGTAGTCAATGCCTCCTCATCATTTAAGCAATGTAATAGGGTTCCTTCAATGCTTCTATAGTAAATGGTATCTCCTAGGATGACAAAATAGGATGAATTTTTGACAAAGGCTTTCTTGAGGTTTGAGGTTATGTTGGTTGGGAGGAATCCTATTCTTAGATAAGTGTATATATCATGGTACTAGGGATCGCCAGAACCAACGATTTCGCACACAAATTCAGACTCTAGTACCTTAAATGCTAGTACGAGAAGTTTCTCTACAAGGATTTCTTGCTTTGGAACATTGCGTGGGACATCTAGAAGTGATCTGATTGTAGCCATTGCATCCACTGCTTTGTTGTTTGCTCTGGGTCATTGCTCAAATGTAATGTCAATGAAAAACTCCTTAAGACTCTCCACCAATTTCTTGTATGGAGTCAGCTTGTCATCTTTTGTTTGATACTCATTATTGACTTAATTGATTATGAGTTGTGAATCCCCATAGACCTTAAGTGCCATTATCTGCCATTGCACTACAATTCTTAGCCCTATGACAAGAGCCCCATATTCTGCTATGTTATTTGTGTAAGGGAATGACAGTTTGTATGATTTTGGAATACAATCCCCTTTTGAGGTGATGAAGAAGATCCTTGCCCCCAATCCATGTTGCATGTAGGATCCATCAAAGTACATTTTCCAGTGATCTGCTACACTTAACTTGAAGATTTATTCATTAGGGAATTTTGAGACAAGTGGATTTTTTGCATATATTGGTGCCTCTGCCAATTGATATGCAATCGACTGTACTTTGATGGCCTTGTGCTCTACATACTCAATGTCATGCTCTATGAGGATCATAACCCACTTGGCTGTCTGCCCTATAAGTGTTGCTTTGGAAAGCAAGTACTTAAGGGGGTCTATCTTTGCAATAAGCTTTATCTGATGGGCTAGCATGTAATGTCTGAATTTTTGAGTTGCAAACACAACTGCTAGAGAAGATTTTTCAATAGATGTATAGTTTAGTTCATGGCCCACCATAGTTTTCTGATATAATAGATAGCTCTCTCTTTTCCATTTTCATCATGTTGTGCTAGGAGAGCGCAAAGAGTTGTCGATGTTACTGATATATATATATATATATATATATATATATATATATATATATATATAAGAACAAAGGTTTTCCTAGAATTGGCGGCATGAAGACTAGCAGTGTGAGTAAGTATTCTTTGATCTTGTTGAAGGCTCGATCACATTTCTCATCCCACTTGTACACTACCCCCTTATGGAGTAGGTGAGAGTAGGGGACAACCTTGTGTGCTAGTTATGCTGTGAATTAGTGGATGGACTGGAGTCTCCCTTACAAACCCCTTAGTTGTTTCAATGTTTTTGGTGCCTCCATTTTGAGGATTGCCTTGACCTTGGCAGGATCTATTTCAATCCCTCTCATTGACATGATGTATCCGAGGAGATTTCCTGATTATACTCTTTTGATACACTTCTTTGGATTGAGTATGAATTTGTATTCCTCTAACCTATCAAAGATGGAGCCCAATGCTGCTATGTGATATCGTCTTTTCTTTGACTTGGCCAATATATCATCCGCGTAATCTTCCACAGTTTTGTGGATCATGTCATGAAATATTAGTGTCATGGCCCTCTAATAGGTGGCCCCTACATTCTTCAACCCAAATGGAAACATATTTCAGCAATATGTCCCCCATGGGCAAGTGATTGCCACCTTATGTTGGTCTTCTTTAGCTATCATGATCTAGTTATAGCCTAAGAACCCATCCATCAATGTTAGCATCTCATGTCCTGCCATCATATCCATGATCATGTCAATGTTTGGAAGTGGAAAGTCATCCTTGGGACATTCCTTGTTTATATCTCTGAAGTCCATGCAAATGCAAATTCCCCCAGTGGGATTTGAAATAGGTACAAGGTTTGAGACCCACTCTAAATAATCTATCAGTCATATGAACCTTGCATCTAGGAGCTTTTGCAATTCCATTTTGACCAAAAATGCAATCTGGGGATACATCTTTATGAGCTTTTGTCTAACAAAATTTGCTTCGGGATATATAGCTAAGTGATGAACTACAATCTCTGGATAAAGTCTAGGCATGTCAGCATAGGTCCATGCAAAATTTATCTTTCTTTCTTTCAAGAATGCAGCTAGAAGTGACTCTGCATATAATGTTATGTGTGGTTGTTCTTCTGTCCCCAACTTAACTCGATTGTATTTCTTGGCTAATGCTACTGAATTTTCCTAATGTATTACACTAAGAGGAAGATTGAATCATTCATCCTCGAGTTCCTTAAAGATGTTTTCACCGTTGGATACATCCTTTATTTTTACTATTTTTGGGTCTGAGAGTGCCACAGTGTGGTTTCCACTCAAGTACCTAGAGATTATTCTTAGATTTTCACTTTTAAGACCAAAGAATTCAATTGTTTCCTTGTAATAGGCTTGTGTGTCTAGTATGATATCAAACCCAACCTTGTGACCTCCATATGGTACAGTGTCCCGCGGTCCCATGAATTTCGAGAGCGCCTCATGATTTTTGAATGTGTCCAGAATTGGTGGTCCTCATTGGTTGTAATCAATGAGTTGGGGGTAGACTAGGTTTAATTCATGGGTTTGATGGTCATTGGTCTCAAAATACAAGGTACTAATCATGAGCAGGGAGGAGTCTTCGAAAAGCATAGGTAGGTCAGTTATTGGGTCCTCATCACTACTACACACATCAATTATTTCAAAGGTAAAGTTGTCTATGACTCGAGCTATGGATACAGGTAATTGAAGGGTGGATGTTGATTGCTGAGGGGGATTTTTGACCTTCCTAGCTGAGGCACCTTTTCCAAGTATGGTCACCTTTGGGGGGTACATCCGAGACCAAGATTTCTCATACGCTTCTCTAGAATGAGGGGTAGTAGAAGCCTGTTGTCATTCTATCCAAGCTTCTTATTTTTGTCATAGCCCACACTTAGCATCATTTGTAGTCCTTTGTTACTCTCATCCATTACAAGATCAGGTCTAGGCCTTTCATCCTGGTATAAGAGACTAGATACATCTCTTTCATCTACTATTTATCGGATTAAATCTCCCCAATACCTAAATCTAGAGGGGTCTACTTTGAAGGTATGGGATGATGTTTCAGCTAGTTGGTGTTGCCCATGAGTCCTAGGAGATTGAGGTAGATCTCCTATGACAAAATCACTTTTCTTCATTCTATAATCCCCACATCCATTGTCTTGGATGATGAATTTCATTTCAAATATATCAGGGATGGTGGGTGTCTTTGTCACAGAAGTAGAGGCTAATGTAGTTGGGTCTACATATGGAGTGGTGGGGCCTTCATTGTTTTTCAAGAACTGGGGGATTTTATAGTATTTTTATTCCAGGCTCTTACAATAGGAAAAGGGTTTGGGATCACCATGGACCATGACCTCTTGATTTTGATATGGGAATTTGACAAACTAGTCGAAGGTGGAAGTGATGGCTTACATCCCATGGATCCATGGATTCCCTAGGAGGATGTTATAAGGAAAATCAAGGTCAAGAACTTGGCATGTGGTGTCCATAATGGTTGGCCCTACTTGGATAGGGAGATGGATAGTGCCTTGAGACAATCTTTCTTGATCATCATAAGCTCTGATTGTGATGCCCTTACCTTTTTCAATGGCATCCTCTGAGAATCCCAAATTCTTTATTAATTTTAGGGAACAAATGTTTAGACCTGCACCCCCATCCACCAAGACCCTTTTGAATTTTTTTTTTGTGAACCAGGACTTCAAGGTGGAGTGCATGATTGTGAGATGGTTTTTTTTTGAAGTGGTTAAGATGTTTGAGTGATAGGTGGAGTATTGGGTATGTTGGTGGTTTGTTGCAAGCTTTGCTATGCAATTAAGGCTTTCATTTGTTTTTGTGCCAACAATGCTTCTTGTTGGTCTTCTTGTTGTTGTGCCAACAACGCTTGTTGTTGTTATTGTTGTTGCTATGCCAACAACACTTTTTTTTTGGGCTAGTAATGTTGCTTCTTGTTGTGCTTGGTAATGTTGCAAGGCTTGTTGATATGATTGTTGTTGGGCTTCTTGTAGTTGTTCCTAGTACTAAGCTTGTACTTGCACTTTTTGAGCTTGATATTGGGCTTCAACTTGAGCTTGAGCTTGTGCTTGTTGGGAAGCTTGTGCAACTTGTGAAGCTTGCACAGCTTGAGCTACTTATGTTGCTTGCGTAGCTTAGGAAACTTGGGAAGCTTGTTGTTGCTATAGTAAGGCTTGGGCTTGAGCAACCTGTTGTACTTATTGTGCTTCTTGTGCTTGTTGTGTAGCTTGAGTTGCATGAATGGCTTGCGCTTACTAAGCAACTTGCATGTTTTGTGCTTGTTGTGCTTGGAATTGTTGATATGCCTTTTGATAGGCCTATTGTGTTGCTTGTAGTGTGATGCTATATTGATTGGCCACATTTTTCCTTGGTGGTGGCGGATTCAGAATGGTGCTCGTTACCTTGATGAGGGGTGTTATTGTATTGCTGGCAGGGATTTGTGTGGTGGATGGTGTGATTAATGTGCTTGGTCCTTGGGAGACCACATTTATGGATGGTGCAGTGATTGCTTGGGTTTCTTGTATGGTTTCCATCTATTGTTTCGATATCAATGGAAAGATTAGAGGATTCAACACAATGTTTTGATTGATGATCGAGGGGTTGTTTAGACTTTCATTGAGTGATGGTAAAGGGGAGATCCCTAAACCAAAAGGTGATGTGGATGTTAATGGTGTAGACATCAAATGTACCAATTAGACTTGATCCTGATTACTAACACCACATCAGCCTAAATCATCCCCTTTGCCAATCATTTAATTGAATAATCCTTATTTGATTAAAATCATCACATTCATCCCTTAATTAAATAAATCAAGTTTATCTAATTAATTCATTGTCTCATGTTAATTAAATAAATCAATGTTATTTAATTAACCCTATAGTTTCCATTTCATTAAATAATTCATTTTATTTAATTAAATCTCTAAAGTCATTCTATTAAATTAAATAAATTAAACCTTATTTTATTTAAACTAACATCATACCTCTTTAATTAAATAAATGAAAATCTTTATTTAATTAAGTCTAAATCACATTCCTCTCATTTTGATTTAAATTAATCCAAAAATCTAAGTCAAAATGGTCAAATCAACTAATCTACTTTTAAATTAATCAAATCTTGATTAGTTTAAGTCTTAGTCACCTAAATCCTCTAGATTTTGTAACTTGCTCAATAAATCAATTTATTTGACTTATGAAATCCTCAATTACTTTCAAAAAGGCATAAAAAAGGGAATATTCCTCCAAATTTGAAAATCCCTCCAAATGGACTTGTACATCCAACAAAGCATTTAACCCTCTTACATGTCCTTGTTCCTTGAGCCAAGTGGTATTAACTTCATTTTCTCCTCCCTCCAACATGTCATCTCATCAATTTTGAATTTCCACCTAATTGCATTTAATTGCACAATGATCAAAATGTGCTCCACCTTTGTCCATGCACATGTTGACAAGCGACACTTGGTCATTGGTTGGCGTTTGATCCCATGTTCATCCATTTTGCTTCATTCTCCAACATCTTCATCTATAAATAAGAGGCTTTCACTTGTATTTTGGATCCACAATCTTAGGTATTTGATCCACAACTTCATGCAAAGTCATAATCTTCAAATTTTGAATTTGCTCATCCATCATTCATCCATTTTCAAGTTTCATAGCTAGGTTATGTAGGAATTTCTCCAAGGAAGCATCAAATCTCCATCAAGTCATCAAAAACCTTACAAGGGATTGGGTAAGGCCATTTTCCACATCAAAATGGCACCAATTCCCCCATGGGATTAAGAGTTTGCTTTCTTTAGATAGGCTTTGATTGTTTTCATTTTTGTTCTTCATTTCCATTTCCTATTTTTGTGCATTTCAAATGAATTATACGGGGAATTTTGATTTAACTTGCATATTGATATAATTGTGTAATTGTTTGTTGTGTTTGTGCAGGTCAATAATCAACATTCACATTTTGGCGCTAGAGGGAGGGTGAATCTGAAGATATTAACAATTTTTTTGAGAAAAATCTATTGTTTTCTTGACATTTTTGTGCCTATAGGAAACTGTGCCACTATCAGTCCAGCTGTGCCATACAACGATGCTACCAGTCCAGCGGTGCCATATAGCGACATTGCAAACTCCAAACTTTGCCACTAAGGTCTTCCCACCTAGAAATTCAAAATTCCAAACTGCAATGCTTGACTCATTTTTCAAGCGACCGGCCAGCTAAACTCCAAACTGTCGCTTGGCAAAAGAGTGCCGCAATTGCGCTCACTGGTTTATCTGTAGAGTGCCATTGTCAGTCCTAGTGGTGCCATATAGTGTCGCTAACCTTTCTAAATTGCGACACATATGTGGTTTGCACCACTGGGGTGGGGTAAAAGATTAAATTTCAAGTTATTTTTACATGTGCCTTTTTTCATTTGATCATTTTGAACTATTAACTTATTTTTTTCCTCTGTGTTCCTTCGACTAATTAGTTTTTGCAGGTGGAGGAAATGAAGGAGCAAGGAGAAGTTTGAATTATGACATCATTTCTTTAGTGTATCAAGTGTTTTTAAACATTTTTGGAAATAATTATAATTCCAAATTTAAGGAATTTGTTTCTTCAAGCTTTTAAGACTCAATAGATTTCAATTTGGGTTTAAAAAGAACAAGAAAAAAGGATTAAAAAGAACCTTAGGCAACTTACTAGATTTTGTTTAAGGTTTAACAATTGAGAAAGCAACTCTCACTTTTCCTTTTGGTGCTTAAAAAGAATCCAATTATTGCTTTGAGGGATTAAAATGAACATGTGCTTCTATGTTTTGTAATCTCTTATCCAAAATAATATCATATAAAATACATATGCGCTTCTCCCGCGCCTCATGAAAATCTCGAGAATCAAAAGTATTTTTGTGATATTAAGTTGTATAAGTGATTACCTCCACACTTCAATTTGGGATTCTTAAAATTGAACAAAATCTTGTGAGTGTGAGTGGAGTTTATCGCGTGTGTTCTCTCTTTGTTTCTCAACAAAGATCGATCGAACTACGGATGTACTTGCTCACTTTTTTCTATCTTTAGAGGGCCCAACTTGTGGGAAAAAAGTAATCACCCAATGGAATGACCCAACTGGGAACACGCTAAAGCCAAGCGCCTTCCACGTAGGATATAAGTGTGGGTACTTGAGGAAAGTTCAAGTATCACAAGGATTGTTCTGATATGAAGGGCAACAATGGTCTCTTGCCTTGTGGATGATCCCCCACAAACAAAATGCCTACACTAGAACCCCTTGTTTAAAAGACCAAAATCCTTAATCTATTTGTTGGTACAAGAATGGTCGTTTTGAAGTTGCCCCACATTTTTACATCTTTTAGTAGAGATGAGAAGTATGTCATGGGATTTTCATGGGTACTGATGCTTGGATGACCTGAGAAGTGTGTGTCATGGAGGGGAGCCAGTGTGTTCAAGCATCTAATAATCTGCTAAGAGTAGGCGTAGCTAGATTTATCCAAGTGAGGATTCAACAAATATTGTCTCAATATCCATAGGGTTGTGCATGTTCTTGGAATCAAAAAAAAATTCTTGATCTTAAACATTGGAAAAACAAACATTCAACATAATCATCAAATTTCAAACCCTTTAGGAACCAAATACCTTTGACAAGATTTGAGTCTTACTACTTGTCCTAGGGATTCTCTCCTTAGAGGCTTCTAATCATTTGAATTTACATCTCAATTTTCTCACTAAAGTCAACAATAGGGAACTTTTTCCTTAATTTCCTTGATTTCCACATAATGGACCTTGTGGGATGAGAAGAAATTGGAATATTGGACATTTAGTTTGAAAACCTAATCAAGAATTGTTTGTGGTAAAAGGAAGTCACTAATCAAAGATAAAGAAAAATTAAACCCCGCACATGTGTTCTTTCAAATGATTTCCCAAAAGTTCAAGATCCAAAAACCAAAGACCAAAGGTCTTATTCACAAAGCTCGCAACAAAAAGTTGTCTATGCTTTACGAGTTTAGAGAAAGATCGACCTTCAAATTTTACAAATGTGCATCAAGGAACAATCCAAATTTGTATTCATTTTACTATTGTCAAAATCCAAGTCTCTTTCAAAGGTTTTAGTATCTCACATAGGAAGTCCTAGCATGTTCTTCAATACCCTGGTCTAGTAAACAAAGACTCTCTAAGTCTCTTAGGATCAAAATCAAAACATTTTCATCCATCCCCCAAACATCAAAATAAAAAATCGCCTCACAAACAACCCTTGTCAATCTTGAAAAAATCCTTTATGCTAAATTTTGGACAAATCCTCTTGAAATCAAAATCAAAACAAATCCAAATCATCTTGTTTGACTAGGTGTGTGTAGATGAATCCTTCTTTGCACACTTAGTTAAATAATCATCTTGTGGACAATTCACTCTAGGACAACATCTAACCTCTTAGAGTTTATATATTCATTATCCAAAACCAGTCAAAATCAAATCAAATCCAAATCAAAAATCAAAATCAAACATCAAATCGAAAGTCCTAAAGTTTAGTGTCCCCCTCAAGATTACATAAGAGTTCAATCATCCACCAATCCTCTATCCTTCATTATCACCATCATCATCCCTTTGATCCTCATTTTATTAGACTTTCTTTTTGTACCTAAAGATTGGATCAATCTAAAGGATTAGAGGTTCATCTCTTACATTCTTGAAAATTGATCCCTATTTTATGGTTCAAATTAGATCACAACACAAGAAGAGCATGAAAACCAACAAAGAAACATCAAATTCAAGTGATTTGAGTTAAACCACCACCGAAATCAATCCCATTGGGACTAGCAATCCCACTCTCAATTTTCCTCCCCTTCCACAAGGCCATCAAGAGGAAGGTTTCCAAGTGGAGGATGTCACCAAAAACATGCTAGGGATGACTCAAGATGAAATCATTAAAATGGTTCAAAATCCCAAAACACACAAAACCGTCAACGTCATGATGAAACTCAATCCCTCACAATATATGCTCGAATTAGCAAAACAAGGGGATAAACTCCCTTCTGATTATGATGTAAGCACTATTGTGGAACAACCTCTTGGGATCATGCCCCCAATTTCATCACACTCCCAATCTCATCCACACCTCCATTCCAAAGCATTCCCCAAATCACATCATCCATCTCTCCAACTCAACCAATTGTAAACAAGGGGACCTCATTGCTTTATGTACTACTAACACATCCCCTTGTGAACAACCAAGATTTGGATGCAAACACCATCTTGGCCCATTTTTTCCCCCAAAATCCATTACACCCATATGTCTTGCTCACCTTTCAGGATCCCAATGACCCATCATCATCTTTTCACACAACACCTCTCGACACACAAACCTCTCTGCCTATGACTTCACAAGGAGGAGGTGGGCTATTCGAACCAAGGGGAATCTTTGATCCCTCTTCATCATTATCATTTGATCAAGGGAACACACCACCCCTTTTCCCACCATTTCTGCCTTTTCCATTAACATCCACAACACTCCTCAATTTAGGGCTCCCTCTTTTACCACCAATCAATCAAAATAAAAACAACCCCCCTATCATCATTTAAAACATCATGCCCAATCCTCTAATCTTGCCATCGATATTACAAAAATAGATGGAAACCATCCAAGCAACCTAAGCAATCACAACACCATCCACAAACGTGGTCTCTCAAGGACCAAGCACATCAATCACACCAAGCATATCAATTGCACCATCCACTACACAAGTCCCCACCATCAATACAACTACACCCCTCATCACGAAAATGAACACCATTCTGAATCCGCCACTACCACCACCACCAAGGAAAAATGTGTCCAATAAATATAGCATCACATTGCAAGTAGCACAACAGGCCTATCGAAAGGCATATCAGTAACTTCAAGCACAACAAACCCAAAACATGCAAGCTACATAGAAAGATGCTCAACAAGCGTAAGCCGCACAAGCAGCTCAAGCCGCTCAACAAGCGCAACACACACAACAAGCACAACAGGATGCTCAAGCTCAAGGCTTATTACAACAACAAAAAAGCTTTTCAAGCTACGCAAGCAGCTCAAGCCATTGAAGCCGCTCAAGTCGTGCAAGTTGCACAAGCCGCACAAGCTGCACAGATTGCTCAAGCTTCCCAACAAGCACAAGCTCAAGCTCAAGCCTAGTACCAAGCACAACAAGCATAAGTGCAAGCTCAATACCAGACACAACTACAAGCAACCCAACAACAAGCATATCAATAATCCTTGCAACATTACCAAGCACAACAAGAAGCAACATTACTAGCCCAACAACAAGCATTGTTGGCACAACAAAAAGCGTTGTTGGCACAACAATAGCAAGACCAACAACAAGCATTGTTGGTGCAACAAAAACAAGACCAACAACAATCATTGTTGGCATAGCAACAAATGAAAGCCTTAATTGTACAACAAAGCTTGCAAAAAACCACCAACATACCCAACACTCCACCTATCACTCAAACACCTCAACCACTTCAAAACACATTCACTCCACCCCTTGATCTGCAAGATGACGTGATAGCACAAATCAAGTTGCTCTCACAACAAGTGCTCAATCTCCAATCAGGGAAAACCATGAAGACACCTAGCAACTTTTGTTCCTATCTATTCGACAAGAGCCTTGCAATGGTACCATTTCCCAAGGGGTTTGAAGTCCCAAAATATGACAAATATTGTGGGATGGGAAACCCTAAAGATCACATTAGGGAATTCCAAGTACATTGCATGGAGGTCGCATATGATGATACATATCTGATGCAACTATTTCCTCAAATTTTGGCCGGCCACACCATGGAGTGGTTCTCTCACCTTCCTCCTGGCATCAAAAGTTTCCAAGAGATTATAGATGCATTCATAAAAAATTACACCTTCAATATTGGTATGGATTTCAGTCTAGAGGTACTATCAACTCTTATAATTAATTAATTAATTATTACACTAGCATAAGTTAACTTAGGTCTTGCATTTAATCATTTAGTCCTAGGTTGCAATCATTTAATAAATGGGATAATATTCCCTTTCCTAGTTTGTGGGATAAGATTCCTTCTAGAACTTATCTCCTCATTTAATGATCATCAACATAGGGTTCACATGTTGTCACATGTTGTTAGATTATAACACTTGGAAACATCTCATGCATATTAGGGTTTACCTCTTGCCTATTTAATCAGGCATCTTGTTCATTTGTAATAATATCATATCAATATCATTTTCATCATATTATCAATAGAATCTTTAATCAATTCCATTGTTGCAACACTTCTCTTTGTGGTTGATTATCTTTCATGGTCAAAGTCCTTCATTGAAGATTTCAGAGCTTCAAGGGCTGTGCAATCCATAATCTCAACATGGTATCAAAGCTAGTCCATTGAAACATCAACCCTAGATCTAGGAAGTTTGGAGTGCAAGATTCAAGCAGGCTTGGAGTTTTATGTTGCAGGCTAGTTGGCTCTACCCGGGAGCCAAGCTATTTTCTGGTGTAGATCAGGCCCTCTCAAACCTCTCCATTGCATCCAGAAGGCCTCAAAACCCATAGATCGCCTATTCATTCGTCCAAATTGGAGACATATCATCTGGGAGCCAATCGAGGTATTATCTAGGGTTTGCAATTTTTTGTACTATACGTATAGTTTTGTAGAAAAAAATCTTCCCTTACAGTCCTCCATCAAGGCAAATTTTTTTTAGAAAAATAAAAAAAAATTCTGGCTATTTTTCTGGGCATTTTTTCTATAGTTATCACAAAAATTAATCTTCTGCAGAGTTCAACCTGCTATTATATTCTCCGTCAGCATAAAAATTATTTTGGTGGCTATAGTTTATCCTTCGTCGGCTTTGATTTATTTTTCTGTAGAATATAATTAATATCGGCATTTTTTTTAATTTTTTTTTGAATTGCAAATATTTTGCAATATTCAAAAAAACATTTTTTGGTTGCCATCTGTCAGTCTGTAGAAGTTTGTTGGCACTTTATTTAAAAATCTACAAAGGCTATTCTTGTCGGCTGTATTTATTCGTTGCAGGAGCCCGTACTGTCGGCCGACCCACTTGGCCCATCCTGTCAACGACCCCATCCACTGGCATTTCTCCGGCCAACCATCACAACACCGGCTTCAGTGTTCCTTATGGCCCATTCACCGCCGAACATCCTCCGACAGCCTGAGCCCTGGTCCTATCCGTGACTGAGGGCCTCTGCTTGCTCCTGAGCGGTGACACTCTCCAAACGACCGCGCCACCATCGCTCCGCCCGTCCACCACTCCGACGCCACCTCATCCGGTGGGGTGTTTTTTTACTACCAGCGCAGCCCGTGGTCACATTAGCAACCAAGGGCCCTATTTTTTTTGCCCCCAGGAGCTTCATTTTTGCACCTGGTTAGCCAGCATCACATCAATCAGGCAGTATTCTTATGGAAGCCATATCTTCTACATACAATATCGAAAATTCACAAACGATATACCGTTGGAAAGATATTTGAATCTACTTTTCAGTGGTGCACTCTATTTTTTAAGATTCTTCTATCATCAAAAATTCAAGTCAACTGAAGTCAACCCTCCATTTTGGACTCAAAAGTGCATATCTTCCCATCAGATTGTCGGATTTCAGAGATTCCAGCGGCATTCATGAGATATTCCAGTGCATTTTTTATCAGTCCAGTCACCTTCTTTGGTTTCAGCTCCAGGTATCTTTTTTTTTTTGGTTTTTTGATTCTTGAGACATCGTAAAGATTGAAGAAGAATTTTTTGATCTCGGAGGCATATTCTCAGTTGCATATCTATTTGGAAGTCTTCTATTTGTCCTTGAAGGTCCGTTTCTTTGTTTTCTTGGAGAAATTTTCATTATGGGGCTTGCATATTATTCTCCTTTGGTTATGTTGCATAAGGGTAACTATCAACAATGGCGAGATGGGATCTGCCACCATCTTCATTCAATTGATTTGTTGCCACATCTACTTGGTATCATTCCTCATCCGAGTGAAGGTATTCATGAACTTGCTTGGAGTTCCAGCAAGTACACTATTTTGGAAATCATTGAGATGCAAGTTGATTATGATGTTTTGAATGCTATTGATCATTGTGATTGTCCTCACATTCTGTGGATTAAGATTTGGGAACTATACAGAGATTCAAATACTCCACCATTCCCCGATGATCATGCTTCAAAATGTCATTCTTCAGATCCAGTACCCCATGATGCTATTGTTGTGCAGGAAGTTGATTACCTTGATCTTTTTGAAGAGGTTGACAAGATCCCTTTTCGTGCTTGTTCTTCATCAGAGACAGTTGGTATCCCTTCACATTCAGTGATTCCTTGTCTAGAATCATTGATTTAGGCTTCCACTATCATCATCCATCATGACACATTCATTTTTTTAGACTTGACATCACAGGATGGCTTGGTTTCAGGTACCACTGACTTGGCTACTTCTACAGGTTTGGAGAAAATTCTTGAGGGGATATCACTCCTCTATTTAGATCACACCTTGGAGAGTTTTCTTGAGTATCCACATTCCTTTGTCTCAACCTTGATTGGGAATTCAGAGACCATCTTGGAGGCACTTGGTTTCTCTTCAACAATTTCATATCTGAGACTTCTTCCCTATCATTCCATTCAGGACTTGAGGTTTCTTCAGAATCCACCATTGGATTTGCTTCAGATCTCTTTCAGTGGTTTTGAGGACACTTCATTCAGGGGGGGAAATCAAGTCTCCATCACATCCATCATATCCATTCTATCTTTGTCTTTGGATATTGTTTGACATCAGTTTCTGCATCATCTTGGTTTGTCACCCTCTTCATTGTTTGGGACTATGGCATTTTCATCATCAGGCAAGGAGACACTTGAGCAGAGTTCAAAGACATCATCATCCCTTTTCATCCTTCCTTCCTTCAATTCCTATCCGAAATGGGAAGCATCTTTGCACTTGCAGTTGGTTTTGTTTCTTCCAAAAGGGAGACAAGTTGTTTGTCAGCATTGGATCTTATTTTGTCTTCAGACACTTACCTTTTTTGCAGGTGATATCATCTTCTGGGGGGGCTATTTAGTCTCTCTATTGTATCCATGTGACAGATGGTGTACTTGGGGGGTATTTGGGAGTCCTCCATCCTTCCCATCCTATCTCACATTTTTTCTTTTTCATCTCCTTTTTTGGAGAGGGGTTTTGTTCTTACTGGGTTTTCCCCTTTTCTCCACTTGTGGGAGATTTTCTGCATCTTCATGTACATGGGTACCTAACATGTCCTCGTAGCGAGGACCTATCATCATCTTGCATAATCATTGCATTTTCCTCCCTAAGTTGCACTTATGGGGGGGTGTTGGTGTAATTAATTAATTAATTATTACACTAGTATAAGTTAACTTAGGTCTTGCATTTAATCATTTAGTCCTAGGTTGCAATCATTTAATAAATGGGATAATATTCCCTTTCCTAGTTTGTGGGATAAGATTCCTTCTAGAACTTATCTCCTCATTTAATGATCATCAACATAGGGTTCACATGTTGTCACATGTTGATAGATTATAACACTTGGCAACATCTCATGCATATTAGGGTTTACCTCTTGCCTATTTAATCAGGCATCTTGTTCACTTGTAATAATATCATATCAATATCATTTTCATCATATTATCAATAGAATCTTTAATCAACATTCCATTGTTGCAACACTTCTCTTTGTGGTTGATTATCTTTCATGGTCAAAGTCCTTCATTGAAGATTCCGGAGCTTCAGGGGCTGTGCAATCCATCATCTCAATAGCATGGAGGTCGCATATGACGATACATATCTGATGCAACTATTTCCTCGAAGTTTGGCTGGCCACACCATGGAGTGGTTCTCTCACCTTCCTCCTGGCATCAAAAGTTTCCAAGAGATTATAGATGCATTCATAAAAAATTACACCTTCAATATCGGTATGGATTTCAGTCTAGAGGAACTATCAACTCTTAAACAAGCTAAGGGGGATTCATTCACTTCCTTCTTGCAACAATGGTGATCCAAGGCCACTAGGAGAAAATGGACCATGCCTGAAGAACAACAAGTTTGCACCATCATTTCTAACCTTGAAAAAAACTTGGCATTTCATCTCAAGGCGCAATGTATCACCACTTATGACCAACTAATGCCCAAGGCACTCAGCATTGAACGAGCCCATATTGCACAAGGGGGAACACCTACATATCCATAACATTAAGATAGTTGAGCATCCACTAGTTATAATGAGAAATATCACACATGGGTGAGGAACAAAAACATCACAAATGATGGTGTGGTGGATGCCAAGGTTGTAATTAGTGCTCTGAAATAGAACACTCAAACATACCAACAACTGCAAAACAATAATCAAAACAACACGGAAACTAACATGGTATCACAATAACTAGCCAACAATCAAGTCAACAACCTGAATAATCAAGGTGGAGCACCCCCGCAAAACATAGATCCCCCAAGCGGAAGTACACTACTCTTGAGGAACCAATTGAGGCAATCATGAAGAAAATGATAAACAAAAATATCATCAAAATTCCCACTTATGAGAACTATCAAGAACCACAAGTAAAATTTCCATGGTATAATGAGAATCACCTTTGTGATTTTCACAAAATCAAGGGACACAACCGCCAGTTGCATGAGGTTGAAAAACCTGATCCAAGACCTCATTGATGACAAGATCATAAATTTAGAGCAATTGACTAGAAATCATGACCTAAAAATATACATGAATCCGATTCCAGATCATAACCAAGGTAACAACCATGGAAAACAAAAGTATGCCAATGTGAACCATGTGTATGATCATGTTGTTGCATCCATTGATGAAATGGTCACTGCTATTAGCATCAAAGGAGCCAAGGCTGATTGTGGAGTCACCACACGCAATGGAAAAGTCACCATTGATGGGTCATCACAACCACCTAGAGCCTCCATCTCCAATCCAAAATACGTTCTTGATGGCTACAATGTCCTAGACCAGCTAAAAAGAACCCCTACTCAGATCTCCATCATGGAGTTGCTAAAGATATCACCCGCACACAAAAAAATCCTAGAGGAAGCATTGGCTTCATCCACCATCTCTGCGGATCTAGATGTTGACCAATTCCAAGCTATGGTAAGAAATATCACCACCCCAAGTCTCCTAACATTCTTCGATCAGGAGCTCCCCTCCCAACCATCTCACAATCGTGCACTCCACTTTGAAGTCCTAGTTCAGAAAAAAAAATTCAAAGGAGTCTCGGTGGATGGGGGTACAGGTCTAAACATATGTTCCCTTAAATTAATAAATAATCTGGTATTCTTAGAGGATGCCATTGAAAAGGGTAAGGGCATCACAATCAAAACATATGATGATCATGAAAGAGTGTATCAAGGCACTATTCAACTCCCTATCCAAGTAGGGCTAGCCATTATGGACACCGCATGCCAAGTTCTTGACCTTGATTTTTCTTATAACATCCTCTTGGGGCACCCATGGATCCATGGGATGCAAGCCATTGATTCAACCTCCCATCAGTTTGTCAAGTTACCATATCTAAATCAAGAGGTCATGGTGATCCCGAACCCTTTTCCTATTGCAAGAACCTAGAAGCAAAATACTATAAAATCCCCCAGGTCCTAAAAAATGATGAAGGCCCCACCACTCCATATGTAGACCCATCTACATTAGCCTCTATTAAGAAAAAGACACCTGCCATCCTTGACATATCCAAAATCAAGGTCATCATCTAGGACAATGGGTGTGGGGATTATAGAATGAAGAAAAGTGCTTTCATCGTAGGAGAGCTACCTCAATATCCTAGGACTCATAGGCAACCCCAACCAGCTGAAACATCATCCCATACATTCAAAGAAGACCCCTCTCTAGATTCAAGTCTTGGGGAGATTTAAGCTAGGAAATATTAGATGAAAGAGATGTATCCAATCTCTTGTATCAAGATGAAAGGCCCACACCTGATCTTTTAATGGATGAGAGTAGCAAAGGACTACAAATGATGCTTGGTATGGGATATGACAGAAACAAGAAGCTTGGACAGAATGAAAATTGGCTTCTAGTACCTCTCATTCTAGAGAAGCATATGTGAAATCTTGGTCTCAGATGTACCCCCCCAAAGGTGACCATACTTTTTAAAGGTGCCTTGGTTAGGAAGGTCAAAAATCCCCCTCAAAAATCAACATCTGCCCTCCAATTACCCATATCCATAGGTCGAGTCATAGACAACTTTACCTTTGACATAACTGATGTGTGTAGTAGTGATGAGAACCCCATAACTGACTTACCTATGCTTTTCAAAGACTCCTCCCTGCTCATGATTAGTACCTTGTCTTTTGAGACCAACGACCATCAAACCTATGAAATAAACCTAGTCTACCCTCGGCTCCTCAATTACAACCAACGAGGACCACCAATTCTGGACACATTCAAAAATGATGAGGGGCTCTTGGAATTCATGGGACTATGTGACACAATTCCATACAGAGATCACAAGGATGGGTTTGACATCACACTGACACACATGCCTATTATAGGGAAATTATTGAATCCTTCATTCAAAAAAGTGAAACTCTGAGAATAATCTCTAAGTCCTTGAGTGAAAGCCACACTGTGGCACTCTCTAACTCAAAAATAGTAAAAATAAAGGACGCATCCAATGGTGAAAACCTCTCTGAGGTGCCCTAGGATGAAGGATTCAATATTCCTCTTAGTGCAATACATCAAGAAAATTCAGCAGTATTAGCCAAGAAATGCAATCTAGTTAGCTTAGGAACAAAGGAACTACCACACATAGCATTCTATGCAGAATCACTTCTCATAGAAGAACATGAACTTCTAGCTATGTTCCTAAAAGAAAGAAAGTTAAAATTTGCATGGACCTATGTCGACATGCCTGGGCTTGATCTAGAGGTTGTGGTTCATCACCTAGTTGTATATCCTAAAGAAAATCCAATCAAACAAAATCTTAGAAAAATGCATACCCATATTGCATTGTTGGTCAAAATGGAATTGTAAAAGCTCCTAGATGTAGGGTTCATATGGTCGATCGATTATCCAGAGCGGGTCTCAAACCTTGTACATGTTTCAAAGCCCGCTGGGGGCATCCACATTTGCATGGATTTTAGAGACCTCAATAAAGCATGTCCCAAGGATGATTTTCCACTTCCAAACATCGACAATATTGTGGATATGACGATAGGACATGAGATGCTATCATTGATGGACATATTCTCACATTACAACCAAATCATGATAGCAAAAGAAGATCAACATAAGATGGCTTTCACTTGTCCATGGGGGACATATTGCTGGAATATGATGTCGTTTGGATTGAAAAATGCAAGGGCCACCTATTAGAGAGCCATGACACTAATCTTTCATGACATGATCCACAAGACTGTGGAAGATTACGTGGATGATATATTGGAAAAATCCAAGAAAAGGCAAGATCACATAGCTACATTGGGATCCATATTTGATAGGTTAGAAGAATACAAAGTCTGACTCAATCCAAAGAAGTGTGTCTTTGGGGTACAATCGGGAAAGCTCTTCGGGTGTATTGTGTCAATGAGGGGAATTGAAATAGATCCTGCTAAGGTCAAGGCCATTCTTGAAATGGAGGCACCGAAAACATTGAAACAACTGAGAGGCCTACAAGGAAGACTCTAGTCCATCCGTCGATTCATAGCACAACTAGCAGACAAGGTTATACCCTACTCTCACCTACTCCACAAGGGGGTAGCATACAAGTGGGACGAGAAATGTGATCAGGCCTGTTAGCTCTCAAAAACGCAGGTAAGAATACCTCAAGAGGTTGCCAATCTCTTGGTACATTTTAGGGTAACAGACAAGGCCAAATGGTTTAGACCTTCTACTCTTCAAGTGCTGCCAAACCTAGGTGAGTGTACCTATGTGAATAAAGTAGAATTAAAGTTGTATGAATTGACTAAATTGATGGATCTATTACGATGGCACAAATTGTAATAGATGAAAGCTTAATGAATACTCCTATTCCTAATATTGAACTTGAAATGTGAATGTTTTAATAAGATTTTATAAAATTCTAAGATGTGAATGGTGTGACCAATGCCTACTTCTGTTGGGCTAATGGAGTCAAGATCTATATAATGGGTGACTTACTTAATGGCTATAATTCATATTGCTTGGCACTTGTGACTGTTTACAGCTTGTGTAAACGTGCAAGAGTATAATTATCAAATTCTTCTTAATGATCCAAATGTCCTTTTCCAAATTACTATGATTAATCAAAAGGATTTAATCCTGTCTTGCAGGAACCAGTTAATTGAACCACACAAGAACAACAAGTGTGCTTTGATAAATTGAAGAATATCCTTGATATTTCAATTCAAATAATTAAGAAATGACAACCTTGAAGACAATCAGATAATGTTTTCAATAAATTCAACAAATAATTGACACCATAATTGGATCACCAGATAAATGTATTCTTCTCCATTATATAATTTTAAAAGATTTTACAATGTACAGCATGATATTTATATCGGCAACAGTTCACCCTATCCAACTACCTAACCTACTTATTTCTCCCTAAAATCTCCTCCCTTAATGACATGATTTTATTGTACATATATACATTGTTTCTTTAGGGCTGTGACTCTTCACAACATCCGTTTGGTGCAACTCTTCAGTTATCATCGGAAAATAAAATATTTAATTAATTGACCCTTTTGGAAAATTAAAATATTTTAATCTCCATTATCTTTGTCCCCTGTGAAAATTAATTCAATAATCTTCCTTTGCTGGAAATCTTCACTTCTTTTACCGGTATGTATCTCCAATGTGTCCTTCGGGTAAAATAATTATCCCATTTTGTCCTCTTGATGCAAATTGATTTATTTACACTTTCACATGAAAATATTTTTTAGGTAAAATAATTACCTAATTGGTTAATTCTTCCATAAAAATATTTTACCTCCCAAAGCACTCTTACACCTTTGGTAAAAAATATCTTTCCTTCTAGTGCAAATATTTCATAATCTTTTACCCTTTATGCTTATCGTTAAATCCCCTCGATAAAATGAATAAAATTTATTTTTCCTCAAAGTATTATCGATTTCCACCATAAGCATATTTCGTTCAATTTTTGTTTGTATTATGACCATACATATTCACATCTGGGTGACATAAAGCATCAAGAAGCATTATTTTATCTTACATCGATATCAGAAAGTCTTGCCAATTCAAATTGTTGTAGGAAGATTGTATCGCTGAGACATCATTCATGTCTTTCAGATATCTTGAAGACATCATTCATGTCTTGCAAATATCACCAAGACATCAAACCACTCTTGCAGATATCACCGAGACATATGAAGTCGCCAAGACATTTAAAAAAATCATTCGTGTCTTGTAGATATCGCCAAGACACATGAAGTTGCCAAGACATAAGAAAAAAATATTCATGTTTTGCAGATATCACCAAGAGTCTTGTAGATATCGATGAGACATATGAAGTCACCAAGACATTTGAAAAAATAATTCATGTCTTGCAGATATCGCCAAGACACATGAAGTCGGCAATACATTTGAAAAACTTATTCATGTCTTGCAGATATCGCCAAGAGTCTTACAGATATTGGTGAGACATATTAAGTCACCAAGACATTTGAAAACTCATTCATGTCTTGTCGATTCGGCAAGACCTCAAATATGTCTTGTAGATATCACCGAGACATATGAAGTCGCCAAGACATTTGAAAACTCATTCATGTCTTGCTGATTCAAAAAGACCTTAAATATGTCTTGCAGATTTGGCAAGAACTCAAACCTATCTTGCCGATGAACTTTTTCTTTGCTGCACAGTGACGAAAATGAGCTAGGTAGCCTCCAAAATGACTTTTGAAAACTGATCAAATGATGTTGAAAAGCCATGAAAATGCACCAGTATGTTGAGCCATAATAGGGGAACATGTTTACCAGATGATTTGGAACAAAATGATCTAGACTGAAAATTGTTAATGCTCAAAGTTGCCCATTCAACATTTTTTGAAAAATTGCACCTATCAAACTGTGTAAAACTCATTTGATTTTGATTTTGAAAAAATACCAAATGACGTCCAAACACCCTAAAAATTGGCATGGAGGTAGAATTTTGTGTAGAAAATTGAAGGCACCAATCTATTTGTGATTTTCATCATCCATTTTCTTAATATTCACCCTCAAAGTTGACCATTTTAACAGATTCCACTATGCTGACATCAGATTTTCTAGAAAACCCATCAACTTGTTGCTTCGAAACATTGTCAAATCAGATCGTATGAGGCTAAAAATTTGTAGAGACACTCACATATGATAAATGAACATTCCTGCAAAGTGATTTCGCTTGAAATTGAATAGATCCAAAATTATAATTTTTCAAAATGTGCTCCTGAGATTGCTTTTACACTTGAATTTTTGAGTGTTAAAATCCTCTTTTTCAATATGGGGACCTAAAATTTATATGAAATTTTAAGTCCCAACAAGGCCCTCAACAAAATCAAAGAATACTTACTCATGTCGCCAGTCCTCATGCCGCCAATTCCAGGAAAACCTTTGATCTTATACATATCAACAACAACGGTAGCTCTCGACGCTCTCTTAGCACAACATGATGAAAATGGAAAAGAGAGCTATCTATTATATCAACAGAACTATGGTGGGCCATGAACTAAAATATACATCTATTGAGAAATCCTGTCTAGCAGTTGTATTCGCAACATAAAAGTGCAGGCATTACATGCTAGCCCATCAAATAAAGCTCATCACAAAGATAGACCTCCTTAAGTACCTACTCTCCAAAGCAATGCTTACAGGGAAGAAAAAAAAGTGGCTTATGATCCTCATAGAGTGTGATATTGAGTATGTAGAGCACAAGGCCATCATAGGACAAGCGATTGGAAATCAGTTGGTAGAGGCACCGATATACTCAGAGAATCCACTTGTCTTAGAATTCCCTGATAAATCAATCTTCAACTTAAGTGTAGTAGATCACTAGAAAATGTACTTTGATGGATCCTACACACAACATGGGTCAGGAGTAGGGATCTTCTTCATCACCCCACAAGGGGATTGCATTATGAAATCATACAAGCTGTCATTCCCTTGCACAAATAACATCACAAAATATGAAGCTCTTGTTATAGGGCTAAGAATTGCATTGCAATGGCAGATAATGACACTCAAGGTATACGGAGATTCATAGCTCATAATCAACAAGGTCAAAAATGAGTATTAAACTGAGGATGAAAAGCTAACTCCATACAAGAAATTGGTGGAAACTCTCAAGGATTTCTTCATTGAGATCACATGTAAGTAGTTACCAAGAGCAAACAATAGAGTAGCAGATGCAATGGCTACAATTGGATCACTCCTAGATGTCCCACACAATGTTTCAAAGCAATAATTCCTTGTAGATCAGCTTCTTGGGCTTGCATTCGAGGTATCAGAGTTCAAATTTGTGTGCAAAATTGTTGGTCCCAATGATCCCTAGTACCATGATTTATATACTTACCTGAGAATAGGAGTCCTCCCCGCTGGCATAACGCCAAACCTCAAGAAAGCCTTTGTCAAAAATTCATCTCGTTTTGTCATCCTAGGAGATACCCTTTACCGTAGAAGCATTGAAGGAACCCTGTTACATTGCTTAAACATTGAGGAGGCATTGACTACCTTAACCAAGGTACAAAATAGCATATGTGGTTTGCACTCGAGTGGTATGACCTTGGCCAAGAAACTGCTAAGGACAGGATACTATTGGTATACAATAGAAAGAGAAGCACATGAATACGTCAGAAGGTGTCTACAATGTCAGTAGCATGGGGACCTCATCCATGCACTAGCTCAAGAGCTCCACCTGAATGTCACACCTTGGCCCTTTTCACAGTGAGGGCTCGATCTCGTTGGAAAAATTATCCCCACCTCATTCAGTGGACATAAATTTATAAGTACTGCCACTAAGTATTTTACAAAGTGGGTGGAAGCCATCCCCATGACATATATTACTAGAAATCAGATATCCAAGGTCATCCTAAACTACTTAATATGTTGTTACGGTGTCCCTCAAGCCATTATCTCAGATAACGAGACACCTTGAGAAAATCACGATGTTTGTGATCTATGCCACAAATTCAAAATCCAACATTTCTTTTCCACCCCATACTACCCCTAAGGAAACAACCAAGCTAAAGCTACAAATAAGACCATCTAAAATTCTCAAAAAGATGGTCAATGAAGCTGGTCATGATTGACACCTCCAATTGAATCTCGTCCTATGGGCCTACCAAATAAGTATCCACACACCAACAGGTGCCACCTCCTTCTCCCTAGTCTATGGATCCGAAGCCATATTACCCATTGAGATCGATCTCCCATCACTAAGAATATCACTACAAAATATCATCATAGATGAAGAATATCGGGTGTCAAGATTAAACACGTTGGAATTGCTAGATGAGTGTTGTATGGAGGCCTTAAACCATTTGCAAGTGTATCAGAACCGACTCAAGCAGAGTTATAACAAGAAGATTAGGAGTCGAAACTTCCAGATAGGACAACTTGTGTTGAAGAAGAATCAGAAGAACATCCCAAATCCAAATGGCAAGGGAAATTTTGAACCCAATTGGTTGGGGCCTTTCAACATCATAGCAAGCTACAAGTTAGGGGCATATCAATTGTCAACACATAAAGGGGAATCTCTATAGGATCCCATGAACAACTCCCATTTCGAAAAGTTTTATGCCTAATCCTTCCAAGGTATAAAACCAAAAAATACAAAAAATTAGAAAATGTCTTGAAAAAATGGTCACCTTGATGAAAACTTGGCAAACAGGAATCTTGGTGAAAAAAAACAAAAAAAAATCAAAAAAGGATTGGAAAAAGTAAAGAGAAAAATTGTCCTCTAGTGAAAACCACTTCGGTGGCGCTTTGGGCAAGTACCTTGGTGCAAACCTAGAAAATAGGCACCTTGTGTAAATAAACACTTTCCATCCACCAGGATCTCCATGGCTTGTTCTGCATCATCCATCCATTATGCTTCCATATCTCCTTTTGTCACCCATCTACGTCCAAATCATAGCTTGATCTTCTGTTCATGTCATGATTGCTCCTAGTACTACTTGGCCCATTCCCAAAGTCAGTTTGTCCTGCCTTTATCAGGGTAGTCTATTGCATCAAGCTTGGGGCGTGTTCTCATCGGATTGGATTCATGTATGTTCTTGAGGTCACTAAAATCAAAAAATCCAAAAACATCAAAAAATCCAAAAACATTCATAAAATCAAAAAATCCAAAAACATTTAAAACATATCAAAATCCAAAAATAGGTCAAAAAAGTAAAAAAAAAAGAGTCATCTTGTTGAACTACATTGTCTCTGAGCACTAAACGTAGGCAAGGTTGATCTTTGATCATACCTCAAGACACTTAGGTTAGTCCTTTAGGAGTCTTTCATAATAAATTGGCCATCCATTTGTTCATATTTGATCAATAATCAAGTCTATGTCAATCAAGCTACGTGGTCTTTGCATGTATAACGTAGGAAATTCTAATTTGTTGATCAACCCTCGAGGCCCCTAGGATAGGTCTTTAGGTTAGTCTCTTGGTCAAAATCTCAGAAAACCCCTCAACATTTGAAAATTTGAAAATTAAAACATTTGTAAAATCTCAAAAAATACCAAAAACAGCCTCAAAACATTTCAAAAACATCAAAAACATCCAAATATTTGAAAAATCCACCCGTCCCTATCCCTCTTTCACCCGAAATAAGCATCACTAATAAATAATCATTGTCATTCACAACCTTTGGTGAAACAGTCATAAACAAGTCTAGCAATTCAAAAATGAAAACTCAAAACGTCAAAGTCTTGAGTCTAGGTCAGTAAGTAAGCAAGCTAGTCAACTCTTGGTATCAATAGCCTACCATCCAATCAGTCCCAAATCAATCATTTGATAACATCATGTCCTAGGATGCATCCTTCCTACAATGGACATCAACATCAAGCATCACCATAGTTTAGTCTTGGCTAGCGGTATTGAACAACATTAGCTTGTTTGTTTACTTTATCTTTGTCTTTTGACTTATCTTATTCTGCTCATTTCAATGACCTCTCGGTGATGTTCTAAAACAAAGGGATTTAGAGAGAAATAAATGGGGCAATGATCATTATATTTTTATTTCTTGTGCTTGTTGGATATTCTTGTAATATAACCTTGGTCATAAGTACTTTTTTTAGGTGTAGGGAGGGTGTTTTAGGTGTCTTGTTGACCACATAGGAAGGCTTTCCTTTCTATGTTTTGGTTTGAGATGTTTGGAATACCTGAACTCCATTTTGAATAAGGTTTCATGTGTTAGGTGTGAACAGGAGTACTCCTATCTGATTGTCGAGTCAAAGTCCATCACACTAGGTGCAACTCCATCCTGGTTCTTTATACCTTGATGCATCATGTCTATGTATATTATCAAACATAAGGTAAATGTCCCATTTAAAGTCCCAATTCCTAGTAAGAAAATCATCATCATCATCATCATCTTTTGACTTGTTGGAGTCTCTTACTTTCTTCTATCTTCTCTCTATGCTAACATGGTACCATGATAGTTAATCACAAAATCATCGCTAATGCATCCATCCTGCATCCAAAAACCATAAGCATAATTCATATCATATCATGACATATAGGAAACATTGATCATCTCACATGCATTGCATTTCATCGTTGAATAAAATAGATTGGTTATTCCAAGCATCTCATAAACCATACACTTGCATTCATAAACATAAAATGAATCATCACATAGGCATTATTAACTCATCTCGTATACATCATGAAAGCATCCATTGCATCATCACATACACATCATAATATCATTCATTTGCATCTGTTACACAATTAAATAACATCACATACATATCATCTATTTGCATCATCATATAAGCATTATCATAAAATATGCATCATATCATGTCATAAGCATCATCACATAGGTATCACAATAAAAGCATCATCATGTCATCCATAAATGCATCACCATATCATACATGAGAAAGATAATAAAAAAGGAAAATATTGCATCTCATAAATTTTATCATCATCATCCATTAGGGCCATAATATAGATCTATTAGTCTAAGCATTCACATACTATAACATTTGCATTACATCATCATAAAAAGTGCATAAGAAAAGATATTGGAAAAGAGATGCATCCATCCATCACTACATC
Organism: Sequoia sempervirens; assembly: GCA_007258455.2. Classification (NCBI taxonomy): domain Eukaryota; kingdom Viridiplantae; phylum Streptophyta; class Pinopsida; order Cupressales; family Cupressaceae; genus Sequoia; species Sequoia sempervirens. Next base: position 44,400,831 of record VDFB02256132.1, read on the forward strand.
ACATCATAACATCATATAGAAACATACATCGCATTTCATCATATAGAATAAAAAGCATACATCACATTGAATAAAATCATGCATGCATCACATAAGATAGAATCATTACATCACATATAAAACATCCATCCATAATGATCACATTATACATCAAATCGAATCATCTCATATCATCTCATATATCATCAAAATAATAGTACATTTTCATGGTACAAAGGATCGAGATCAAGTGTATAGTACAATCAGTATAGTACAATTGCCCACGGGGCTATCAAAAAAATGAGCCTGTGGATCTCAAAAAGAATAATGTCTCTAGCAAAAATAAGCTATCCCTGCTGGCTGCTCCCCTTGCCACCCTACCTCTCCTCGAGACCCTCTAGTGGCCTATATCCAGTTTGTTGTGAATAATCTAGGACCCATGCTGCCTGAGGTACTGCCTGGTGAGAGTGAACACGATAATACTTTGCCTCTCAAATGGACTCTCTATATGCCCAGATGGATACTGTGCTCCAGGAGGATTGTAGCCATACTCTCTAACTATTGTCTCCAACCCATCTCCTGTGCTTCCTGCAGCTCAACAACCTACTACTGTTGGATAGCCTAATCCCATTTGGTTGTCAAGGTCAAGACCCACTATCTCACCTGGACTTTGTGTGTGGTCAACACCTGAATTTGAGCCAGTAACTATAATATCTAACCATCCCTAGGGTCTAGCTGTAGTGGTGGTTGGATGGGTGGCTGGTCTTGGTGACCATCTCTAGGTGGGGTCTTTTTCCTGTCTTGGTCCTGATGACCATCCATGGGTTGATCCTAATGCCCATCTCTAGGGGAATCTCTCTAACATTTGTCCTACTCAGGCTGCTACTTCTATAGAGGTGTACCATCTCCCCCTCTGTCGGCATCCCCATCACCATCACCATCCATGTCTCCTCTGCCTCCTTGACCCCACCCCTACCCTATTGACCTGCCTTTTAGTTTCCTCTATGGCAATAATGCACCTGAAATTGTCAATCAGACTGATGAATAGAACCAATATTTGTAGGCCTATCATCCCTGGGTCCACCTTTTCCTGATCATAAGGCCATGGTCTAGCCACCAGCTGCATGAAACTCTATGCTACATTTGATGTTAGGATCATTTGACCCCATGTCATCTCCCTCGTAATACATGCAAATATGGCCACGTACTGGTCATCAGGATGGTCTTGTACATCCCCAAACTATCGGGCCATGCAGTTTGGAAGATACCACTCTATCATCATGTGCTTGTGGCCCTACATCAGACAGTCCTTCCTGGCAAAGAATAACTATTGTGCATCATTGTACCAAGCCGACATCCCAAGATAAAATTGTCATCTCATCGATGACTTGTCACCAGTACCGAATGCTTGATGCTCCTCTGTGTGTAAATGTAAGTGCAACCATGTATCTCTAAATGAATGGGTCCTTTGGCTCCATGTCTATGGGTCTCACTCATGGGAGAAGCACTGCGATGTGCTCCCAGGCCCAGATATGCAGTAATGTCACCCCTGATCCCATAGCCTGACTATTGTAGTAAGCAAAATTGTGAAGATCATGGTACAAGGAGGCCAACATCACTGGCCCCTAGGCAAAGCACTCTCTCCATCAGAGCATCCACTCCCAAACAAGCCCCCATCCTAGGTTGAAATATCGACTACGCTGATCTGGTGCCATGAGTCCTAAAATGATGTTAACAACTATCAATTAGAAGGATGGTACTTGAGCCCTGTACTGCTCTAGCTCGATCTGATCCTCAAAAAAGACAATCTCGTCTAGGCCTTGCTTGTGGGGAGGTGAAATGAAGATGTCTCACTATGCCAACACTCTGCCAATGCAGTCATCATGCCCAGGTGCATCCTAATCACTAAGGAATAAGCAACGTACAATAATCCAATAGCTCCTGGGTGCTCCTATAGTAGCTTGTGCAAAGGGGTGTCCTTGGTCAATCTGCTCAAGATAGATTATCTATGCTCGCATGAGTGCACGGGCTCCATGTCCTCCTGCATTAGGAAATCATTGCGTTAAGTTTTATAAAAAATTGGGATCCTATTTGGAGTTTGCATGCTTGAAACAACAAATGTGTTGTTGTTTGCATATGCATCATCGTTTGAAACCTCCAAACTGCGCTGCTAGAAGCCAAAAAGTTCCAAACTCCACTGATGCGGTGCAATTTGAAAGCGAACTAGTTTAGCCCATAGACCTAAGACCAAACAAGACCGTTGTGACACAATTTGCAAGTGTGATGCACTTTAGCCTCTAAACCCTAATTTCTAAACTCCTTCATCACAACATAACTCTCATCAATGACACAGTTTAGGCCCGCGCAACACAGATTTGAGGTTTTCAGTGGTGCTATATAGCACCGCTTGACTTTTTTGATCCCTAGACCCTAATTAATGTGCTTGAAAATCGAAATGAAAATTTAGGACAAGATGACTTGCTAGATCTTGTGCTGGGAAGCCTCTGGTACACTCGCACATGCTCATAAATGTGTCATGGCAACACACATTGTGCCATCTCAATCAATGCTTAGAGCTCAAATTGCAAGAATTTCAAAAGGCTAGGTGTGCAAATGAATTGGAAGTGGCCCCACAAGGCCTATTTAAGCCTAAAAGTTAGGGCTTTTTTTCCTTCTTTAGCCGTCCAGCTAGGGTTTTGGACCCTTGATCCCATTTTTTCCCAATTGAGGGCCATTTTACACGTTTTTGGCATCCCGGATCCTTTATGGACCCGTCGGGCACCTTGTCCTCTTTTTTCACGAGATCACCCAAAAATCAAAATTTTCATCTGACCTCTCAAGGGGGAAGTGTATCAACATGTTTATTCTCACCTGGGTAGTAGTGGGCCATTTTAAAAATCAAGAAAATTTTGAATTTTGATCATGAGGTTATTCTTTGAACCAATGCAACAAGTACTTTGCTTCAAAGAGGGGCAAAATTTAGACATGGAAAATGTACCAATTACACTTGATCATGATTACTAACACCGCGTCATCCTGAATCATCCTCTTTGCTAATCATTTAATTGAATAATCCTTATTTGATTAAAATCATCACATTTCATCCCTTAATTAAATAAATCAATTATCTAATTAAGTCATCGTCTCCTGTTAATTAAATAAATCAATGTTATTTAATTAACCCTATAGTTTCCATTTAATTAAATAATTCATTTTATTTAATTAAATCTCTAAAGTCATTCTATTAAATTAAATAAATTAAACCTTATTTGATTTAAACTAACATCATACCTCTTTAATTAAATAAATGAAAATCTTTATTTAATTAAGTCTAAATCATATTCCTCTCATTTTGATTTAAATTAATCCAAAAATCTAAGTCAAAATGGTCAAATCAACTAATCTACTTTTAAATTAATCAAATCTTGATTAGTTTAAGTCTTAGTCACCTAAATCCTCTAGATTTTGTAACTTGCTCAATAAATCAATTTATTTGATTTATTAAATCCTCAATTACTTTAAAAAAGGCATAAAAAAGGGAATATTCCTCCAAATTTGAAAATCCCTCCAAATGGACTTGTAGATCCAACAAAGCATTTAACCCTCTTACATGTCCTTGTTCCTTGAGCCAAGTGGCATTAACTTCATTTTCTCCTCCCTCCAACATGTCATTTCATCAATTTCGAATTTCCACCTAATTGCATTTAATTGCACAATGACCAAAATGTGCTCCGCCTTTGTCCATGCACATGTTGACAAGTGGAACTTGGTCATTGGTTGGTGTTTGATCCCATGTTCATCCATTTTGCTTCATTCTCCAGCATCTTCATCTATAAATAAGAGGCTTTCACTTGTATTTTGGATCCACAATATTAGGTATTTGATCCACAACTTCATGCAAAGTCATAATCTTCAAATTTTGAATTTTCCCATCCATTTTCAAGTTTCATAGCTAGGTTATGTAGGAATTTCTCCAAGGAAGCATCAAATCTTCACCAAGTCATCAAAAACCTTACATGGGATTGGGAAAGGGTAATTTTCCACATCAAAATGGCACTAATTCCCCCATGGGATTAAGAGTTTGCTTGCTTTAGATAGGATTTGATAGTTTTTATTTGTGTTCTACATTTCCATTTCCTATTTTTGTGCATTTCAAATGAATTCTATGGGGAATGTTGATTTAACTTGCATATTGATCTAATTGTGTGATTGTTTGTTGTGTTTGTCCAAGTCAATAATCGACATTCACAAATGACAAAGGAGAAAATGGTGGGAAAAGGGGTGGTGTTTTCCCTTGATCAAATGATGATGATGAAGAGGGATCAAAGATCCCCCCTGGTCCAAATAGCCCACTTCCTCCTTGCGGAGTCATAGGGAGAGATGTTTGTGTGTCGAGAGGTGTTGCATGAAAAGATAATGATGGGTCATTGGGGTCCTGAAAGGTGAGTAGGATATATGGGTGTAGTGGATTTTAGGGGACAGATTGGCCCAAGATGGTGTTTGTATCCAAATCTTGGTTGCTCACTAGGGGGTGTGTTTGTCGTGCATAAAGCAATGAGCTCCCCTTGTTCACAATAGGTTGAGTTGGAGCTATGGATGATGGATTTGGGGGATGGGTGATGCTTTGGAATGGAGGTGTGAATGATATTGGGAGTGTGAATGAAATTGGGGGCATGATCCCAAGAGGTTGTTCCACAATAGTGATTACATCGTAATCAGAAGGGAGTTTAGCCCCTTTTTTTTCTAATTCAAGAATATATTGTGAGGGATTGAGTTTCATCTTGACATTGACGATTTTGTGTGTTTCAGGATTTTGAACCATTTCAATGATTTCATCTTGAGTCATCCCTAGCACGTTGTTGGTGACATCCTCCACTTGGACACCTTCCTCTTGATGGTCTTGTGGAAGGGGAGGAAAATTTAGAGTGGGATTGCTAGTCCCAACAACATTGATTTTAGCGGTGTTTTGACTCAAATCACTGAAGTTGATGTTTCTTTGTTTGTTTCCATGCTCTTCTTGTGTTGTGATCTAGTTTGAACCATAAAATAGGGATCAATTTTCAAGAATGTAAGAGATGAACCTCTAATTATTTAGATTGATCTAATCTTTAGGAACAAAAAGAAAGTCTAAGAAAATGAGGATCAAAAAGGATGATGATGGTGATAATGAAGGATGGAGGATTGGTGGATGATTGAACTCTTATGCAACCTTGAGGGGGACACTAAACTTTAGGACTTTGGATTTGATGTTTGATTTTTATTTTTGATTTGGATTTGATTTGATTTGATTTTGATTGGGATAATGAACTTATAAACTCTAAGAGGTTGGATGTTGTCCTAGAGTGAAATTTTCCACAAGATGATAATTTGGCTAAGTGTGTGAAGAAGGATTCATCTACTCACACCTAGTCAAACAAGATGATTTGGATTTCTTTTGATTTTGATTTTAAGAGGATTTGCCCAAAGTTTAGCATAAAGGATTTTTTCAAGATTGACAAGAGTTGTTTGTGAGGTGACTTTTGATTTTCATGCTTGGGGGATGGATGAGAGTGTTTTTATTTTGATCCTAAGAGACTTAAAGAGACTTTGTTTACTAGACCAAGGTATTGAAGATCATGCTAGTACTTCCTATGTAAGATACTCAAACCTTTGGAAAAGTGTTGGATTTTGACAATAGTAAAATGAGTACAAGTTGGGATTGTTTCTTGATGCACGTTTGTAAAAGTTAAAGGTCAATCTTTCTCTAAACTCATAAAGCATAGAAAACCTTTTCTTGTGAGCTTTGTGACTAAGACCTTTGGTCTTTGGTTTTCGAATATTGATCTTTTTGGAAATCATTTGAAAGAACACATGTGTGGGGTTCAATTGTTCTTTATCTTTGCTTAGTGACTTCCTTTTACCATAAACAATTCTTGATTAGGTTTTTTCAAACTAAATGTCTAATGTCTTAATTTCTTCTCATCCACAAAGTCCTTTATGTGAGAATAAAAGAAATTAAGGAAAAAGTTCCCTATTGTTGACTTTAGTAAGAAAATTAAGATATAAATCCAAATGTTTCTAGAAGTATCTAAGGATAGAATCCCTAGGAAAAGCAATAACACTTGAATTTTGTCAATGGTATTTGAGCTTCCTAAAGGGTTTGAAATTTGATGATGATGTTGAATGTTTGTTTTTCCAATGTTTAAGATCAAGAAAAGTGTTTTGATTCCAAGAACATGCACAACCCTATGGATATTGAGACAATATTTATTGAATCCCAACTTGGATAAATCCAGCTACATCTACTCTTAGTGGATGATTAGATCCTTGACCAGACTAGCTCCCCTCCACGGTACACACTTGCCAGGTTAGCCAAGCATTAGTACCAATGAAAATCCCATGGCATACTTCTCATCTCTACTAAAAGTCATAAAAATGTGGGGCGGCTTCAGAATGACCATTCTTGTACTAACAAATAGATTAAGGATTTTGGTCTTTTAAAACAAGGGGTTCTAGTGTAGGATTTTTGTTTATGGGGGATCATCCATACAACAAGAGACCATTGTTTCCCTTGTTGTCAGAACAATCCTCATGATACTTGAACTTTCCTCAAGTACCCAGACTTATATCCCGCGTGGAAGTCGCTCAACTTTAGCGTGTTCCCTGTTGGGTCATTCCCTTGGGTGATTACTTTTTCCCACAAGGAAGGTCCTTTAAAGATAGAAAAAAGTGAGCAAGTACATCTGTAGTTTGATCGACCTTTTTTTAGAAACAAAGAGAGAACTCACGCAATATACTCCATTCACACTCGCAAGATTTTGTTCAATTTTAAGAATCTCAAATTGAAGTGGGGAGGTAATCACTTATACAACTTAATATCACAAAAATCCTTTTGATTCTCAAGATTTCCATGAGGCACAAGAGAAGAGCATGTGTCTTTTATATGATATTATTTTGGATAAGAGATTACAAAACATAGAAGCACATGTTCATTTTAATCCCTCAAAGAAATAATTGGATTCTTCTTAAGCACCAAAAGGAAAAGTGAGAATTACTTGTTCAATTGTTAAACCTTAAAAAAAATATAGTAAGTTGTCTAAGGTTCTTTTTAATCCTCTTGTCTTGTTCATTTTAAACCCAAATTGAAATCTATTGAATCCTAAAAGCTTAAAGAAACAAGTCCTTAAATTTGGAATTATAATTGTTTCCAAAAGTTTTTAAAAACACTTGATACAATAAAGAAATGATGTCATAATTCAAACTTTTCCTTGATCCTTCCTTACCTCCACCTACAAAAACTGATTAGTCCAAGGAACATAGAGGCATAAAATAGGTTAATAGTTCAAGATGATCAAAGGAAAAAGGCACATGTCAAAATAACCTGAAATTTAATCTTTTACCCCACCCCAACAACGCAAACCGCATATACATCACAGTTTAGAAAGGTCAGGGGTGCTCTATGGCATTGCTAGGACTGATAGCGATGCTTTGTAGAGAAACTAGTGAGTGCAATTGCAGCGTTGTTTTGCCAAGTGACGTAGTTTGGAGTTTAGCTAGCCAGTTGCTTGGAAAATGAGTCAAGCGTCATAGTTTGGAAATTTGAATTTCTAGGCGAGAAGACCTCAACGGAAGAGTTTGGACATTGCAGCATTGCTATATGATGTCGCTAGACTGGTAGCATCACTGTATGGTGACGTTGGACTGATAGCGGTGCAGTTTCTTGTAGGCACAAAAATGTCAAGAAAACAACAAAATTTTCTCAAAAAATGTGTTAATATCTTCAAATTCGCCCTCCTTCTAGTGCCAAAATGTGAATGTCGATTATAGACCTAAAAAAACACAACAAAAAATCACACAATTAGATCAATATGCAAGTTAAATCAATATTCTCCATAGAATTCATTTACAATGCACAAAATAGGAAATAAATGAAGAACACAACAAAGAAAGATATTAAATCATATTAAAGCAAGCAAACTCTTAATCCCATGGGGGAATTGGCGTCATTTTGATATGGAAAATGGCCCTTTCCCAATCCCTTGTAAGCTTTTTGATGACTTGATGGATATTTTATACTTCCTTGGAGAAATTTTTGCATAACCTAGCTATGAAACTTGAAAATGGATGAATGATAGATGAGCAAATTCAAAATCTGAAGATTATGACTTTGCATGAAGTTGTGGATCCAAAATCCAAATGAAAGTCTCTTATTTATAGATGAGAGTGATGGAGAATGAGGCAAAAGGGATGAATGTGGGATCAAACACCAACCAATGACCAAGTGCCACTTGTCAACTTGTGAGTGGACAAAGGTGGAGCACATTTTGGTCATTGTGCAATTAAATTCAATTAGGTTGAAATTCAAAATTGATTAAATGACATGCTGGAGGGAGGAGAAAATGAAGTTAATGCCACTTGGGTCAAGGAAAAAGGACATGTAGGAGGGTTAAATGCTTTGTTGGATGTACAAGTCCATTTGGAGGGATTTTCAAATTTGGAGGAATATTCCCTTTTTGATGCCTTTTTGACAGTAATTGAGGATTTAATAAATCAAATAAATTGATTTATTGAGCAAGTTGCAAAATCTAGAGGATTTCGGTGATTAAGAATTAAACTAATTAAGATTTGATTAATTTAAAAGGAGATTAGTTGATTTGACAATTTTGATTTAGACTTTTTGATTGAAATAAATCAAAATGAGAAGAAAATGATTTAGACGTAATTAAATAAAGATTTTGATTTATTTAACTAAAGGGGATGATGTTAGATAAAATCAAATAAATGTTAATTTATTTAATTTAATAGAATGACTTTAGATATTTAATTAAATAAAATGAATTATTTAATTAAATAGAGACTATAGAAGCTAATTAAATAAAATTGATTTTGTGTGAACCCCAATCCTAATACCTGCAAAACAACAAGAATAAACAAGTTAAACAAGAGATTGCAAGTTAAAACAAGGATTCCCCATGAAATCCATTTACAACTTCGAATTAAGAAAGAAAACAACAAAGAACACAACGAAACAAAGAAATATAGACTCAATCCTAATTTAAATGTGCAAACTCATGACCCCATGGGGGAATTGGTGCCAATTTGATATGAAAATTGGCCCTTTCCCAATCCCTAAGATGCAAACTTGATATGTTGATGATGATTGATCCACTTTTGTTGATGAAGTATGAGAGCTTCAAGCCAAAATCTGCAAAAACCTAGCTAAGAACTCAGTGGTGATGGATGAAAATAGCTAAATATTTTAGCATAATAACTTTGCATAATTTGTGGATGATAAAATGAGGATATGAGCTCTTTATTTATAGAATGCCAAGATGGATGAATGTCCAATTTTGAGCAATGTGGGACTAACATTCATCCAATAGTATGATGCCACTTGTCAATCTATGAATGGATGGAAGATGTGCAAGATTTGGGGATTGTGCCAATAAATGCATATTTTTGAATTTCAAATTTGTTGAAATGACTTGCAAGAGGGAAGGGAAATTGCAATAAATTCCACTTGGCTCAACAAAAAGGACATGTAAGATGAAGTTATTTCCTTGTTGGATGTACATGTTGACTTGGAATTTTTGAATTCAAATTTGGAGAATATTCCAAAAGATGTCTTGTGAGGAAAATAGAGATTTAATAAATGAATTAAATCTATTTTCATGTGCAACTTGCAAAATCTAGAGGATGGGACATGATATGAGATTAAATTAATCAAGGGTTAATTAATTTAATAGGAGATTAGATGATGTGACCTATTTGACTCAAATTTATGGATTTATTTAAATCAAATAAGAGAGGAATATGATAAGAGATTAATTAAATAAGGATTTTGATTTATTTAATTAAAAGAGATGGTGTTAGATTAAATCAAATAAGGTTTTAATTTATTTAATTTAATGGATAGACTTTAGAGATTTAATCAAATAAAATTAATTATTTAACTAAATAGGGATAATTAGATCAGATGGATTGATTTAATTAACAAAAGAGATTGACTTAATTAGATAAAATGATTTATTCAATTAAGAGAGGAATATTGATGAATTTAATTAGATAAGGAGGTTTGATTAAATGGTTAGACCGAGGGATGATTCAAGATGAAACGATGTTAGTAGTCGAGATCAGATGCATAATGTCCATCGGTATATTTTATGTGTCTACATTTTTCCCCTCTTTGAATCAATGTGCTTGTTGTGTTGGTTTAAAGAATAAGCGATCTCGATCAAAGCCAAAAAAATTGATATTTTAAAAACTTGCCCCACTACTGCATGGCGAGAGGAAAAATGCCATTATAATGCCCCCTCGGGAGATTGGAAAAAAATTTATATTTTTGGGTGATCTCGCGAAAAAAGAGGACAAAGTACCCAATAGGTCCGAAAGGGCTTCGGGAGGCTAAAAACGTGTCTAAACACAATAAAATGATGAAAAACAAGCCTCAACTAGATGAAAACGGGTTCAGGGGCCCAAAACCCTAGCAGGACAACCAATCAGGGTGAAAAAACCCTAATTTTAAGGCTTAAAAGGGGCCCGAGGGGTCACTTTCAAGTAATTTTCAAACACTTCCAATAGTAATCTCGAGATTTGAGCTCAGACCTCCTGACGATATGGCGCAAGGATAGCTTCCTCTGCACATTTCTGATCAAGTTCAGATGTACTAGTGGCCACCTGGCATCAGGGCACTGGTAAGTGGTCCTTACCCTAGCTTCATTTTTCATTTATTGCTTCAATTAATGCCTTTAAAGGTCGGTCCACCTGTAGCGGTGCTATATAGCACCGCTCAGAAGTCAAACTGTGTGCTCAGTGTTAAATAGCATCGCGGCAGTGTAGTTTGGAGTTTAAAAACTTCAACACTGAGCTCGGGGCTGGCGGGAGGATTTGTAAAGTGCAACGTGGCGGTCCTGATCTCACCAAAAGTGTGACGCTGAGTAACAAAGTGCACCACAGCGGTGCGATTTTTCTCTTTTAGGGCCTAGCGTCGGAGTTTGATTAGAAATCAAAATACGATGCCATCATGAGTTGCACCGCTGGAGAAGGTTTTTTGAATGTCCGATGAAGAATTTTTCAAAAATTTTAACACGGTGACCTTCCTTGATGTAGGATGCAATGAGGGAGCTCTACTCCCAAGAGCACAGGTCGCGAGACTTGAGCAACAGGGACCAGGATCGACTTTGGATTGCAGGGTTGTGGTACATTGCTTACGTGGCGCCCGTGCGCACTCACCTAGGGATGATGTCAGCACTGGCCGAAAGATGGCACAACAAGACTTCTTTGTTCCATCTTCCCACTAGTGAGGCCACCGTTACCCTAGAGGACATTTGGTGCATTTTGCAATTGTCGATTCACGGTCATCAGGTGATTTTTGACATGGATGAGGGGCGCGAGGCCTGCTTCAAATTCCTTGCCACAGACGAGATTATCTTTTGTGATGGGCAGATAGAGCTCGAGTAGCACAAGATCCTAGCACCACCCTACCACTGGGTGATTGCAACCATCATTTTAGGTCTTGTTGCCCTTGACAGACAAGGGCGATATTGCAGTCTCGCTTAGGGATCCTACTGGGAGCGAATGGTTTGAGATATGTTGGTTCATTTTGATTAGGGGCCTATTCTTCTAGCTTCACTATACAGAGACCTCCATGAGTACATCTACATGGATGGCATAGCACTCGGAGCAGGGGTGACTCTTCTTCATGTCTGGGTGTGGGAGCACATTGCTGTGTTGCAGCTGCGCATTGTTTCAGTTCTGATGGTGCCAGATGATCCCCTTGTGTGGCGATACAGAGGCAGTGTGTCCTTCACACACACTGGTGAGCAGGGGATCTCCTATTGGAGGAGAGTCTTGGATGAGACGCAGGTTTTTACTTGTTGACCATACCATAGTCGGCCCGAATGGGCCGATGATGCTGATAAGATGTTCTACTGCTGCCAGGACTGTTTTATGCAGGGGTGAGAGAAAACTATGATTGAGAGATACTTTCCTGGGCATGTGCAGCATTAGTTTTGAGAGCCGCAGGATTGACCAGATGATGATTACGTGGCCATCTTTTTCCACTCCATGACACAGGTTTCATGGGGGTGGTACATTCCTGCTTCAAAGAGGGGCAAAATGTAGACATGCAAAATTAGCATCATGCATTTGATTAGGTCATATTCATCCATTCATCAAATAAATCAAGTTTGTTTATCAATCTCCTAAAGTCACCAACTTATATTAAATAAATCAAATTCGATCCTAACATCACCCTCTTTGATTAAATAAATCAAGCATTTATTTAATTAAATCTAAAATCATCTTCCATCCCTTTTGATTTAAATAAATCAAAATATTCAAGTCAAATGGGTCAAAATCCCCTAATCATCATCTAAGTCAAGTTGTGTTATGGTTAAAATGCTAACATATAAAAAATGATTAGTATTTTAAAACAAAACCAACAATCAACATCCCTATGAAATAACTCAGCATGCCTAATAATGCAATCAAAGCAACAAAGGATTAGATAAACAAATTGAAAGCATACAATAAAACATGGAGTAAATTATATCTCATAGTGGATTGGTGCTTTTGTAGAAAGAAGCCCTTTCCCAATCCTTGATAAGCTTTATGATAAAATGCCTTGGAGATCAAGTGGACAAAATCAGCTCTCAATGTGAAAAGAGTGACTTTGCATAAGATTTGTGGATGATTTGATGAAGGATGAAGCTTTCATTTATAGATTCTCAAGTTGAAAGATTTTTCAAAAGAGAGCAATGTGGGATAATGACTGGACCAATGAGATGAGGCCACTTGTCACATTATGATAGGTTGAGGAATATGCAAGTTTTGGCCAATGTACCAAAGAGGGGGAGATGCAAATTTGAAATTGTGAATTAAATGTTGAGAGGGGGCCATGTAAGAGAGAAGTTATTGCTATGTTGGAAGGGACAAGTCAACTTAAATTCATATTCAAACTTGAGGGAATATTCCATTTTTATGCCAAGTTGAAAAAAAATGATAAATTTATAAATGAATTAAAATGATTTATTGGTGCAAGTGGGAAAAGCTAGAGGATGTGATGGGTGGTTAGATTAGGTTAATCAGGATTAGCTTAACTTAGATGATGATTAGGGGATTTTGACCCATTTGACTTAAATATTTTGATTTATTTAACTCAAAAGGGATGGAAGGTGATTTCAGATTTAATTAAATAAATGCTTGATTTATTTAATCAAGGAGGGTGATGTCAGGATCAAATTTGATTTATTTAATAAAAGTTGGTGACTTTAGGAGATTGATAAACAAACTTGATTTATTTGATGAATGGATGAATATGACCTAATCAAATGCATGATGCTAATTTTGCATGTCTACATTTTTCCCCTCTTTGAAGCAATGTACTTGTTGTGTTGGTTCAAAGAATAAACTTGCCACAATCAAAATTCAAAAATTTTCTGATTTTTTTTTTGGTTGCCCCAGCGGAAAGAAGTACACTAGTAGTTTGGACCTGCTACTTAGGGGTTGAGGTTCAAACTGGATGGTTATGGATGATGATGCAAATGAGATGGTTTTAAGATGCTTAGAATATAACAAATCTATATTATCTTAAACAACTTAAATGATGATATGATGTGATGATGGATAAGATGGATGATGTGATATGATGTGATTATGCAAATGTATGATTAATGAAATGCTTAGACTAATAGATCTATATTATGATGATGAACATGCATGTGGGATGATATGTATAATACTGATGGTTTGTGGATGCAAGATGGATGCACTAGTGATGATGATTAACTATTCATGACATGATGTTAGTGCGGAAAAGAAGACATTAGATGATGACAAGAGGATCCAACAAGCCAACTTTATGAGAGATGATGACAAGAAATGATGATGATAGATGGATGATTTGTTTCTCAAGGATTGAGATTTTAGAAAGGGTCACTTACCTTATGTTTGATAACACACATAAGTATGATGCATCAAGGTATAAAGGACTAGGATGGCGTGGTACTTAGTGTGATGGAATTTGACTCGACAAACAAATAGGAGTATTCTTGTTCACACTTGACATACAAAAACCTTGCTAGGATGTACCTAACAAAGCAAGTATTCACCAAGTTATTTTACAAGAACATCCAACAAGCACAATAGACAAAAGGATAATGATCGTTGCCCCATTCCTATCTCTCTAAATCCTTCGTTCGGATATCATCGAGAGGTCCTTGGAATGAGCAATAAGATAAATCAAAAGAAAAGATCAAGTACACAAACAAGCCAATGTTCTTCATACCTTCAGCCAAAGGGATGTATTTTGATAGGATAAGAATCCAAGGTGATATCCAAAATGATGCCCATTGTCGGAACGATATATCCTAGGACATGCATTGTATAGGATGATGATGGGTTGATAAGTTGATTGATAGGCTGTTGATATAAGTTTGATTGACATGTCTGAAAATGATCAAGAGTTTGATTTTGTTTTAAAAGGTTTGTTGTTTGATTTTTATTTTATGATTGAAGCTTGCTTTTTGTTGCTATGATTGTTTGTTTGTGTTGCCAAAGGATAGGTGTGATTTAGTTTATTATGGATGATTGATTATTTGAGTGAAAGCGAAATGGGATGGATGGATTTTTCAAATATTTGGATGTTTTGATGTTTTTGGAATGTTTTGAGGCTGTTTTGGTATTTTCAAGATTTTACAAATGTTTTGATTTTGATTTTTGAATGTTTGGGGTTTAAGAGATTTTATGAATGTTTTGGATTTTGCATTTTTTGAATGTTTTGGATTTTGATTTTTAATGTTTTTCGATTTTTGTGTTTTTTTGAATGTTTTGGATTTTAATTTTTTTTTAATGTTTTTGGTTTTTTGTGTCTCGGGGGCTGATCAAAGCCTTGCCTATGTTTAAGCTCAGAGACGACATAGTTCAGATTTCAATGTTTTTGATGTTTTCTGACTTTTTGAATGTTTTTGGATTTTTGATGTTTTGGATGTTTTTTTGGTTTTTCGCATGATTGTGACGATTTTGATATGGATGTGAATGATGATATCAGTGCTCTATTTTAGGTTTTTTGTTGAAGACCAAGCTAAGGTTGACTAATTGAATCTATGGATTGATAATGATGATAACATTGTTGAGGATACACAACAATGCAAGGATTTGATTGATCAGGATTGATGATAATAACATTATCGAGGATACACAACAATGCAAGGATTGATTGATCAGAATTGATAATGATAACATTGTCAAGGATACATGACAATGCAAGGATAGTGTTAAGCAACACAAGGATATCCTTAGATGATGATTTTCTAATTGGATTTGATTGATCAGGATTGTTGAAGCTTGGGTTGGAACAAAAGTTGTTCAAATAATTTGACGTGATGTTTGAAGTGCAAATTAGATGTGACTGATACCAATTGTTTGGATCGATGTTTGATTGAAGATAAAACTTGATAAGGAACATCTTCCCGTCAAAATGTGCCATGGGCTAGTGATTCGGATTTTGGATTACAGATGCTTGACCAATTTGATTTCACATGTGTCAATGTTCGTATCACCACATAAGTTGGAGGATATAGATCAAGATTTATTCTTGAAGCAAGATGTAAATATTTTCCCCCTATGTCTAGCAATGTAGGGAATGTCATAGATGGGTGTTTGGATAGGTGTGTGGATGGATGAATATAGTAAGCACACAAAGGATTCCAAGGATTATCTTGCGATAAGATAAGGTGTTTGGATAAAAAATGCTCATTTGGATAATGCTTCATAGCTCAGATAATGCTGCATAGGATAAGATCAATGAAAACTGCCCATGTCAAGATGTTTACCATAAGCAAGCATAAAGTGTGCCCCAAACTTTCATCAAGATCAAGATAACTTGAATGATGGATGCAGATGGATGAAAATGGATTGGATGTATGGTTCATGGATAACTGGATTCATTATGGCTGAGATGGATGGAATGCTAGATTTATTATGGATGGGATGAGATGATTTCAACTGAACTGGCACACATAAATGCTCGATTCTACACATGACGCCTATTTGCTAGGTTTTGTCATGGTCTTTCCCAAAGCGCCGCCCATGTGGTTTTCACTAGAGGACGATTTTTCTCTTTACTATTTTCAATCCTTTTTTCTATTTTTTTTGGATTTTCATATATTTTTTTGATTGTTTTGGTTTTTCTGAAAGATTCATGCTGACCCACCTAGTGGTGTTGATGTAGATGCTTATGTCATAATGTGCCATCGATATCCTACCTGAAGGAGCTACTTTGCTAGGATACATGCACTTGAATGCAACTTTTGGCATTCTTGATCTGCTTTATTGATACCAGGGTTAACTCTATCTCTGTGCGCACATCGCAATAGAGTGCCTTCAAAATCATTATGGTGAAGGGTTGCTGCAATACATGGTCAATGTAAGAACTAGATATCATGCATGCAGGCATGGATGGAGTGTGTTTAGGGATAAGATATGGATTGGTTGACAATTTGGAACCTTTGACTCTCCAAACATGGAAAGATGAGCAATGATGGGTGGATACGAAAGTGTGCATGGAATTAGGACCAACTGCTCGATACACTTTGTACGTCGCTTGAAAAGCCTGCTTTTTCTTTTGTGGACATCTTTGATGGATACTTTTCCCTCTTATATTTTGCCCCATATTTTCTTTGATTGATGGAGTTTGATAGGGATAGTCTTTCTTTGTATTCTTTAGTATCCATGCATTTTTTATTTGTCCATTATGCTTCTCAGCTTCTTTTGCTTTGATAATGTTCTTCGTACTTTGATTCAAATATTTCCTTTGATGTTGGTCCCAATTCATGGATGGGGTGATGGGTGGATGAAGATTCATGACATGGCTAGTTGTAGTATTGACACTAGTTTCATCATAAGGACTCTTCGTGCTCTCTATGTTGATGTTTGCTTGAGACATAATTTCCCCCAGTATGGTGGTAGTGGCACCTTTGTTCTTTGATTCTTCCTATTCTGAGATGTCTTGTTCAATAAGTGTTCTCTGATAGATAGCCAATGTAGATGATGTTAGTTCAATTTGCTACTCTGCTAACTCTGAAATATCTTGTTTCCTTTGACCTGCTTCCTTGAGTGGATAATGTTGGATATCTTCATACATGATGTCTCCAGTATGGATTTTGGATATATTTGATCCTGATGTTGACAACTTTGTTTGAATGTAGGTATCAATAACCTGATCTTTTTGTGTAATAAGATCAGGAGTAAATGAATCCTGTTCTGAATGAAGATCATCTATGTGTCCATCCATAGAAAGCATCTCATGGGTAGATGGAGGAGTATGCGCTACATGGATATGATCATATTTCATAGATAGGAGAGTGTCCATTATATTATTGTAGTATCTTGAAGATACAAATTATTGATCTTGAATGATTTCGGAGTTGCTTTCGACATGCTTTGGATCAAGTTCTTGACAGGGGTCAATTTCAAAGGATGAACTGCTTATAGATGGTTCTTGGATGTCATCATTAGACATGATAAGTGGTTCAATATCCTCTTGATCTTTGAGTGGACTTGGATCAAGTGTCAATTTGAGGATTCCTTCAGTATCTATAACCATGAGGTCAAAGGAGGTCAACATGTCTTGGAAAGGACCATTGCTAGACCTTGGTGAAAGATTTTGATCATGCTTTGGAATAAATTCTTGAGATATGTTCTCTAACTCATAAGGAAATGTAGAGATATTTTCAACATGATCATAGGTGAATGTATCATGCATTATGTCAATAGGATCAAATAATCCTAACAATCCTTGAAATAGATCACTAAAAAGTGGCTCTTGATGTATGGTGAGTTGATCATCGGGTGGGGTAAAAACATCTTCAAGATGCTCCTTAATTGAGAGATCTTGAACATTGTTTTCAACAATTGTGGTGGAGATATTGTGAATTTCTTCAACCATAGAGTCAAGTGATCTTGAAATTTCTTGAATTGGATCATTGTCAAGTATTGTTGGTGGATTTTGATCATGATTGAAAAGTGACTCTTGACCTATGTTGATTTGATCTTCAGACGCGATAGAAACATCTTCAATGTGCTCTTTGATGGATAGATCTTGATCATTGCTTTCAACAATTGTGGTGGGGAGATTGTCAATGCTATCACCAGTGGTTGAATGTTTATCGTTATCCCCAATAGTTATCATTTTTTCGTGTTTGTACTTGTGTTTGTTGGGTAGCTTGAGAGGCTTGGGCAGCTTGAGAGGCTTGTTGCACTTGTTGAGCTTGCGTTGCCTATTGCGTGGCTAGATATTGTTGGATGGCCTTTTGGTAGGCCTGATGAACTTTTAGTGCAATGTCATATTGTCTTGCTGCATTTGGTTTTGGTGGTAGTGGTGGTGGATTTGGAATTGTGTTGGATGCAATGACAAGTGGTTGAGATATGCTTGGAGTGATCATGGTAGTGATGGGTTGAGAAATGATGGGTGTGATAGGGGTGGTTGGAGTGATCGAGGTGATAGGAATGGTTGGAATGACTGAGGTGATAGATCCTTGGGAGACCATATTTTGATTTGTTAGGATTGATGTTGTCATTTGATTAGATACCATCTGTTGGTGCGATGTCGATGGTATATTCAAAGGATTTGATGTGATGGCTTGATTGGTGTTAGGTAGATTGATTTGGATGGAGTGATTGGTGCTAGGTAAAGGGAGAATCCCTAAACCAATGAATGATGTTGATATGGGTAATGGTGGTGGAGATGTCTCTTGGCGCAATGATTCAACTATTTTGGTAAGTGTAGCAATTTGATCTCGCTAAATTTGATCTTGATTTCAATCTTGACTCCCTTGATATAGTTGACTTGATTTTTGTTCAAGAAAATTTGGGATGCATACTTGTGGTTTTTGAATGGGATCATGGACAAATTGATTTTGGAAAATGTTTCGATTTGGGATGATGTTCAGATTTGGTATGATAGGTTGAAATTGAATATTGTTGGTGTTGGGAATCACATTGTCTTGATTTAGGTAACTTTGATTTTGCATGGTTTTACCTAGACTTGGATTAATACATGGATTTGTTAAAATCTTGTTTGGACTTTGAACAACATTTGTATTATTCGCAAACATATCCTTCCCAAAGTTTGTCGGATTCATGTTTGGTAATCTTGTACTTGCTACATTCACATTTGGCATGTAGGGATTTGATGGGATGACGTTGTTCATTTGAAGGCTCATGCATTGGGTGTTTGGTGGATAGACTTGTAAGTTTGGACTTTGATTTAAATCTACCATTGGGAAAGGTGTTCCAAGATTTAGATTGGGTAGAATCACATTTGTTGTACCATTGAGGTTTGTAGGAGATAATGATCCCATGTATGGATTGTATAGATGTGAGTGTTGATAATCAATCGGCATTGTAAGGTTTTGAAAGTTCAATTGATTTGGATTACTCATGATGTATGGATCAAGTTTGTATTCCATGTTCTTCTTGTGTTTTGAATTTGTTGTACAAGTGACCTCTAAGGTGTTTAGGACCAATGATGAGATGGAGGATGAAAAAGGGGTGAATGATATGGGTGTTGAATTTTTTGGGACTTTGCATCAATTCTAGACTTAGGACTTGATTTTGATTGTTTGATTTGGATAATGAAATTGTAAAACCTAAGATGTTGCATATGATCTTAGGATAAAATTGTTCAAAGGATTGCTGATTTAATTAAATGTATGAGAAAGGATGCATTCCCACACACCTAACTAAACAAATGATTTTGATTTGATTTAAGGATGTACCCAAGTCTAGATAATGATGTTTCCAAAGTTCTAAAGTTGTTTTTGGGATGAAGATGATAAATGTTTGGGGTGAATGAAGTGTTTGATTTTGATCCTAAATGAATCTAGGAAGGACTTGTTTACAAGACCAAGATAGTGAAGAACATGCCTTTCTCTAAAAGTAATTCAAAATCAAAAGATCAATGTTTGCATGAAAACCATATGATCAAAAGATATCAAGCACATGTGTGGGGTCCACTTGATTCAATCTTTTCTTAATGGATTCTTTTTACCACAAACACACTCTTGATTAGATTTTGAATCTAGATGTCCAATGTCCTAATTCTCTTTCATCCCACAAAATGCATTATGCAGAAATTGAGGAAATCAAGGCAAAAGTTTCCTAAAGTTGACTTTAGTAGGAGAAAATTGAGATGAAATCCAAATGTTTAGAAGCCTCTAAGGATATGAATCCCAAGGGAAAGTAATAACATTTGAATTTGTTCAAGGATATTTGCCTCTCCTAAAGGGTTTGAGATTTGATGCTCATGTTGAATGTTGGTTTTCCAATGTTTTTGATCAAAGCACTGTGCTTTCAAGCTGACTCACAAGCAATATAACATCCTAGCTCAATTGGAACGTTTTTCTTGGTGGGCTTGCCTCATGCCCTTCGTAGTAGAAGAGATGATTGTACATGCAACCAAGGAGAAAATATAAAGGTATGTTAAGAATGAAGTCTTAACCTCTATATTTTAACCAAGATTGGACATGGCAAGTAACTTCTTGGAATCTAAGGTCCAATGCACCACTTTGATAAACTCATTAGAGGGACTGGTTTGGTTACTACAAACAAGGGTTTTAGTTTGGACTTTCCATTCGTGGAGATTTACCCATACGGTGAGAGTCCCTTTTCAAATCCATCTCGTCGGAGTCAACCGCGTGATACTGGCA
Source organism: Sequoia sempervirens (assembly GCA_007258455.2). Taxonomy (NCBI): domain Eukaryota; kingdom Viridiplantae; phylum Streptophyta; class Pinopsida; order Cupressales; family Cupressaceae; genus Sequoia; species Sequoia sempervirens. Next base: position 44,421,497 of record VDFB02256132.1, read on the forward strand.
TTTACTCCAATACCCACATTTATATCCCTATTGGAAATACTCTCGGGTTCAGAGTGTTACCGGTTGAGTCGTTCCCTTGGGTAAGTACTTTTTCCCCAAGGCAGGCCCTCTAAGATAGAAAAAAGTGAGTAAAAATATTCATAGTTCGATCGACCTTCGTTTAGAAACAAAGGGAGAACACATTCAATAGGTTTACTCACTCGCAAAATGTTTTGTTCAATTTTAAACCCAAAATGAAGTGTGCGGGTAATTAATTACACAATTTAATGTCACCAAAATCCTTTTGATTCTCAAGATTTCCGTGAGGTGCGAGAGAAGCGCATACGTCTTTTGATGATATTACTTTGTGTAAATAATTAAAAAACAATAAAGATACACATTCATTTTATCCTTCAAAGCAATGATTCGATTCGTTTTAAGCACCTAAGGAAAGATGAAGATTTGATGGTTCAATTTGTTAACCAAAATTGTAAAAGTAGTGAGTTTGACTAAGTTCTTTTTAAGACCCTTTGTCACAAAAATAAAAAATGTTCCTTTTAAGAGCCCCAAAAGATGTAAGTTGATTTAAAACAGAAAACTAAAGCACAAAATGGAATCCTTAAGCATTTAAAAATGCTTTGTTGATTTCAAGCTTTTAATGCCCAAGTCTTCAACTCAAATCAGCTTTTGATTCATCCGCCTTGATGCAAAGTACCAAGCCACAAGTTGGAATTTCATATAGTGACCCTAAGAAAATGATGTTAGTTCAAGATCTTGAATTCTTATATAAGAAGATTTGGGTGCATGGACAACAAAATCTCAACCTTATAACCTGTGATCAAGCATTAACAAGATAAATCAAATATAATCAAACAAATCATAAGGTTATGAAGGAAATAGTACTTGTGAATTCAGATTAAAAGGTTATGATGCAACATAAAATAATGCAGGATATACACTATCAACCTGAATTCAAAATAAATAAATTCCTTACCAAATATGCTTGAAAACCATTAATAGTAATGCTAATACATGCCCCTTAGTCATTTGAGCTTATCCTTTAAACCTGGTAGCAATGATATCTTTTAGTTTGCATCATTTAAACTCTCATAATAGTCTCCTCAAGGCATGCGTTGTTAGATTATAACATACCGGACTCAAATAAGATATACAACATTGCTAGATTATGTGGCAATAGTTTCTTAGGAGGCTATGATGGTTTTAAAGCTGAAGCCACAACTATATAAGAAATAGTTATAACAGCTCCCAATATTGACCAGCCAATATTATCTACTTTTATAACAAAGGAAGATGATATATTTATCATTAAAGATAGCGTACAATTCAATGAAGGAATATGTCAGTGCGAGAGTTGCAGATCATAGTCTACAAGGTAGTCTATTTTACTGTCCACAAAATGATAGATGATGGAAAATTAGACACTCCAACTCCATCGTTAAATTTCAGCAGTCAATAAATAAATGCAATTTCAATTGATATTAGGTCGTTGTTTATCAGGAATTCCATAACACATCAAGTAACTACTTCTCAAATTCCAACAAAAAATGTACATCTACCCACTCAGATATATGCCAACTTCTATTCAAGACAAAGATATTTAATGTACATCTACCCTCTACTGCATTATCATTTCATCAATTTTTAAAGTAAATGTGATTGGTAGGTGTATGCTAAGAAGTCAAAGTATATCATTCAATGCATAAATAGTTGTGTGCGGCAGGGGACAATTAGACATGACAGAAATTATAGTCTTTAATAGGAGATACAAAATTCTATTCAAGGATTGGATGATATGACTGGATAGGGCAATAGATTGAATGGTGATCATGAGGTTAACGCCTAGAGAAGCGAGGAGTAGGCTTCCATCACAAACAAACAAGCCCTGGACTTCCCAACACTCACCTTTCAAAATAACAGTGCCAACCACAAATAGAAATAATTGTGTGTGCGCCAAAATACTAAGTGCACATAATTAGTTTCATATTGCAATCAACAGGTGTAAAATTAATGCCACAACCTTGATAAACATCCACTAAAAAAAATGTAGCTCCTTTGAATGCAAACAATCACTTTTTTGACAGATTTCCCCAATTAGATGTCATTTCATGGAATGCATCCATTGCAGGATATGCACAAAATATTTTGATGAAAAGGATTTATAAACTAACACGCAAATGTACTCAATGATAGCATAGACAAAGAATGTGAACTATTTTGACTGAAAGCCTCAAGAAGAATGCACAGATTGCTGGGTATGCACAGATTGGATTTGTTGAAAAGGCTTTAAAAACTTTCAAGCAAATGCAATCAGCAGGTGCAAAGCGTTAAACACAAGCTTCTATTTAAAACTTTCGGGGAGCAAAGATATGGCATACGAACTGTTTGACTGGTTGACCTAGAGAAAATGTGATCTCATGGAGTGCCATGATTATAGGATAGGCACCAAATAGTTTTCTAGAAAAAAGACTTTAAAAACCATCAAGCAGATGCATCTGGCAGGCTTAAAGTCGTGCCCTAGTGCTAATAAGAAAAAGAGCTTTCAATTTAATGTGTTTTGACAGAGTTATCTTGCAACACACGCACAGAATGGACTTTAGAAGGGCTTTCAAATTAATGTGTTTTGACTAACAGGTGCATTAAAAGTTAAAAACTTTAGAAACTTGCAAATGTACTTGAAGGTGTAAGAGTTGAGTCACACAGCCTTCAAAAGGAGAAAGAAAGTTCATGGACTGGCAGATGTGGCGTTAAGAACATTTGGACCAACATCCTCTCTATCTTAGCTGATGATTTGGAATCTACAGGAAAAGACTTGAGTAGTACTTTGTAATTTTATAGGTGACTCCGAGCTCACAACAAAAAAATGTGATCTCTATTAACAAACACACCATGATAACAACTATGAATCTTATTGGAAAATGGTCGATGTCCTGCAATTATGGAAGCCACAAAGATGGTTAGATCCTTGCACATAAATTTTGAAAAAGAAAATGTGTATTCAGAGATAGCACGCATGGGTGAAAGTGTTAGGCCAGAAGATTGAGTGTGATACTGAAAGCAGTGATAAAATCATGTGGTCAGAATGAAAAATATAGTGATAAACACAAGATTCAGTGGTCATTTTCTTTTTTTTGTTTTTTTTAAAAGGATTCGTTAAAAAAAAAAAGATGTACAAAATTTTCAGTAATCTACCACATTGACAACATGGTTTGGTAAGTTTGAAAACGCTAATCTTAATACCATGCAAAAATCTACTTATTAGATGTAAATACACATATGAGATTTCTTCAAATATGTAACCAGATTACAGAAGCCAAAATCTTTATCACACTATATTACGAAAAAAAAAATGCATAAGGTTTTGCCCTCCTTCTAGTGCCATTATGTGGACGTGAAAATATGCAAATGGTTAAAATGATAACATACAAACCATGATTAGTATTTTAAAACAAAGCCAACAATCAACATCCCTATGAAATAACTCAACATGCCTAATAATGCAATCAAAGCAACAAAGGATTAGATAAACAAATTGAAAGCATACAATAAAACATGGAGTAAATTATATCTCATAGTGGATTGGTGATTCTGTAGAAAGAAGCCCTTTCCCAATCCTTGATAAGCTTTATGATAAAATTCCTTGGAGATGGAGTGGACAAAATCAGCTCTCAATGTGAAGAGAGTGACTTTGCATAAGATTTGTGGATGATTTGATGAAGGATGAAGCTTTCATTTATAGATTCTCAAGTTGAAAAATTGTTCAAAAGAGAGCAATGTGGGATAATGATTGGACCAATGAGATGAGGCCACTTGTCACATTATGATAGGTTGAGGAATGTGCAAGTTTTGGCCAATGTTCCAAAGAGGGGGAGATTCAAATTTGAAATTGTGAATTAAATGTTGAGAGGGGGACATGTAAGAGAGAAGTTATTGCTATGTTGGAAGGGACAAGTCAACTTGAATTCATATTCAAACTTGAGGGAATATTCCATTTTTATGCCAAGTTGAAAGAAAATGATGAATTTATAAATGAATTAAAATGATTTATTGGTGCAAGTGGGAAAAGCTAGAGGATGTGATGGGTGGTTAGATTAGGTTAATCGGGATTAACTTAACTTAGATGATGATTAGGGGAATTTGACCCATTTGACTTAAATATTTTGATTTATTTAAATCAAAAGGGATGGAAGGTGATTTCATATTTAATTAAATAAATGCTTGATTTATTTAATCAAGGAGGGTGATGTCAGGATCAAATTTGATTTATTTAATATAAGTTGGTGACTTTAGGAGATTGATAAACTTGATTTATTTGATGAATGGATGAATATGACCTAATCAAATGCATGATGCTAATTTTGCATGTCTATAGATTTATTTAATTTAAGAGGAGATGATGACTTAATTAGATAAACTTGATTTATTTAATTAAGGGATGAAAAGTGATGAATTTAATTGAATATGGATTATTCAATTAAATGACTTAGCAAAGGAGATGATTTAGGACGAAATGGTGTTAGTAATCAAGATCAAGTGTAATCAGTACATTTTTCGTGTCTACACTTGGATTCCATGTTAACATTTTGAGTAGTGTGTGGCCATATGAACAGTGTTGAAACAGTGATGACAACATAAAGGTAATCCTTTAGAGTTAAGCAATTGATTCCATTCCATGCCCACAATTTTTAGGACATTAGTAGAGAGATCTTTGGTTATGTTTATCTCCACCAATATGCACTTTTACTAGGTAGTGTGCAAAAAATTTGAGGAGCCTTCATCCATCACCAAAATCTTCCCCAACAAACTACCAATGGCTTCAAAACATGAATCACACCAAAACTAAAGAGGAAGATTAAACAACCTTACCCATACTAGATCTAGGTTGAAGGATTTTATGAGAGGGTTGAAGGAGGGGTGACATGGTTTCAATATTAATAAATGTTGCTCCTTTGAACTCCATTGATATTCATATAGAACTGTATTATGATCCTTCACATTATTGAAAACCACCACAAAGAACCCCCTTGTGATGGGTAAATCTCTACATCCCCCTCCAATATAGGTTTCCAAATTTCTGCAATCTAGTCATGCAGCTCCACAAGGCTTGGCCAAAACCCCCAGAATCTATCAACCATCCCCTATCTTGCAAAATAAGATATATTTTCAACCACTTCATTAGCAATCTCCCCAATGAAAGAAACTATTGGGGAAGAGGTTGCACACTAGAGAGCCCTAGGAGCCTGCTGCTCACCATGATCGGTCACCTTCACCCACAATCTCCCCACCCATCCATTGCTCATCCCCCATTTCTCTATGGAGATCAAGGTCAAGCAATCCTATCATCAACCTGTCTCTGAAACCCCAGTGAAGGTGCAAGCCATCCATTAGGGTCTGAGGCCGGTTGATTCTGCTTCTTATCTTTCCCATAGTTCATCCTTTCCCATCCTCCCACCATCATCGAATATGAACGACCAAGGTTAGAAGCACTCTATGATTGAGGATATTGTCGTTGCCCATCATTTGGGCCAGAGAAGGTTTCCACAGAGGCACCAAAGGATGCCCTAGCTACACCAGTCGATGATAAAGACATTACTTCCCTCCCATATGATAACCCTTCATTTTTCCTGCCATGTATCCAATATTTTTCTTGCACTACTCACGTTTGACCATCATCCCATGTAGGTTCTAAACCATAGAGAGTCAGTGTAGTGGCAGGAGAGCAAGTTGAATTTTTTCACAGAGCACTAGAGAATGTCAAAGTCATCATAGAGTGAAAGGAAATGATGTGTCAAACTAAAAATATTATTTTTTTAGTGAAAATAACATTTGGTTCATAAATTAAAAATATCTACATATGGGTTGAAGAAATCACCATGCATGGGTTATCAAGAGTTTGATGCGCATTAGAATTAAGTTCTTATGAAGAAAATTTGATCATTATGTGTACTAAAAATAGGTTGGTGATCATGTTTTAATAATTCTTATATGTGTTAATAAGATGATTATCATTCAAAAAAAAAAAAATTGAAAACTCAAGGCTCATATGTCTAGTAGGTTTTATAAGAATGATCTAAGCAATAAAAAGTTTATACTTAGTATAGAGATTCATAGAGACAAGGCTAGTAGGAAGTCTTAGTTAACCTGGAGGAAGCATATTGAAATATATTTTAGGTTTTTTGACATGCATGAATGTAATCATATAAGTATTCCTTTATTTTTAGACACTTGATTAAATTTTGAATGGTATCCAAAGTCGACGGAGTCTTTTGAGAACACATATAATTCTCCATATATAAATATTATAAGAATCCTTATGTATGTAATAGTGTGTATAAGGCTAGATAGCCTAAGGAATGGGAGTTAAGGTTCATATTTAATCTTGGAAAATAATATTGGACTTAGGTTGAAAGAGTTTTTATATGCTCTAAAGGAACTATGTATTCACATTTGCATTTTAATAGTTATAATGGTATTAGAAAGATTTTAAACATATAAGGGTTTTCTTATTCTAACTCAATTAAAGTTCTAGATAATATAATTCTAACCACCAATTATGTCTTTGTTATGTTTGTTGTAGTGATTTCAATAGGTAGGTTCTAGTACATAGTTGTGTTTTATTATATAGCTAAAAAAAGGTATATGAATACAAAACATGATTCCAAAGAATTATTTTATTTAAATAAATAGTAAAAATATTAGTTAATGTTCATAGTCATATTATAATTTTGGATACAAATCATATTTTCCATGCAATAACTAAACATGCATAACTAAACATGTAGAAATGAAATATTATTTTGTAAGGGAGATGACTAAGATAACAATACTTTAGATGGATAAATTATCACTAAAATAAATACTTTTGAGTATTTAATAAATATTATAGGTATTGGGTATGTGCAGGATCATGATGGGCCAAAAAGTGGCAATATGATGGGTATGTGTAGGGTATGTGGTTGAAGACTTTTTTTAACCCAAAATTGATGAAACGAAAAGGGTTTTTAAAGGAGATTCTCAACTTTCAACCAATATAAATTATGCTTTACTTTGAATTTAATAAATAATTATTATTCATTTTCTATTTGAATTACAACTAAAGTCTTAATTGATAGGCTGATTGAAAAACATCTATATCTTTCAAATAGTATCACTTTTTTTGAATCCAAAAAATGTGTCACATTATATGCTTTGCATACTATAGGATTAAAAAAATAATAATAATTTCATGAAGTTTTGACCAAGTTAGGTCAGACATACGATATTTTATATTTTTTAAAAGTTGTAATAAAAAATTCATAATTAATTATTTACTTGAAAAAAAATTCAAACAAATATGCATCATATCGGGACATGAGTCCTCTACTTATATCTAAAATATTATAAAAAATATTATCATTTTATTGTGGTTAGGGTGGTTGGACAAACACCTACTTCTTATTTTTTCCTGAAATTTAAGTAATACTACATTGAAATTTCAAATTTTCACCAAATATATATATATATTTATATTTTTAAATAAACATAGTAGTTTAAAAACTACATTCAATTTGCTACAGATTCTATTCTTACATAATTTTGAAATAATATATATAACTTATTCAAATTTTTATGTCAGGTTTCCTAACTTTGATTTTTCTAAATTTTTCGCCACTTAAGGGTCTATTTTTTTCCATGATGATTTTGCACATACCCTATTACTAATTTTTTACAATACATTAATGTAATAGAACTATGTATTTCCCATGCATGAATAATCATCTTCATTTATACAATAAATTATCAATAACAAAAGTATCAAAACTATGATGTGTTATTCAACTACAAAGAGTTTTCAAGTAAAGAAGATGGTAAAGTATTTGAGTTCTTGTTAAGGTTTATAATTACACATTGATAATCAACTATAGAATAATTTTTTAGAAGTTTTAGTTAACTCTATTTATTCTAATTTATCATGGAATCATGCATCATCCTTGTGCTATTTATAGTTACAACTACATATCATTTGGAAAAGAACTTGTTAGTGTATCTTAGTATTAGTATATAGTAGAGAGATGATGATATATATGCACATGTGAAACTATTAGAGTATATTCAATTATGACTAGGTACATGATGATATTCTAAGGTATGTTGAGCGGTATGTTTGGTCTAGCAACTATTCCTGGGGGTGTTGGGGTGAAATCACAATACTGTGTCTCACTTTTTGCCCAAGATGGACATTTACATCAATATTTTTAACTGAATCTTCATCTTCTAAGACCTATAGCAGCTAAACCATAAAGAATATGAAGATGATGTGAACTAGTGATTTGTGGTAGTTTGTGTGTAGATTCTAAATATATATTTTTTCAAAATTTCCAAAATAAATCATGAATCTTTCAGCATCTCCTTTAATAAATTGTTTTATACCAAAAACAACATTTTCAGAAAGTAACGTTTGTGTCGTACAACCTAAATTTTTTCTATAAAGGATTAAATTCTAATTTTTGGAATATAGATTCTCAACATCAATATATAGGGAAAGGATATTTTCTCTTGATTTTTTATTGCATATTTACTTTTAAATTAATTTTTGAAGTCATTGTAACTATAATTTGAACATATGTGTGTGACGTACAACCTAACATTTTGTGTATATATCGAAATCCAATTTTTCTTTTTTGGGTGAAAAAAGGGAATCAATATCTAGGGAACGAGTATTTTTTGAATTTTTTAAAAATGGTATACTATTTTTCCACCTCTACACAACAAAGATGTAATGTGTTTAGTGTTGCTATCATTGTTTGGATACTCTTCTCATGTTGTGTAGATTCTAAATATATATTTTTTCAAATTCTCCAAAATAAATCATGAATCTTTCAACATCTCCTTTAATAAATTGTTTTATACCAAAAACAACATTTTTAGAAAGTAACGTTTGTGTCGTACAACCTAACTTTTTTCTATAAAGGATTAAATTCTAATTTTTGGAATATAGATTCTCAACATCAATATCTAGGGAAAGGATATTTTCTCTTGATTTTTTATTGCATATTTTTTTTTAAATTAATTTTTGAAGTCATTGTAACTATAATTTGGACATATGTGTGTGATGTACAACCTAACATTTTGTGTATATATCGAAATCCAATTTTTCTTTTTTGGGTGAAAAAAGGAAATCAATATCTAGGGAACGAGTATTTTTTGAATTTTTTAAAAATGGTTTACTATTTTTCCACCTCTGCACAACAAAGATGTAATGTGTTTAGTGTTGCTATCATTGTTCGGATACTCTTCTCATGTTTTGTTGTGGACTTGAGACTATGATGGTGATTGTTTCACTAGTTTGGATTGTATGTTTTGTTTGGAAGCTCATGATATTGTTTTATGATTTTGATGATATGATGATGCATGTTGTTTGTCTTTATCTGGTTATGCTTATCATCTGGATGTGGTATTATGTTGTTATGTAAATTGATTAATGCTTGCTTCATGATATTATGATAATGTGTTACTATTTTGAGTCGGGTGAGGGGATGGTGTAGCATCGCTAATTTGCAAGTGCCCTGCTACGCTATGACTTCCTCTCACAGTGTGCTCGCGATTGGATATATATGTTGCTTGATGTTGGTTTGGTGTAGGCTATAGGTATCGAGCACCAACTCCACCTGCACTGTCAAGTTTGAGCATGCCCTATAAGCCTAATGGGTATGATGTGGAAATCGAAGTTGACAAGAAATTCCTCCATCCTAGTTCGTCACCTCGTCATTTTTTTTGACGACGTCGTCTATTTGCAACCTCGTTCTTGTTTTGGTATTGTTTCATTCTGAGTCGTTTAGTTTTAATTGTTTAATGTTATTCTATTTATTTGATATAGTGATATTCATGGTGATTAAGTATTATTGGTCGTTTAATTAATTGGTTTCACGTAACCACGTTCGTAACTATGATGTGAACTAATTAAAGTAATAAATTAAATTGCTAAATTATTAAGATAATGTTATTAATTAATTATTAAATTAATTCAATGGTTATTATGTTTTGATATGTAGCTTATATTATTACTTTATTAAAGATGAATATGTTAATGAAAAATAAATTTGCATTTATAAATAATGATTATTTTAAATTTAATATCATGGATTATTATTCCACTTATTAATAATGTTTATTTTCTTAAAATTTAAATATCATGGATAATGAGCTACTGAATAAAATATCAAATTGGATATTTTAAATGGATATTTTAATCTGATAATGATAAATTTTGGAAAAAGTAATTAAATAAATTACATTGATAAAAGTGACTATGATAACAATTAAGATTTATCAAATTTAAATAGTGTGATTTGAAGTTTAAGGGATAAAATAATATTAAAAGAGTGAAAACTATTACCCTTAGTTTTTAATCACGTAACAGTGGAAAAGTTAGGTTTCTAAATTAAATCAAAACATAAGGATTTATCTACAGGTGGAAAAACCAAGATAAAAAAGATGATGGGTGCACTCTCAAAAACAAAAAAATGGATGGGAAATTTGTCATTTGTTCAGGTTGGTTTATTGAAAATTATAGAGAATTTCCTTAATTTATATGGGGAATTTTGTGGGAAATGAACATTCGAAATTTCAACAAAATTCTTTCTCTAATTGTGCTCTGGTAAAAAAAAAAAGGTTAAAAATTTTATAGCTAAGAGAATTTTGGAAGTAACTCAGCTCTTCATCTCCATTTGCAAACGTCGTATTCAGGTTGGTGATTTTATTTTGAATTCACATTCTTCTATTGTTTTGCATAAAAATGTCTTGTTTGAGCAGCTCGATTTCATATGCATTTGGATAGTTCTCTTTTTGCTCTACCACCGCTTTATCTCCATATCTCGGCTAAGTTTCAATTCTGTTTATTTTACTCTTGTTATTGTACCCTCAACCTTGGGATATCTCTGATTATTGTTAGCCTGTTTGATTGACCTTCATTCACCGGGTATGTGCAGGATCATCATGGAAAAAACAGACCCTTAAGTGGCAAAAAAATTAGAAAAGTTAGAGTTAGGAAACTTGATGTAAAAGTTTGAATAAGTTATCTATATTATTTCAAAAATATGCAAGAATAAAATATGTAGAAAATTGAATGTAGTTTCTAAACTAATAGGTTTATTTAAAAAAAAAAGAAAATCTATTTGGTGAAAATTTGAAATTTCAATGCAATAGTACTAAAATTTTAGGGAAAAAACAAGTAGGTGTTTGTCTGACCACCCTAACCACAATAAAATGATAATATTTTTTTTAAGATTTTAGATATAAGTAGAGGACTCATGTCCAAATGTGATGCATATTTTTTTGTAATTTTTTCCAAGTAAATAATTAATTATGATTTTTATTACAACTTTTAAAAAATATAAAAACTTGTATGTCTAACCACCTTAACTTGGTCAAAAATTCATGAAATTAATTTCTTTTTTTTTAATCCTATAGTATACAAAGCATAGAATGTGACACATGTTTTGGATTCAAAAAATGTTATACCATTTGAAAGCTATAAATGTTTTTCAATCAACCTATCAATCAAGACTTTAGTCATAATTCAAATAGAAAATGAATAATAGTTATTTATTAAATTCAAAGTAAAGCATAATTTATATTGGTGGAAAGATAAGAATCTCCTTTGAAAACCCTTTTTGTTTCATCAATTTTGGGTTAAAAAAAAATCATCAGCCACATACCCAACACATACCCATCATATCGCCACTTTTTGGCCCATCATGATCCTGCACATACCCCACCTAAATAAGAGATCATTACCTTCTTAAAGCTCACCCCTCTTGGCCAAGACACCCATACTATGCATCCATTCCCATGCCAAATCGATTCCATCTTTGATCATAATTTTGTTGTCATGGATGACGTATCTTGTTCTCTGTATATGGTTAAGCATTGTCTAAGAAAGAGGTGCGGCTCCTTCACTTATCCATTCTTCTGCCTTCCAATAGATTGCTTGATGAGTCGAACCCTCTGTTACTCTAATCTTCTGCACCCGCTTCAGGTTTTTGGGCCTTTCCTCATATTTTTTGGTGTTAATGAAGGTTGCTTTTACCATAATTTTGTTTGGAGGTAGCTGATTCACCTTGTTAGTAGAAATGTAAAATGGTTTGTGTTGCCTTGGTTTCCAACGCCTAGGTTAGTACTTTTGTTCTGATTAAGTTTGAGACATAAGGGTGCGTTGGAGTCCTTATTTTTTTGATTGGTTATATTTGTTATGTTTCCTATCTTTATCTCCAGCGCGTATCCTTCCTATCTCCCCATTGGTCTTGAATAGTAATTTCCTTTTTTAGTGATGTCCCCAACCAATTTTCTTTTTTGTATATTTTAACGGAGGTCATACCGAATTCAATGATTCATGTTTATGATTGCATAAAAATACCATGGGTTATTTATGCTTTGTGGAAAGCATGTGGTTGTTTGAAAGCCTTGATGTGGCACCCTCCACTCCTTCCCTTTTGCGCTATGTTGTAGCTCAAGGCTATTGTGTTTAACCTCATGATGCCAGCGCCCAATGAGTTGGGCTGTGAGTCCTTTTTATATATTTCTATAGGCTGCTATATTTTTTTTACAGTTTGTGCAGATAGGAGTAAATTAATATTTTATATATACAATTAAATATACAAATATATATGTGTGTGTGTGTGTACGTAAGTATATGTGTATATACGTATATATATTTGTATAATTATTTATAAATATATGTTTAGATCATGATTTCAATTTAAAGAAATCTGTTTGTATAAAAGGACATTTAATTATTATGATGAGCAATTTGAAATGTATAAATTAGATATTTTGTAGACCTTGATTACATAGCTTTCTCAATCATTTAAATAATATCATTTAGAACACATAATTAAAATGCAATTTGATTAGTTAAGAGGTTCTTAAAGATTATGATCTTTGATGTTATTACTTTAAATGCAAATAACATATGTATATAGCTCTTTAGCTATTTGACTGTGGTCAACATGGAAGTGCAAATTAAATAGTGTGAGGATTTTAAACGTTAAGTATTATCAATAGTGTATGCCTTACTAAATATATATGTGCATTGTGTTATTGATTTAAGAGTAATCTATTGGGTAAGGATGTGTGTGTAGATATATATGCTTGTAGATATTATGATATTTATTTCAGTGGAAATGAAACTGTTTTGCTACTGTCTGTAAATTGCATTTTCAGTTAATATAAAATAATCGTACTTATATGTATATGTGTGGTGTTTTATAAATAAGTATACTGTTAGTTTTAAACTTGGGGTTGTTTAATTAAGTTTTTTAAACATAATTAATTCTATTAAATATATCTATATATATAGGTTGTCTTTAAATTGCAAATAGACATATATATACATATATTTATATATGTACATGCATATAAATGTATCTCCCATTTATGGGAATATGTTTATATATGTGTGTGTGTGTGTGCATGAATATTTTGACATGTTAAATGAATTGGAACATAGGATGAAGGAACGAAATTGGCGTCATTATGATTAAGAGCATTTTGATAGGGTAAAATGCATACTTAGATATTCTGTTGATTATGACTACATAGATTTCTAATTATTTAAATGATATCAGAATGGGAATAAAATTAAAAATGTAATTGATCATTTAAAAAGATTCTTTAAAGTTATTATCTTGAATGTGTAGTTTTATTCATTAATTTTCAAGTTAGATTTGAGCATATATATATAAATATGTATAAGAATTGTATAATTTCTTCTGTTGTTTAAATAATGTTAAAATGGTGGTATAAATAGATGTAGTGATTATTGGATATTCTCTTAAAAATTGTTACATGGAATGTGTTAGAGAATTAAAAGATGGATTTTTATGTTCCCTTGATTTTTTTCATTATTCCTTTATATTTTTTTCAATTTGATGTAATCTCGTGGTTAGTCTTGAGGGAACCGTTTCATTAAGTTATTTTCTTGCCACTAGGAGTTATGGGTAGTGTTTGATAGGCATCTAGAGGCAATGTGAAAACGAGTTTATGTTGGATTTCCTTGATTAGACTTTGAATCGTTTGATTGTATTTTAGTATTGAGCTCTTGAGGGTGTTACCGGATACCATAGTTTTTCCTTTTGTTATGGGTGTTTGGCGAGATGATCCATGCCTCACATTTGTACTTGGTTCTCATGATTTTTGTGTTTTGTGTTTTGGAACACCCTTGATGTTGGGAGATTTACAAGTGTTTCAGTGTTGTTAGGGAAAGTGGCTCTTCATGGGGGCCGATGCACAAAGGGGCAGCCTAGATAACCCATGGAAAATTTGTTTAATAAGTGAAAACCTAATAGAATTAACTAGTGGGTTGGGTAGGTACACACTAAACAAGACAAATAATGATGCCCTGCCCATACCATTAGTGATTTCGAAGACTAAGAGTGGCCTGAGAAGACCATGGTCGACAAGATCACTACCTCATCTTCATGAGAGGCTAGTGGTCCCGCATGTGTCACCCTATGGAGCTGGAGCCTAGTAAGAGGTAGCTAGGATAACCATAGATGGGGGCCAACACCTGTTGAGAGGCAGCTAGGATAACCAATGATAAGGCCATGCAATGACACTCTCCCATAATATCCCTTGTTATTGCCCTTGTGTTCCTCTAGAAGTAGTCATCTTGTAAGTTGCCATTTGGTGTTGATGTTAATTATGTTTTTTTATTCCCTTGTGGTCGAGTCTTGTTTCTTTTCCACTTGAGTGTTCTTTGTCATGGGTCTTTCTTGTCATCTCCTAGCATGGGGGGTGGGCCTTCGGGTCCACATGGTTAGGTGGAACGTGCTTTGCACCCCATTGGGTTCCCAGTAAATGTTCATGAATCGTAAAGTTCATGTTGTTGCAGAGGATCCTAAGCTTCACCATAGTTCAGTTATATCATGTTTAGTTCTGGATTACTCTAGTATTTGATGTATCTTTCCCACTATGTGTCGTGATGCACTAATGTGCATATGTATTCCTGAAATGATGCAATGTAATGAAATAGATGTAATGTATTATTTTACCTTTGTAAACCTTATGTGGTTATTGATTCGTGGTAGCCATTATTTGATGTGTTGTATCTGTGGATTTAATATGCTCCATTGCATTCACATGATGATAGTATGTTTATGGTTATTGGGAATAAGTTAATCTTGTTTATGTTGAGATATCATCTATGGACGTTTCTTATTGATCGATTATAATGGATGTATTATTATTGTAAATGTATACTATATCATGGTTTATAATGTAATCTTGGAATTTGTTCGTTATTGTTATGGTTTTAGTTTAGGTTTTTGTAATGCCATCTCGTGTACCCTAGAGGACATAGTTGATATTGTAATTGTATGATTGCTTTACATGTAATGTATGTTCATGTTCATCTTATGTAATGTTCTACTTTCAAAAAAAAAAATTGTGCGATAATTTGTTAGTTTTAGTTGTCCTTTGGGGTTCGCACGACAAGGTGTTACAAAAGAGCTTGATGTTCAAAGAAAAACCTATGTTTAGTAAAAATTGAAAATTAAATACATGATAAAATGAAAATATATCAAACCTATACTTGTTGGAAAGCTAGTTTCAAGGGATACAATCTTGAAAAATATAATTTTTAAATGATGTTAATTAATCCCTCAAAAGGTAAAGAAAAAGCATCTTTTTTCTAGCATTTTGATAGTTGTGAAGGAGACTCCATTCTGGGTATGATTTAATACTATAGGGGTTCTATCTAAGGGGGTTTGATCTAAGGGGGTCTTATCTATCCCTCTTCAATTAAAACCCTTTAGATGGAGCCTCTCAAGACTTAAATCGTTAGTTTTTCTAAAAATAATGACTTTAGGAAAAAAATAGCACATCCCAAAAGTGAGACACAGTACTGTGGCAACACCAGTTGGGGAGTCATGATTTACTCCCACATGGTATCAAAGCGTAGGTTATTAGTTCGAGTCCCTCAAACCCTTGATCCTTTTTCTGCATAAGCTCAACTTATCAACGTGGTACCTAGTGGGTATGAATCCCACATGGTACATGGTTGTATCCAGCTATATCATGTGGGGGGTTGTTGGCATAATGACTATATTTGCAATGAGATCCCTCTCCACCACTAGTATGTGCTTTTGGTGTGACGAAAAATTCTACATGGTATCAGAGCAACCAATATTCAACCAATATTCAATCTAAAAACCCTTGTTATATAGAAAGGATGAGCTACCTTTTCTACGGTGGATTCAAAGTTTTCAAGATTTAATTAAAGGAAAAGCTGACCATATTATGTGGGTCAAATTTTTTTAGCCCAAGGTTTAAATTTTTTTCCCCTTGTTAGTTATCAAGTTCCCTAAAATAGCCATTTTTTTCATTTTATCATAACTTTCTCATACATAGGAAAAAATTTTGAAATGAAATATCACCGAAAAGCTAAGAAGCTCAATTTTCCAGTGGTGAAGTTTTTTTTTTAGAATTTTGCATTTTAGTACCAGATTTTGCTGATTGAAGTTAGATCACGTTTTTGGTCTCTCGAGCTCATAACTCTTTTCCACGATCTCTGATTTTTGTTATTCTTGCGGAATTGGAAAGGTATTGAGGAGCTTTATCTAGTCATCCATTCACTTTTTCTAGCTTCTCTCCCAGGTATTTTGTGATTTTAGATTTTTCCTAGAGGGTCTACTGAAGGATACTTGGATATTTTGGTAGTTGGAAAAGAGTTGTTTTGACCATTGTACTTCATTTCAGCTCTATTGTATATGTTGATCTCATATTGTATCATTTGAGAAGTGTATCATCATTGTAATCATGGGTTATTCAACTCATTCTTCTATGATAGTTCTGACTAGGGATAATTATGAGTCATGGAAAAAAGGCATAATAACACATTGTAAGTGGCTAAAAATTTTGCCACATCTTTATGGACTCATTCTTGAACTAGAAAAAACATATAGGAAATTAGTTTGGGGTAATAAGAATGATCATATCATAGGATTGATTGGTTGTACTTTCAGTGTAAGCATCTTTAGTGAAACCTATCATAAGGTCTTCTCTAACATGTCATGCCCACACATAGTTTGGACCAAAGTTTGCAACAGAAGATGATTGTGTGATGATGAAACCTTAGAGGAGTTTGAATATGATGCAAAACTTAAGCGTCTTGATGATCCAGAGACTTCCTCCCGTATCTCTTACTTCTCTAGTTGAGATAACACAATCATCTTCTGTTGATGATTCATTGAGTACTTTAAGTGATGCATTGCAATAGGTATCTGATAGTCTTCCTGATTGGGATTCCTATTTGACAGACATTGCTTCTTTGTTTATTGAGTCTCACATTTTAGATTTTGAGGACCAACTTGAGGGTTTAACTCTCTTATTTGATTATAGTCATGGATTAACTAGTGTCACTTCATGTTTGTCTTTGGAGCTTGTTCAAGATAAGTTTCCACTTGTTCCTGGTTTGTCACAGTTTGTTGTGATTGGGCACACACCTAGTTTTGATTGTGGCATCATCTTCATCATCTAAGAACTTGGCAACACATGAGAATATTTCAAAGACACAATCTTCATACATATGGGTTCCTCTTCCTACCAATTCCTATCCATCATGGGAACCATTACTACAATTGCACTTTATGTATCTTCTTCCCAAGGGGAGAAACATTGTTTGTAGGAATTAGATTATGTTTTTTCTTCAGACATTAACCATTCTTGCAGGTGAGCACACATTGTGGGGGGATATCTTATCTCTCTATTTCCCTCTTATGGGGGGATCATTGATTGTATATACATGGTGGATGTAGTCCTTGGGGGGTATCATTGAGTCCTCCATACATCATGTTTGTTTTGTTTTGTTTTTCTCTCTTTTGGAGAGGAGTTTTGTCCCACTAGGTTTTCTCCTTTTCTCCACTTGGGAGAGTTCGGTTGCATTTTTATTTGCAATTGTAAATGGGTACCTAACATGGCCTAGTAGTTGGGACCCATAGTCTTCATATTTGTATAGTTTGCATAATAATATTCTCCCTAAGTTGCACTTAAGGGGGGTGTTGATGTGAATAAATTTCTTGTACCTAGCTAACTCACTCACTAGGTAATTAGGGGACATATTCACATGTTAAGTTTACTTAGGATAAAAGATTATTTATTTGAAGTCTTAGTTGTCTTTTCTAGAACTTATCTTATCTAGCTAGTATTGCTTGATTCCTAGGTGATTAGTTTGTTAGTTTTCTCATGTAATAGGATTAAGACACTTGTCATAATCTTGTCTAATCCTACATCTCTACCTTGCCTTTATAAACAAGGCATGTCATGTGCATTTGCATCAATTGAAGCATATCCAACTAATATTCAATCTTGCATTGTGAAGCAAGCTTTCTTGCCATTCTCTCTCTTGTGGAAGTGGTTTTGGTCTAGCAACTATTCTTGGGGGTGTTGGGGAGTCACCATTTACTCCCACAATTTTTATTATCACAAGACACAATTGGTCAGATACCTATAATGAAAGAACACAATATAGGATGTAGGTATAGATGGATAGTATCTTTTCAACAATTATGTATACCAACACACTAATATTTTTATGAAAATGAAAAAT
The DNA here is from genome assembly GCA_007258455.2 of Sequoia sempervirens. Lineage (NCBI taxonomy): Eukaryota > Viridiplantae > Streptophyta > Pinopsida > Cupressales > Cupressaceae > Sequoia > Sequoia sempervirens. Next base: position 44,440,077 of record VDFB02256132.1, read on the forward strand.
CTCTACACATTACAAAAAAATTGAGTGGAAATAAGGTTAAATACAACCTTATTGTATCAAGCTATAATTTTAATAATTATTAGTAGTCTAGGAGAATAAATTTTTATTGAGGTAGTTAATGCTAGAACTTGTTATTTAAAGAACATGCCTCTTAAAAATATGATTGAGAATAAGAAACCATATGACATCTATACAAGTAAGAAGCCTATTATAAGAAACTTTAGATCATTTGGTTGTGAGGAATTTCTTCATGTACCAAAGGATTAATTTTATAAGTTAGATCTCTAAGATAAAAATTCTATTTTAATTAGGTATCATGACTATTTGAAAGTATACAATCTTTTTATTTGGTGACACTATGGTTCACTTGTCAAGGCATGCCATATTTATTGAACTTTAATTTTATCTAGGAAGGAATAACCAAATATAAATTCAGAATAAGAAGATTCATTTTAAACATAAATTAGATTAAAATGATGCATCTGCAAGTGAACAAAAAAATATACATGATAATGTGGATATAGAGGAAATACACACATTTCATACAAATTTTAAATAAGAATAAGATGTAAAATATGCAAGTTCTCCAATAATTATTATGATAAGTTTTACAAGGGAGTGAAAATTATGTGAAATTTGTAGTCTTGTACATGTCCATTCTTTTTTATCTAGATTGTACTAATGATAAGCCAAAGTTTATAAGATAATATCTATTGTAAGGCAAGAAAGTATTAGAGAAATTATATGAAAGAGGAGACAATGTCATTTACATTTTGTAAGACATGGGATTTGGTTGACTTTCTTGATGTAAATAAACTCATTGGCTACACATATTCAAGAATATGTTTTAAAAGGATGGTACATTGGAAAGGTATAGAGCTTGTTGGGTGGAAAGGGAATTCCAAGATAGATAGAATATTCTTCAATAAGTTTATTTCCTATAGATAAGTTGAAATCCATTATATTATAGTTATCTATACCTTTCAAATGTGATTTTGAAGTGAAGTAGGAGTATTTCTACACAACATTCCTACATAGAGATTTAGAAAAGCATATTTATGAGTTACTATAAATAAATTGATGTAAACAAAGGAGAGAAGCTATTTTTTGAACTCAAATAGAATATGTATGGGTTAAAGACTTCAAGCACATATGTGGTATAATTTTTCTGATGCATATTCATTATTACTAGGTTTTTCAAGGAGTAACTTTGATAACATTTTGTACTAAAAATAGGCTAGTGATGATGTCCTAATATTTATTTTATAGGTTGATTGTATTCTTATGATTGACGAAAATAAGTCATTATTAGGAAAATAAAATATTTTGATCTAATTTAGCTATTTAGATGATATTTGGTATAAAGGAAGATTGGAGAAGAGAACATTAAACTCCTATAGTAGGTTATATCGTAGTTCAAAAAGGAGAGTTTTGTTTGTTTGGGATTTATGAAATCTAAATATAGATTGAGGATGGATCCAAAGAAGGTTAAAAAATTATTAAGTTACCAATACTATAGAATGTGAAACAGGTTATAATTTATATGGGTTGTCATGCTTGTATTGGAAATTGATTAGAAAATTTAGTAGGATATGTATGCCACTAATATATTACATGCATAGGGTGAAATTACCTACAAAATTATCATAGGAAAAAACTTGTACCTTTTTGAAAGAAGTGGAAGCCCCAATATTAAGACTTGTCTAATATAAACAAAAATCAAGTATATTGGTATACTAGTAACATGGATATTGGTGTTTTTTCAATACAAAAGATAGACCTATAACACATTTTAATGATGAGTCGAATGAATCCAAACATAAGTAATATTTTTTTATTATTAGGAGTTTCTTTCTCATAACTATCACTAATTGTTGAGGTTTATTAATATTCAAGAAAAGTTAAACTAGAGGTACATGTAGTTGGTAGTCGAATTTGAGGTATATTTTAAATCTCAATCATATATTTATTTTTGTGACTAATAATCCATTATATGTCTTTATAATTTATTACCATGATAATGGAGTTTATAGGACATGATGGAGGATCTCCATGTTGTAGGCCATGATTTCATAGATGCATAAAAAAATCCATAAAGCATTAAATTAGAGGCATGGTTTCTTCGAGGATTAGTTTATATATTTACTTAGGAGGAATTTATATATACTATGTAGTTACATGTGAGAAAATAGCTTTATGAAACTACATAATGGAGTATTGTGAGGATATTTTGGTATAGAATAAGAACTTTCCATACTATAGGGGTGATTCCACAATACTGGTTTGCACTTTCTCAAAGATTTTGATTTTTGCTGAAATCACATATTTTTAGAAAATATAATGATTTAAGCCTTGAAAATTTCCATTTAAAGGATTCCAATGGAGTAGGGTTTGATCAAAGCACCTTAGATCAAACCCCCTTGGATAGAACCTTGCTAGTTCTAAACCATACCTATAACGAAGTCTCTTTTACACCCATCAAAATGTTAATTAAAAAACACTTTTGATTTATCTTTTGGGGGATCAAATGAATTAATTTAATTTTATTTTATTTTTTGAGTATGTAGTCCTTATTATAAGCTTCCCAAAAAGTATAATTTTAAATAAATTTAATTTGATTACTATATTTATTTTTTATTTCTTGTGAATGTAGGTTTATCACCAAAAATCAAGCTCTTTGTTCTACACATGTGGAAAAATAGCATATTATCAAAAAAAAAAATTGAAAATATTAGTGCACTAGATATTGAAGTCCTTGATCCAACAAAAAAAAATTGAATTTCGATATATAAAAAAAATGTTATTTTGTATACAGTCCACCTATGTCTGAATTGTAATTAGTTTGACTTTGAAACTTGATTAAGGGAAAAAATATTCAATAAAACACTATGAAACCAAATGAAAGTGCTAGATATCATAGTTACAAATCTAAATTAAAAAAAAAAAAGAATTCCATCCTTCATGGAAAAAAAGTTATGTTGCATACGGTGAGCATCACTCCTTAAAAATGGTGTTTACTGAAAAAAACTAGTTTTCAAAGGAGATGGAAAAATAAGTGCAATTTGATTCCAATTTTTTTGAAAAACATATATTTAGAATCTACAGACAAAATGTCATAAATCACTAGTTTGCATCATTTTCAAATTCCTCATAGTTTAGCCACTATGGGTGCCTAAAAGTGAAGATTTAGTTAGACAAAATCAGTTCAGTGTCCAGTTTGGCCAAAAATTGTAAACCGGTATTGTGGGATCACCCATAGGGGTGGTATTTTTTGTCATGTTTACACTAATATGTCAAAAGGACTATTAAGAAATGTAGGATTTATTAGATTCTAATGGTTTCACTAAAAATATAGGATTATACAATCCATTCCTATTTTTCAAATATCCTTAGGAGGAAATTTCTATGAAATTTACCCTTGAACTACCAAAAACCTAGAGAATTAAAGATTCTATCTTGTTAGTTAATGATTTTTTAAAAAAATTGTTGTAATTAATTCCTTGTCAAATTTCAAATGATTTTTCCAAGATTACAAATTTGTTCTTCAAAGAATTAATGAGATTACAGTTTCTCGCACAAAGTATCATCTCAAATAAAGATGGTAAGTATATAAGCCATTTTTGGAACACATTGTAGAAGATATTGGGAATAATTTGGAATACCATCCATAAATATATAGTTAGACATTTTTATTAATTAAATTTAGGGAAATCACATAAGAATTTGGGTAGGAGATAGATGAGTACATTGGGATTCTTTGTTTGCACAATCTAAATTTGCATTCAAAAACATGTGAATTAGTCTATTGGAAATATCTATTTTCATATTATTTATGGGACCTCTCTAAATTTAATTATAGACTTGTTCAAGGTCCCTCCTAGAGAAAATTTTAGCATAGACATATACAATTTTTTACTACACATTAAAGATGTACATGTAAAAGAGAAGAAATTATTAAAAAAAACTGATGAAAATTTAGTAGTAAGAATAAGAAAAGTGTACATGGTCATAGAAGAGAGGAAAATCACTTAGCAAAGTGAGCTCCTTGTGACAAATTTAAGTAGGTAAAGTTTGTCTAGAGGAACATTAATAATTTTAAGTAAAATAAATTTGATCCTGTAGCTATAGAAAAGGTATCCCCTTTTCCTTAATTCAGGAATGATTAACTTTAAAATGGACCTAATGTTGCCTTGATCTAGTGTTGTAATGTGTTTGCCACATTCACATTGGATTTAGGGCCCTTTTAAGCTAAATTGACCTAATTTTTCCTTATTTAATGTTGTAAAGTGTATTTATTTGCACCTTCACATTAATTTTTGGGCCCTCTTGCATTTATGACCTTCATATCATCATTAATAGGCCCCTAAGACCCTATATTATGTATCCAAAGGCTTATTTCAATAGAAATCCCAACATAGACCTCAAATATACTCAATTTCTCAACTCCTCAACATTTCCCCCACCTGAAAAGGCCTGGTGGGACTCATACGCCACCTTAGGTGTATGACTCCCACCTAGATGGGACCTATATGCCACAAGTGGCGTATGAGTCCCATTTACCCCTTTTTAGGTTTTGAGCAGGAAATCAAGGTTTTAAGTTCAAATTTCATGAATATCGACTAATGGGATCTAATAAATAGTAAGTTGGATGGATTTCCTATATCAAAAAGGTCTCAAATCATTTTTTCACTAAGCCTTAATGATATCAACATACGCCTTCAAGAGTTAAGCATTCCAAGACTTCACAAGAGCATCAAGAGGGTTTACAAGAACATTTCTAAGACATTCAAGGGAAAAAAAATTCATCATTTGTTATAGCAATTCAAGATTGATCATCATGTCAAGATCATAATGCATCAAGCATGTTGTTGAGATAGTGTTGTGATGTAGCATTGAAGATCCATTTTCAAGCATTGTTTCATATTCAATTCAAGATCAAGATGTACATTCTACATGGCCAGTTCATGTTAGATTGTTGATTTACATCTCAAGACATCATTCAACGTATTATTGTTCATGTTTCATATTTCATTGTTTCATCATAAGGTTTAATTACCTAAATGGGGTTTTGACCAAGGAAAACCCCTATTTTCTATTAACAAGTTTTTCCCCCTCGACATTTGTGATTGTAGATCTAGGTGTCTTGGAGCTTAAAGATCCTTTGGAGACAAAGTTTCAAGGTTGAGAGAATTTTTCAAGTTGTCGCAAGGTTTTCATCTTCAAAGAAAGTCACCTATAGGTCCGAATTCAAGGTTTTAGATTTGGAAACAAAGTGTGGAAGGAAGAGCAGAGATAGGAGAGAAGATTTATGTCTTAACCCTTCAAAAAAGAAGAGTGGGACTAATACGCCACTTGTGGCATATGAGTCCTACTACATCCCATTTTCTAGATTTCATTGAATTCAGATCAACCACTGCTAGATTTTAGACCCTACCCAGAAACCCTATATTGGGACTAGATCGCCTAGTTTGGCATATGGATCCCAGTGAGCATTAAAACTCAAAATTTTGGGGTTTTGGAGCTTGTTTTGACCTCATCATTCTTCCAAGTCCATCTCTGTTCATTCTCAATCTTTTACTCTGCATTTTAGTTTCATTTCCTAGGTCATTTAGTTAGGTTTTGCATAGTACTTTGTATGTTACATTCATTTCTTGTCTTTCCAAGCCCTAGCTTGGTGGTGAACCCCATTTTGGTCTTCAATCATACCCTAGGACAACCTTTAGCAAATCTCTTCCCCTTTCTATCCTTGGATTGAGATCTCTAGGGTTTCCTTGAGTGAAACTAACTGAAATAGGTCTAGGTCCTTATCCCCTTGTGCTCCATCTCCTAAAAGGTGGGGCACCCTATCCTTTGAAGGAATTGTACAAAGTTTATCAAGATTATTATAAGATCGATTTACCAAATGGTTTACATATAAAATATAGTGAAACGTTGTTATCTATATGAATATCATGAAGACCATAATCTAAAAGAAAATATATTAGTGCAAAAAGAATTATATTTGAGGTAACAAGTGTCTGTGAGGCCAAGACATGAGATAGATTAAACTTTGAATGAGTACCTAACTAGAAGAACTTGAAGGAGAGAATACACAGATTGTCAATTACACAAAATTTAAGGGGAGAGGTGAAAAATGCCTAAAATTTTGAAGTTGAACTAGACTAATTGTAGTGGACACAATGCCCTCCCTTAGTTCCTTGATTTTTAGAGCCGTGCTAAAAAAAATCACTCAAAGTGTTTGAGCAATCTTGCATCACCTAAAAGTATTTCCTCTATAAGTTTCATTATTTTATAATATTTTTTGACTTCTACATGCAAATATTATTATCGCATAGAAGCTAATATTTATCAAACTATATATTATTGATTACATGGTTGTTATGATAATCAATAATTTTTATCACAAGTTATTGCATATAAACTTAATTACTCCCATATTTAGATTATGAAACTATAGGAGGCTAGGAAATGTTCCCACGTGATATCATGATTATATGCTTTATTAGAAGTATTTGAAATGTGTTATGATTCCTAAAAGGGACCCCATTTGAGCTTTCACATCAAATTTGGGTGAAAAGAAATGATGTCTCCTAATTTTCAACGTAATTGTGCCATTAAAGATAACTCTTTTCAATATTCATTAGTTTTTTTCAATTATACCAAAAAAATATCAAGGATGATGTAAAATAATAACTTTTGAGATATTATTCAATTTAATTTATAATTTTAAAACTTATAAAAAAAATATAATTTATGTATTACTAGATAGAACTTTTTTTATTGATTATTTTTTATATTGGTATTAACAAAAATGTTAGACTTATATTTTATCATATAGGTTTTTCTTAGCATATATATCAAAAATATTTTATTTCTCATTGAAATAAGAACATACATGTGGAGGGTAATGTATTTTATTAAGTTTTTCATAAGAAAGTATGTTATTTTTCCTAATATCTTGAATAGAGTTCATTGATTTTTTATTGATGAAAGCCATCTAGGCTCCAATCATAAATTTTTAAAATTGCGATTTCAAGATCAACTACAAATAGGATAGTGCTTTACATTCACACACATTTTAAATAATGCACCTATTGTAATATTTAATTTGGTCCCATGAAGAATTTTAAAGGAAGGACCACAACCCTTGGTTGGTGGTATCCTATCACTTCAAGAATACAATACATTAATAAAGGAACATTTGTTTTGATAAATATGTAGATCATAAGGTAATTATATTTATGTAAGGTTTATTTACCTTGTAATTGTTGTAACTTGGAGAATATAGAATGCAACCATGTGTAATCATAAAATGTATACTCTTTTATGATTTTTTTTGACTTGTCATGTGAAAGTGTTTGTAATGTTCTAATTTTCATTATATATCATCTCTTCTAAATCTACTTTTATTGGGTACTCAGATTCTTGATATTTAATATTTATATGTTTGGGATGCATGAATAGATAATATTATATTAGGTTCATCATCTATATATGCATTGTATAGCCATCCATTCATATGTATGAAGAACATCATGATATATTAATAAACTAGGTATTTGTGTGATGTAGCTAGTACTTAAGAGAATAAATAACTCAATTGCTAAAAAATATAATTCACAGATGAGTAAAAATAAAGTTAGACATATCAACATTGGGTACATAGATTAAAGGTTAAAATAGAAAGAGACAAAGACAATTCCATCTTCAACCAAGCTACAAATTTAATTGTATGTAATATAATCATGTTTCGATGTAACACCTAATAATAAAACACAAAATATAAATGAAACCATTAAAACTATCTATCACTCAAAGAAAGTTTTAAATTTAGTCAAATTTTTTTTAAGGTAACATCACCTAAGAAATCATAATTTTACAAAGTGATAGTGACTTATAACTTGAATAATCATCACTAAAGCCATCAAAGAAGTAATAGAATAAATTCTCATTAATATTAATAATACAATCATTTAATCCAATAAGAGGAAAAAATAATATCCATCAAAATAAAATGAGATGCTAAAGATCTATCCTCATCCAACATTTCATTAACATGTAAGACACATTAATTACTATCCATAGATATGTCACTAATAGGTAGGGCTAAATGCTTATTAATCTCACGAAAATATCAATTATAAACCATCAATAACAATTAAAAAAAGTATACCAAAAGGGTAAGAAAAACATAACAAAGTCTCTAAAAGAGTAGAAAGTAGACAACTATCAAAATAATTGACTAATGTAACAAAGGTGATCATCAAAATGAATGAAAGTTGCAATATAAATGATCTTAGGATATGAAGTGAGAAAGCATCAAAACACTATATACTCCTTGATATTTACATTGATGTAACCATGAAACAAATATTCATAAGAATCCACGGTAAGGGATATAATTATGAATCAAAGTCACTAAAAAGACTTTTAGTAGGGATAAAATACACATGAAATAATAAATTTTCAAACCCTAATCAAGATATAGTAATGAAGATAGACTAATAGGGTGTATCCAAACCCTAATCAAATATTAAGAAAAACATTATACAACCATAAATATAAGATATAAAAAACTTAGAGTATAAGAATATATCTTAACAATGAAGTCAACTTATGAAGTGCAAGATATGTCAAGTTCAACAAGAATATGAAGGGAACTAGCAAACCCCCAAAAATACCTAAGAGAGTTTATGTTAAATAAATATAATAATACATAAAACTACCTTAGGATAAAGAGAGTAGATTGATACTAATAAATAAATACATACAATCAATAAATAATAAAATATATATTTAACTCTAGGTTTGATACAAATGTGATTATGAGAGATGGTCCATAATTATTGATCATTTTTTAGAACACTAAGGTGCATTAGATGACTGGTCTAATAGTAAAAAACTAATGATTGAGAACTCTAAGCCAATTTTTTGGTTCTAAATTACTTTATGTCCAAAGTATGATATGAAATTTAAATATATCCTATGAAGTCATTCATTTATGTGAGATTTTGATCTTTAAGGATATTTTCATCTAAATATTTGTTTACCTTATTTTTTGATATGTAAAGTCTTATAAATAGACTAATATTATTGGCAAATACCTTTGACGAAGAAATAGTTATATTCTCCCTAGTCAAACCCCAAGGTCATTTCATTCAATGGCTTGTAAACAATTATTGAATGCACCAAGAAACCATATATTTACATTGAGGTAATCATGAAACAAAAATTATGAAGAATGCATTGTAGGAGATATCATTATGAAGCACACTTATTAAAGGGTTATTGAGTAATGAATAAATTATCAAACCTCACTAAAGATATAGTAATAAAGTGAAAATTGAATGATATCTAGATCATAATAAACTAAAAGAAAAATGGTATACAAACATATAAAAAATATATAAAACAACAATGTACAAGAGTAAACCCTAACAACAAAACCTAGGTGTAAGATATGTCAAATTCACCAGAAATGTAAAGGAAACTAACCAGCCCTCACAAGTATTATAGAGAGTGTATACTAATTATATCCAAATAATAAATATAACTACCCTAGGATAAAGAGCCAAGACTAATACTAATAAATAAATGCATAAAATTTCAATAAATATAATAAATGTAAATTAACTCTAGGCTTGATGTGGAGTTATATTGGCTCCTTCACTTATGGAGATCCTTCATCCTTCAAAAATGGACTTTAAGCAAGCGTTTCCAGTAAAATTGTCGCCTTCTATTCTCCCATCCACGCCTTACTGCACTGTAAGAATGAAACTGCACCTTACAGGGTTGGGCTGGGAAAAGAGCCTAAAAAAATCTCCACCGTCACTCTACACATCCATTTTCTGGATATAACTCGAATTCCTGGTCGATTCTTTTCGCATAGTTAGCCTCTCACACACAAGCACACATATTACATCACTCTGTGAACCTTCACCTTTCAAAATCGACCTGAGTAGATTTAGACAGCTGAGGGCGCTGCCATATTTTTTCTTTGCAACAGAAACTTTACAAGAATAGGATCAGTAATAGCTCTGATACCATATGAAGGATCAAATGTGCTTGATTGATTATTCATCATGTTACTGCGAACGATAGATAAAGGAGAAATAGGACAAATGCAGTTGCAAACTGCATAGCTGTCACTCTACATAACTGAATGTTAATAACTAATGAATGTAAAATGCTAGCAGTTATGTTATCCCTAGTCAAACCCCTAGGTGGTTCGATTCAATGGCTTGCCATCAATGATTTAAGGAATCAAGCAATTACATATTTATATTAATATATCATGAAATACATAGTAAAAATAAATAAAAAATCCATTGTAGGAGATATAATTATGAAGCACAACAACTAAAGGGTTAATGAGTATGGATGAAAAAGACGTGAATTAATAAATTCTTAAACCTTACTCAAGATTTAGTAGTGAGTAGGGATACAATCAATATGAAACAACAAATTTTCAATTCTTAATCAAGATATAATAATGAAGCTAAAACAAAAGAGTATCAAAATCCTAGTCAAATCTCAAGAAAAAAAATATAGAAGAATAAATTAAATATATAAAACCCTATTGTACAAGACAAACCCTCCCATTAAAATCTCATAAGGTGTAAGATATATCATGTTCACAAAAATTATGAAAAAAACTAACCAAACATAATAAATATCCTAGAGAGTATATATTAATTAAATCCAATAATAAATAAAAGTATTCTAGCATAAAAGCAAAAATTGATACAAAGAAAAAAATAAATGAAATTTTAGTATAGAAAATAAATATACTCAACTTTATATTTTATGTGAATGTTGTTGCGAGAGATGGTGCATAATTATTCATAATTATTTTACAACACTATGATGAATACGATGAATACTTCCATACTAAAAATATCATTAAAATCTCTAAGTCAATTTTGTGTTGGAAAATTACCTTAGGTCAAAAGTATGATATGGAATTAATCTATATGTCGTTAAATCATCCATTTATGTTCAATATTGATCTTCAAGGTTTTTCTAATGTAAATTATTGTTCACCTCATCCTTCGATGTCTAATACTTATAATAAATGGACTAATAACATTGATAAAAAAAACCTTGTCCCCTATCAACTCTCGTAAGAAAGCTTTGTAGTGTAAACCCCCGCCTAAATAATCAAGCACTGACAAAAACCCCAATTGCTCTGTTCTGAAAGTGAAGTCCATTCAAAAGGGTTCCCCTACTAATAAATTGGTCTCCTACTCTGAGGATACCCTAGAGGATTTTTCTATGGTCCCGGATGCCAGCAAAGACTCTTTCTCATCCTACCTTGCTACGGACCGTGAAAACAAACCCAGATTCCCTAGTGATCTTAACCCTTAAGATCATTATTTTGAGGACCAGGAGTTTCCTGGGGATATTATGGCTATTGCCAGAAATGGTGTCGTTGAATATTTTAGAATTATTAAGTGGGCCTTTCATGAAATCAAGGACCTTAACCTCAGAAACAGGCCCTCAACAACAAGCTGGAGGAATTGGAAGTTAAATTCAGCTCCCTTATTTCCACGGAGGGTGGGAGGAATGAGGACAAAATGAGATTGGAGGTTGAGGATAATGAAGGCAAGGTCAAGCATCTGGAAGTAGAAATTGGTAAAATAAATGACACCATGAAAACTATTATGGATCACAACCATAGATTGGCGAAACATAACGCCATTATCATCAATGCTATGACTGAGAAACTGGAAAACACTAATCAGGGTTCTCTTATCATGGACTTGGAAGTTGATAAGGACAAAAGCAGGATTGAGGACGATGGTATTTCAAAGAGGATGAGAGCTAACCTAAAGAGGAAGGTGCCTCCCATGCCGCAGATGGTTCAGGCTCTGAAGAAGTGTTCCCAGGACATGCACACTCTCGAAGCTGAGGCTACTAAAACTCTTAATTCCTTAGGTTAGCTGTAGGCTATTTATGCTTTGGGGTTTTTTTGGTCGGGTCTTTTTTTGGTGGCCCTTGCTAGCCTTGGGTTGGGGGTTGTTGTGCTTTCTTTTCTTTTCTTTCTGCAACCTCTCTATTTTGGGTTCTTTAACGTTTATATCTTTCATTTGTTGTAAACTCTGTGGTTTCGGGTCCCTGTAAAACCCGTTTTTTCCTTTTATCAAAAAACATTGATAAAAACCGTTGAGAATCTTTCCAAGCAATAGTTATGTTATCCCTTGTCAAACTCCTAGGTTGCTTGACTCATTGGCTTGTGAATAATGATTGAAGGTATCAAGAAATGATCCAATATTTTCACATTTCAAAAAGTATGTAGTTGCTGATTTGAGCATTAAAGCAATATTCTAATATTTAATTAGATGATTCCTTAGTAAGTCATAGTGTCTAAGTATGTAATAGTGATCATAATTAATTAGAGTGTGTTCTTTTATACAATATCATAGAATATAAGTTAGAATATTTCATGTTCTAAAATTCAATGAGTAATCAGTAGTTCCAACTAGACAACATAGTATTAATTTAAAAAAATTAAATTTGAAAGTGAGGTGGGAGCTAACTTCTATCTATAAAAATTAAACAAGGGCTAATTTGGTACCTTAATTTTGAACCAAGGTGAGAAAATAAGACATCTATGAGTAAAATCCGAATTCATGGGATATAGGAAATTGGGATTGGTGAAATATTAGATAATTTTCTTAACTCTTAGGTTAAAAAAATATAATTGTTTGTTAGCTATCCCATAAAGAACATGAAGACTTCAAGTTATATAATATTCACCGTTATACTGTCATATATAACATATTTTTTCTAATAATATAATTAAAATTATATCATTTTATAAATTTCATAAAAAAAAAATTTAAACAAATAATGAAACTAAACTTTGATTGGACCTCAAAAGATAATCCTGGTATCTCAAGAACTGAATGTACAATTAGAAACAAAATGAAATAAGATGAAAATCCTCATTTGAACATCTTTGACACCTTTGACACATCTTCCTCTGAATACAAATAATGAAACCAAATTTGAAACTATGCTCATAGATTTGGAGCTTTGCAATTCGAAGAAAATTGTTCACATCGATGTTGAATGGAATTCCCTTCTCTACATAAGTGTGTCAAAGAAAAAAAGTTGTAGTAGAAGCTGAAAAGATATTGGACATGATATGCTTTCTTCTTAGCTCCATCGATTTTTCCTTATAACATGTGTTTCGAGAATCGAATACGACAGTGGACTTCCTAGCAAATCCGGGATGTGATCGAATTTTCCCCATTATTATTTCTACTCAAACAGCTAACTGTGCTAGATTGTATAGTATAACCGATCATGAATTACACCTATAGCTTGATAGTGATCCTCGGGATACTGAACAATCTTTCATACAATTTCTCTATCAAAATTCCCTCGGATTCCCCATTCCACGGAGTCTATATCACTTTTCTGTTGTTGTCATGGCCCCTGCAGATGGTAGAAAGAGTAATCCTCGAAGGTTTGAGTCGGAGCAGACAATCATGCAGGTGATTGGGGTGCACCTACTCATGGACTTATCTATGATCTCGAGACAATTACTCATGGACTTATCTATGATCTCGATCTCGTGAGTAATTTTCTCATTATCCTGACATGAATCTAAAATCCTAGGATTAAAATGAGTACTTATTACAATTTATTTGCTTGGTTACAGCTTATAGTTGATTCAATTGAAACCACTAAAACGTTCAAAATTCAAAAATAGGCGCCACTGGTTTGGATCCAAGCTTGAAATTTCCCTGAGATTCAATTTTTCTCATGAGTTGTAGGCCATCACTTATTTCAGATTTAGAGAAAACATAGGCAATATGTCTTGATTCTTATAATTAATTTCTAAATGTTACTTTATATTCATATTGTTTAAAGCCCAAACAAATCAGCGTATAAGGCTCAATTTTATCTGTTCATGCTACATAATGAATACCGCTAACCAAACTTTTACAGTGAAACCATTGCATAAGAATCTGTTAAAACTGTATAAGCGACAAGTTGGACATTACTGTATTACTCGTGGTCTATTGAAATGTACTTCAAAATATATTTGGATAGAAGTTTCCACTTTAGGATAAAGTGGATTTTGAAAGGATTGAAACCTTTTTACATAGTGAATAACAGATAAATTATTGGAGCTCATCAAGCTAACATGAGGCAATAATATACATTAACAGCACTTAAGGGGAAAAACAAATCAAGCATAAAGCACTCAGAACTGCAAACTGAAAAAGGCTAGTCACGTCTTAAAACTGTAGAACTCCAGAGAGGCCTGAACACTAGTACTAATGCTTTCCACTGAATTCCTAAAGCAAATTCCCTTCCTGACAGTTTTCTCTTGCTACAAAGATGTGGGGTTACGGAACAAGTTTTCCTGGCAGTAGCAATTATGTAGCATGTTGAAACCACCATGATTGCATGCTTTGTACTAATTTAGGTGTTAAGCATTCAACCCCAGAAGGTTTTGATGAAGAAAAGGGAATGATATCATTCGGATGAACAACCAACTTATTTGTTCGGGGTGCATTTTGAATGATTGAAACTGGGTTCTTTTTCTCTCCATTTTTAAGGGACTCAGAGCTCCGTATACCTACTGGTCCACTAGCCCAAGTTGAATCTGTGAGTGAAAACCTAGGCTTAAGCTTGGTCTGAGGATGGGCTGAAATGACATGATCTGTAGGTAATGAGTTACACAATGGGCAATTTGTCTTAGAAATATGAGATGGCTGTGGGAGTTTGTCTATATCAGCTCGGGCTTTACTCATAAGCCAATCTAGGACTTTGCTTGAATGATCAAAGCCCAATCTATCCTGTACATCATAAAACTGAAGAGCCGTTGAGACAGAAAGTCTCACCCTTGTGTCCCGAAGTCCTTTTGATGTAGTAACTTTACTATGCCGATCTTTGGCTCCGCGAGAACGAACTCGTAAAGCTTTAGAAGCATGAGGGCATATGGTCTCACATTTCGGTGCTTCTGAATCAATCGAGACCACATGAACAAAGGCATCTTGTTTCATGACAGACAAACTATTTGGGTGGTCCTTTGGGTTAGGTTCTTTTCCATCTTTAAATTCAGGACGTGAGCCAGAAAAGATAGGCCAGTTATATTCAACGTTTATTTCAGATTGATCTGGAAAAAGATTTTTGAAATACATACAATCAGTAGCATCATATGCCTCATGGGACTGATAAATTCTTTCAGATTCTGAGAAAACAAGGTCACTGTAGCTGGGTGGATGTAATCCTTCATCGTCCACAGGGATTGGTCTGTCCCACAATCCTCCAATGTTTATCACCATTAATATAGTCTGTTGCAAAGGATGTAGGTATTAACAAAGTCAAAATCCCCTCTATACTGGGGAAACAATAGGAATCATGAAATATTGTAACATAAGCCTACATTAGATTTTGCAGAGGAATAGTTTCTAGAAGATTCTAGTTTTCATCAATGTGTCAAACTCCATCAAGGATGACAGCAAAATGATCTAAATGGATATTGAGATAAGTAATAACATATATACCTAATACTGAATACTGAACTATTACAAAGGGAAATTGCTAGAATTCCACAAATGCAGAAATATTAAGCAGGTCTGAAAAGAATAAGACTTTTTTTTCAAATCAAAGAATTAAAAAACTTGTTCCAGCCTACTTACAGAACCCAGAAAGACCTACCTACCTGGTGTTTTCCAAGCAAGTCTCTTTGGATTGCTCTGAGTGTACCGAACAAAGCTATCCACTCTTGACACAACACATTCTCTAAATAGCTCTAGATATGGGTTATATAAGCAAAAAGTCTCCGATGAACAGAATAGATTTTTCCTATAGATGTCACTTTAGATCCCTCATTCATTGACCCTAATTTCTTAGTTTATGTTTTTTAATAGGCACACCATCCCATCCATTTGATCCACATTATCTTTGCTTGTCTAATCGCTGGAATCAGTGACTGTCAGCCCTAAAAGCAAGCAACTGAGATTGGCTTGTAGAGAACATGGTACAATTAGACATTCACTGTTTCTACCCATAGACCTGGTACAAAAGTTGTAGAGCCGGGACATTTCATTTTCAAAGAAAGGTTAATATTCTGGATATATTAATATTCTTTGATATAAAATGATGACGGCATGACTGAGCTTAATTGGTGTTGTTAAACAAATGAGCCGTCGTTTTCACCCACCAAAAGCACTCTGCCTACTTTTTTTAAATATATTGGCTTACCTAAGTATCGGATAACTCAATAGTGAAGTTTTATAAGTGAATGGAGTTAATGTTTTATTAAATTTGAATAGTTTAATGACATATTATTAAAATTAAAAAATAAAGGTGTTATTTCACTATTAAAAATATTTAATACTATTTTATCGAAATATTCAATTTTCGTCAAGTTAAGTTGATAAATAAACAAATAAAACGAATCGTAAAGCACATTCAAATTTTATAAAACTTAAAATAAAATTATATATAAGTAAAGGAGATATGAGCAATCATATTTTATTCATGTATTTATTTTATTAAGTATCTCAACATTTGTTTGTGTGGCCCAAGCCAAGTTGAAGAAGGCTTTATTTAGATTCACCCCAGACTAGTAGAGATCAAAAGGGGGTCTCCTCCCCTTCAACATATTCAACATAGAAGTTACTTATTCAACTCTAATCAACTTAGAAACGACAATGAATGGTCCAAGAGCCACCACTTGAAATTTCAACTTTAAATGTCACTTTGGAGATTCAAAACATAGATCTCCATCTCCACAACCTTATGAACTTGCCATTTAAGTACAACCTCATTAACATTAGCAATCATATTTTCATATATATTTATTTTCAAGATAATTATGTTTTCATGATTTTTTTGAATTTTAACAACAAAAAAAGGAAAATTAAGATTAAAAGGTTAAAATAAATTTTAATGTATATGTATATATATATGAATGCCAAATATTCGGTAAGTCCTACACAATATTCCCTCATAAGTACAAAAGTGATTGGAATGAAAAATTGAATCCTATTTTAGATATTTTAATTCATCTTAGTCATTTTCTTCAATAAAGTGAGAACATGTTCTTGTCAAAGTTGTGATGCCAACCACATTGAGATTTGATGTCAATAAGAATCACACATGTTCAAAATGGTAAGATCCTTGTAGCCACTTACAAGTATTAAGTGGGTCATTATCATTTCAAGGGTCCCTCAAAAGTGATGTTTGTCTACCACTTTAAGATTTTTTCACAATAGAATACCTAATAGTTGTCTGCATCCTAGTTGGTTTTAATAAATAAAGACATTGGTTATTTCCTTCTCATTCTTTAGTGAGAGAAATTTATTTTTCATCTCTCTTTTGGGGAGGAATTTTATCCCATTAGGTTTTCTCATTTTCTACATTTGTGAGAAATTTCATTTGTACATGGGTACCATATCCTAGTGTTTTGTGCCTCTACATCCTTTCTTGACTATTTTCTCTTGTGATAGAGGTGTTTTGTCTAGCTCTTGTGGGCTTTTTCTGGGTTTTCTGTTTTTCCCGGAGGGTGTGTTTTTGAACCCTGGGTGTTCCTTGAACTTTTTTCCTTTTTTGGGGTATGTGGATGATGGTGTGGAGATGTCATTGGATGCTTTGGTGTCTCTATTATCTCATTTCTTGATATAGGCTAGTTGGTATAAGCTTATTTTTGTGACTTGTTTCTTGTGGGAGTTGGTATCTTACCAGGTATTGTCAAAAGGTGTTATGGTTGCTTACTTTGTTGTTGTGTTAGCCTTCTTCTTATATCCTATGGAGGTGGATTAAGCTCCTATGGAGGTGGAGTTGGGAGGTGTTTGTCTCTTCCTTCCTTAGTTGTTGTTCCTATTGAGGTGGACGCTTCTCCTATGAAGGTGGAGGTTGAGGGTGTTGGAGTCTTCAGGCAGCAGTGGTCTTATTGGTCACGATACTCTCTCCATTAGAGGGGATCTCCCTCCTTTTGAGGTGGATTCAAAGTTGGCTTTCTAGTTAGATCGATGGCTTTGTCTCAAGTGGTTCGTTGTTCTCTTTAACTCCCTTATTGGGATGGGGTTTTTGGGCCTGTTGGTATTTTTTATCAGGGGGGTGATGGTGTCCTACACCATTAAGCTTGTTATCTTTTGTGGCTCTACGGTGCCATCCATGAGTGGTTGGTTTGCTGATGTCTGGCAGATGCAGGTGTAGTCTTTGTGTATCTAAGGGTTTTTGGTCTTGGGTAAAACTAGGTTGTATAAGGGTCTCTAGCCCTTACTTGTTTGTAAGTTACAGTGTGGGTAGTCATGTTAATCTTTTAGAGGTTGTTGTAGGGCTACAATTGGTTTATGGTTTATATTATTTGCAACTTGTTTTTCGATGATAGGTTGACGGTTCCCTTCAAAACCATTTTGTACTGGGTTCTGAGCCCCATCAAAACCCATTTTTAACCCCTAATAAAAAACATGATCCAGTAGTCCCAACCCATCTTTGCATCATTGGCATTAGTTTGTTCCTCCCTGAGTTGCATTTAAAGGGTGTGTGGTTGTAAATAAGATCTTTTACATAACTAGTCCACTAGTACGTCATATTCACATGTTAAGTTTACTGAAGTCCTAGGAATCTTTCTAGAAGTCTCAGTTGTGACTTAGATCTTATCTTATGGAATTTAATTCTTGAGTCCTACATCATTTAATATTTATTTAGTTAGTTGTCTCATGACATAAGATAAATAAATTTATCATGAACCTGTATAATCCTATGTCTCACCTTGGCTATATAACAAAAGGGTTTCTCATTTGTAATTCCATTCCATCACAATTTGGACATTGTGTTTCATATTGATCATATATGATCTATTATTATTTTGCATCCATTATTGTAAACATATTCTCCTGATTTTCTCTCTTGTAGAGAATTATTTTTGGTTTTGCATGCGATCATGGGAGCTTGAATCCTTGAGTGATTCTAGCATGGTATCAAAGCTTGAGATCTATAAATCTCTTTCTCAAATTTGAGGGTGATTTGGGCTTGATATTTTACTTGGTGCACATTAGGGAAAAATGATCCTCACCATTGAGACCAAAAGGCTCATAAACTCCTATTTTCATATGAAATACTCGATATTATGGTGAAAAGAAATTAGACCATTTTTGGAGATTTTGGAGAATTTGGCAGAAAAGTTGTCCATATAGTTTGTACGGTGCATACACGGTCGTTCATTTCCAAGAATCAATAGAATTTGTAGAGGCATATTTATGACATATTCTTCTTATGCAAGTCTATGTACTCTCTTTTGTCACTTTTCATCAGTGCTTGCATCATATAGTATGATTTCATTATTTTTAATTAATTAAAACCTAGTTTTATAAAACTCTACTAGTTACAAGTTTTAGCACCAAGGTTTTAGGCTTTGGTTTCAATGGTCACATATGTGGATTAAGTGCATAAGCCACATAGATCTACCCACCACCCTTAGTGTCACTACTACCCTAGTAATTCCATCATTGCCAAATTGGCACCACTACACTATTAGTGCAAGCTTTTTTTAAGAAACTTAAATATTTTTTTGGCCTATCGAAGGTCATATAGATGTTGAGGTGTTTAGAACCCAGGGGATTGAATTTACCCCCAAAGCCTTAATAGGGAATTTTTTAAAATACCATAACTTTCTACTAGGGTGTCAAAAAAATTCAAACACAATATAAACAAGATGGTTCTAGGTACTTCATAGTGGTGCAAGCCATTTTTTTAGATTTTATTTTAGGTGAATTTTATTGTTGATTGAAGTCAGATTTTCCTTTTTGGACCTCAAAGCTCATAATTTTTTACCAATTTATCTATTTTTCATTATTTTTGTGGAGTTGGAAAGGTATTGAGTAGCTCTATAGTCTTCTCCTTGCATTTTTTCCAAATTCAACCCCCTATATCTTTTATTCATATTTGTGCATATTTTTATTTTGGTTGATCACTTGGACATATTAACATATGGAGAAGATTACTCCTTTTAGAAAGGCTTCATTTTTAATCTAGATAATATTTTAAAAGTGGAATTATGGTTTGAGGATCTCATTTTGAGATATTGTTATATAATTTTTCCATATTTGGTCCATTTTAGCATTGTAAACTCCATAAAATAATTTTGACATTGTAATGACACTACATATAAACTCCAAATAATAATCTTGGGGGATTATTGATTTAGTTATTTGTGTTGGGATTAAGGTGTCTCAACCTTAGTGAGTCCCATGATTAATTTATTAATTATTTTCCCTTAAGTTGTTTATTTAATTTATTAAATGAAATAATATTTGTTTTCAAATTGCTAAGTCACTTTATGGGACCCAACAAGGAGTTGGCATACTACATGCAAGGTATGAGAAGGAAAAATTGTGACACATGTCACATGGGCACTCTATTGGGAAAAGGAAATTGTTTAGACATAAAAAATGGGCCTCATGGTGAAATTTTATAGTTTGTTTTTGAAACATATATTGGCGTGGTCCACTTGTGTGAGTATTTATCTCTTCCAAAAGGTGGAGGTAAGGAATGTGACACTTGTCACTTGGGCACCCATTTGAGCTTTGAGAACTATAAAATCCTCTAGGATGAGTGCCCTTATTCCATGTGGCATGTTAATTTTTTACCAAGCTTGAGGATGAAACTTTCTTTCAACAAAGATTGAATTGTCACTCAGAGTGACTAGGAGTTGTGGGTGAGTTATATTTTGGTAGTAAAGCTTATTTTCTCTATGGGATTCCTAGCATGTGATGTTGCTTTACTTTTGGAGTTGTCAACCTTACATGCACTTGCATGTTGTTACATGTTGGTGCATGTATGTGCATGTGTTGACAGGTTGCTAATCAGGTCACTTGGGACTCATGAATTTTGTCAATATTTAGTTTAGGTACATGCAAATACTAGGAAATTCACACATGACAAAAATTAATGCCTATGTATGAGAAGTATTTATTGATGCCTTGGGTGTGTGCAAGAAGTTGAGTCCACTTTTTGGCCAAAAAGTGGAAGTGTTTTCCTTGATTTTTAGAATTTGTCACATTTGATCTTAAAATTTAAAGCACTTAGAGATGGAATCTTAAAAAAAGTCACTAATCATAAAATTTAGTACTCAGAGTCTAGTTTCCAAATATGTAATTTATTTCAATACCTAGATCGTACAAATTGAGTTTCAATAGGCATTTCTAAAAATCACAGTTTAAAAGTCACCATTTTTACCATACCATGCACGTGTACGACATCCATATTTTGACCTAAATTATTGTATTTTTCTAGATCCTTTTTGGAAAAGATTTGTGTCTCACTAAAACATTTTTTTGATATTTTTTTGTAATTTTTTATGAATATTTTTTTTGTTAAATTTTTATTAGCCATATTTGTTGTTTTGAAAAATTGTCGTGTACAACACACATAAGATGACACAAACTTATCATTTTTTAATTTTTTTTTAAATTGAAAAGAATTGTTTGAAGTACATTTTGGTGCAATTCATTTTACAAAAAAATATTTTAATAAAAATTTATTAAAATACTAAAAAACCTTGATAATTCAAGTTTATGGACCAATTTCATTAGAAATTAATTAAAAACTAGAAAAAATAATCAAATTGTAAATTTTTTTTACATATTTGGAATCTACACTGTCTCATCTATAATGGGTTTTAATTCGTAATTTTTTTTTGGCAAAATAGGTCTTCAAACATATGTCTAAAGTCACTATTTTCCTGTGACATTAACATGACCTTCAAGTTGCAGTCGAACTAGGTCCAAAGCTTAGGTTCGGGTCCCCAAGCCATTTCTTGAACCAAAAAAAAGCCAAAAACCCGACCAAAAATTCATATTTTAAAAAACAGGATCCCGTTCCATAAAAAACATTTTTTATATAGTTCTAGAAAATTGCTAAAAATGGAAAGTTTTCAAAGCGAGATCTTGAAAACCTTTCGAAAATGGAAACTTTTCAAAGGTGAAAGTTTCAAAATGGCAACTTTCAAAATGGATTTTTATGGTTCTAGAAATTGCAAAAGGAAAGTTTTTCAAAGCGAGATGCCGTTTGAAAACTTTTCAAAAGGAACTTTTCAAAAATTGAAAGTTTCCAAAAAGCGAAAGTTTTCAAAATGGGATCCCATTTTGAAACTCCATTTTGGAAATTTCTATTTTGGAAAATTTTCAAAACGGGATCCCATTTTGAAAATTTTCCAAAAAAAAATATTTTTTAGAATGGGATCTCGTTTCCCATTTTTTAAATTTAGGCTCAGGATCCCGAAGCTTAACGGTATCCCACTTTTTAAAAATGGGATCTCGCTTTTTAAAAATGGGATCCCATTTATTACAAAATGAGATCCCATTTTTTGCAAAGCCGATTTAATTTTTTTTCCTAAGGCAAAAACTTCCACATTTCGTGGACTCATCTTCTTGCATTTACCCCCTTACTGCATTTATTTGTAGAGCTTGATTGTTATTTTCTAACACATTATTATGCTATCTAGGTCACTCTAGAATTGTATCATAGTGAATGAAAACCTACAAGATAATAGACTATGAACATTGTATTGTAATAGATTTCTATTGGAAATACAATTGATCCATGCTTTGGTGTGGGTTTTTTCTCAAAAGGACTTTCCCACTTAAATTTTGTGTTGTATGGTTAACGTGTTTCAATATGGAATTATCTATTGCATGTGCATTCTTAAGTTAACTGTAAAATTTTAAAGATATGAAATAAATTTTTGCAATCCCTCTCCTAATTGATTTACATTTGGGAAGCATTTTTGCACTCAGATTTCCTTTTAGTTGGTATCAGAGCTTGATCACCTCTATTTCCTTGGTGATTTAGAAGGTTTTTTTATGCTTATCTATATTCATTGGGAGTTCATGCAAACTGAACTTTGTAATCTTGTTGCATTTTTAGATGGAAAGTACATTTCGAAGAATAGAGATGGAGAAATTCAATGGTAGTAATTTTAAGTTATAGAAAATCAAAATGGAAGATATGCTCGAAGATAAAGATCTATGGGTTGTAATATCCAGTACAAAAATAGTAACAGGATTGGGATCTACACAATCATAAAGCCAAGGGTATGATAAGATTTTATTTGTTGAATTTCATGCTCATGAATGCCCATGAGGAGAAGACTACAACTAATCTTTGGAAGAAGCTTGGTGAAATTTATTAAGGGAAAACCTTAGTAAAAAATATTTTCCATATCTTTGAGGATGGATGAAGGAGGATTAGTTGTTGATCACTTGAATGCATTCAATATGCTAGCAGTTCAACTAGGTTATGTTGGTGTGAATATTGATGATGATGTATGTTGCATGCTTCTTCTATGTTCTTTCCAAGACTCGTCGAACTACCTGGTGATGGCAATTGGAAGTAGAAAAATAATTTTCAATATGGAAGATGTTGCTTCGCTGTTATTTGAAGAAATGTAGAGGAAGTCTTGTGAGATGTCCAAGGAGTCCCTATCTATTCATGGTAGATTGAAGGAGAAAGGAAAGAAAAAGGAAAAGAAGTTTAAGTCCAAGTATTTGGGGTGATCTAAGTTTTATAGTAAGAATTCCAAGGCTAAATGTTAGAACTGTGGGAAATCTAGAAATTTCTAGAAAGATTGCTAAGAGGAGAAAAAAAAGAAAAGTGATAAATCTAATTCTAAATCCTCATACGAAGATGTAGACGAATTTGTTCTAGGCTTGTAAATACATGCATCAAAATATATGTGGTTGATTGACTCAAGTACTTCTTTCCAGATGACCTCTCACAGAGGTTGGTTCTCAAAGTATGAAGAGTATGATGGTGGGAATGTGTATCTGGGTGATGAATCTCACCTAAAGATTATTGGCCATGGAAGAGTTAGGATTCAATTCCCTGATGATAGAGTGAGGGGGATTGGTGGTGTTTTTCACATCTCTAGTTTGGAATGAAACTAACTCTCAATAAGCTTGGTGATGTTGGAGTGCAGGTTGATTTCTCAAGTAGCAGACATGCAAGATGACTAGGGATGTTATCATTCCTACTAAGGGTGTTCGAATTAGCACTCTTTATAAGTTGGATGCATCCACTATTTATTTCAATAGCACTTTTGTGAAGTCCAAGAAAAGGGATTTGGATTATTCATCCTCACCATTAGATCGAGTAGAGAAGAAGACTGTTGTTTCTACATTTGATGTTCTTGCTTCTTGGGGACTTAAGTGTGCCAATTCTTTGGAGGTGAAGCCCCAAGTGGATAAAATAATGTTGTGGCTCCAAAGGCTTGGCCATATTAATGAGAAGGATCTTAGAGCTTTGAAAAATATGAGCCTTATTGAAGGCCTTGGTGACAATAATTTCAAGTTAAACTTTTGTGAAAATTATATATATGGAAAACAAAATCGTGTTTCCTTTTATTCCAGTTCTCACAAATCTTCTAGGGTTTTAGATTATGTACATTTTGATGTGTTTGGTCTAGTTAATGTTCCTTCATTATCTAGATCTATGCACTTTATCTAATTCCTAAATGATTATTCTAGAAGGATATTTATATATTTCCTTAGAAGTAAATATAATTTTTTTAATCAGTATAAGGAGTTCAAATCCTTTGTTAAAAAACACATTATTAGAAAAATTAAATACTCGAGGATGGATAAAAGTGGTGATTTTTGTTTCACATAATTTGATAGCTTCTATAAGGACCAGGGGATTGAGAGACATACAAAAACTTCATATACCTCACAAAAAATGGAGTTGTAGATAGGAGGAACATAACGTTGATGGAGAGGCCTTCCTGTATGTTGAGTGGTGTTGGCCTTGTACTAAATTTTTGGGTTGAAGCTATAACAACTACATGTTACATGATTAATAGGTTTCCTACTTTGGCTCTTATTGAAAAGACACCCATTGAGGCATGGTATGGAAAGAAGCCCTTGATAATACATCTTAGAGTCTTTGGTTGTGAGGAATATGCTCATGTTCTTGATGTGAAAAGATCTAAGTTGGAGAACAAGCCAATGAAGTGTATCTTCATCAACTATGGTGTTGATGTGAAAGGGTACAAGCTTGGGATACATTTGCAAAGAAGGTCCTCTAGAGTAGAAGTATCATATTCCATGTGATAAAACCTTCCATAGTTGACCTACAACTAGAGAAGAAAGAGAAGGAGGTAGTTCAAATTCCACCTACTCTTGGGAGAGATGAACTACATAATCCTAGTGGACCTAATGACGAGGAGAGATCTAGCAGCTTTGATAGCTTTGAAGAATATGAAGAACCTCAACCTTAGTCAAGTTGAGGAGGTCTACACGAGAAAGATGATAGCCTGATAGATTTTGGCATTGTATGTTAGATTCCTATGATTCAGATTCCTAGATGGAAGCTATGAATGGAGAAATGGTTGCGCTAAAAAATTGCTACATGGGATATTGTACCGTTTCTAGAAAAAAAAACCCCATTAGATGCAAATGGATGTTGAAGAAGAAAATGGGTCCTGATGATAGTGTTGAGAAGCATATTGCAAGGTTGGTCACAAAGGGATATTCCCATGTGAAAGGAATCAATTATGGGGAGATTTTCTCTCCTATTGTTAAGCTGACATCCATTCAGTTCTTATTATCACTTGCAACAACTCATGACTTTGAATTTAAGAAAATAGATGTGAAAAATTTCCTTCATGGTGATTTGGAGTAGGAAATTTTCATGTCACTAAAAAAAAGAAAAATAGAACCCTAAGTCTAATGTGTAAACCTAGGATTCAAATTTTTGTGTGTTTTTGTTGTGCGGGGGGTCTTTTTCTAGTGTTTCATTAAGATGGAGATCAACAAGGTGTTCAGATTGACTTTCAACCATGAAGGTGAGCCAATTAGACCTGGATCTACATCTTTTAGGGCCTTGGAATGGACTATAATTGATTTTCCTTGATTAACCTGATTAGATTATGTGCCCTAGTATGAAAATTATAAGATACTAACAATTAAAAAAAAAATAGAGATTTTATAGCAAATATGGGAAGGGTAGAGTGTTGTGTACTTTCCTTGAAAGTTTTATGTTGGTCAAAATATGAGGATAGAGTCGCCCAAGGGAGTCTAAGTCCTTGTAGGGGTGTTGTGCTCTATTTTTGCAACACTTTAATGGCAGATCAGACATCCATGTTTCCACTTGTAGACTTGTCAGATCATTATAGGATAATTCTATAAGTGAGTTTTCATGAGTTGACAATGTTTAGGGATTTGAATGCAACAATAGATAAATGATCTTCAATCTTCCATCAATCCACCTCAAACATAAAATATACACATTCAAAAAGAGAGGAAATGTTGTGCCATTTAGGGGCTTTCCTTAGTAAAATCCCGTGTTAGTGTTTCCACTTCCAAAATGGAAATGTTAATGATAGGAATGATAAATGATAGGAAGTAATAATGAATCAAAAAGGTGTTGCAACTCACCACCTTTCAATGGCTTCCTTGAAGTATTGAAGTCATGCAAATAACTTCAAGGTCTTGGATCTTGCTTTCTTGAATTGTTTGGAGACCTACAACAAGGGTTAGCCTTCACAAACAATAATAACATGGACACATGAACTCAAACATAATATTTAACATGATTCTTGGATCTTGAATTGTTGCAATAAAGCTCTAAAATACTACTCTTGACTTTCTCTTCATCATAAGTTTTCCAATAATTTTCTAGATAGATCTCAAATGATGCAATAATTAGGTATTTATAGGCATTTATTCAATTTATCACAAATTAAATCTCGATAGCCAAGATTTTCAACTTTAATTTCAAAATGTTAAAATGCTAACATCGACATAAGAATTCCCAACTTTCAAAACTGCTTTTCTACTTTTTCTAGTCAAACTACTATTTTTAGCAAGTATGAATTTGAAGGCATGAGGAGGAATAAATTTATGGGAAGCTTTAAGATAGAAAACCAAACACTCTGGCAAAAGAATAGTACCAAGATTGTTCCTAGTTTGAAATATTTTCAAGTTTCAATTTCCCAAAATTGCCCTAAAAAATCTTTCGAGTCTGGTTTGAGGCACTAAACGGTCCCATACTAGCCTAGAAACTATTGGAACCAAAAAATCCAGTACTTAGCATGTTCTAAACTCCAATATCTTTCCAAAAATTCAAACGACACATCAAAAAGAGTCTTGGATCAAAAGTTATGGCTTCCAAAAGTTGGTCAATTTTTGGAAAATTTCCATTTTTTGAATTGTGACTCAATTTCTGAATTTCAAATTTCAAATTTCGACACCCAACCACCTACATTCAAAGTTCAAATTGTATTTTTAGCTCCAAGTCAGAAAAAGGCTATTTAGGACTCATTCTGGTAATTCAGGGGGGGATTGGAATAGAGGAAATTGTATTGGGAAAGGGGGAATTTCTTTTTAAAAAAATAAAATTGCATGTATTACATCTTGTGAGGAGTTGATCCTCTGGAATGTAATTTCTCTATAATAAGAACATATTGCTAATAAATAAATAATAATTCTGTGATTTCGTCTATTGTGTGGTTTTTTGAGTCTTGGGTTGTGGCTCTCATCAAGTGGTATCAGAGCGGGCTATTCCTGAGCATGTGGACAGATTACCGATCATGAGGTAGTTTGCACTAGGACTTGTGGTTGTGGGTTCATAGTCAAGATTCCTTCGAGACTGATGTGTGATATGCTTGGTGGTGCCAAAAATTCTAGTGGGAGAAATGCTTTGGCAGATGAGGTTTTCAGAGCCCTCCAGAGATAGATCGATGCATTACAGGAAGAGTTGAGAAGATGGTTTAACTCAAGAAGAATAGAAGAGAGTGAGGATGAAGAAGAGGTTGAAGATCTAGTTGAGGATGAGATAGAAGAAGTAGAAGATCGACATCAAGATAGGTTATTAAGGTCCATTTACAAGATAGGAAAGAAAACCAGAATCAAAGTTCTCAGTTATTATGGAAATCTAAACCTAGTAGAGAATTGATTGGATTAACGAGATGGGGGAATATTTTGAGTATGAAGAGATAGAGGATACGGATTGGGTCAATTTTGAAAAAAAAAAATGAAGGGCCATGCCAATATCTAGTGGAAAGAGGTCTAGTTGGAAACAAATAGGAGAGGAAAGGGAAAGATCACCAGATGGGACCATATGGTTGATAAACTCAAGAAGCAGTTCATTCCAATAGACTAAAAGTTGGATTTGTTGAAGAAGGTGCAAGGGTTGAAGCAAGGAAGCAAGTCTATGAAGGAGTATATAGAATATTTTTACAAAATGATTATCAGAAAAGGCCATGTAGAGGCCAACAAAGATAAAGTAGCACGTTACCTTAATGGGTTAAGGCCAAATATTCAAGAAGAGTTAAGCCTAGTTAGAATTACCACCATTGAAGATGCATACTAGTTTTCTTTGAAGGTTGAAGAGAAGCTGAATAAGAGGTTTGAAAACAAGCAAAAAGGATGAGGAGGTCAAGGCATAAGGGGTGGTGGAAGATCCTTTGGGAATCAAAATGAGGATCAAAAGAAAATTGAAGATGTGGGTACCAGTCAAAGTCAGAAGAATGATAATTTCTACCACCCTCGTGATCAAAATAATGGTGAACAAAGAGGAAGAGGAAGAGGAAGACTTGGAAAAGGATCTGGGAGAGGTGGTTAATGAGCAATGCCTGGTGAAATTTAAGATTGGCAGATACCATGATGAGGTACTATGTGATATCATCCCTATGGATGCATGTCATATGTTGTTTCAAAGTCCATGGTAGTTTGATAGGCATGTTGTACATGAATACCATGCTAACACTTATTCCCTAATGAAGGATGGAGTCTGCCATAAATTAAAACCGCTGAAGGAGGTGGAAGAAAAGGTATGCAGTAGTGCTATAATTTGTTTCGTTGATGAGAGATTTTTTTTGGAAGGCATGAAGCATGAACGCATGTGTTATGCTTTAATTCCTAGTCTGGATAGAGAAGACAATAAAGAGGTTCCAATAGAAATTTTAGGTTTGTTGAATGAGTTTTAGGACATTGTGTCTGATAATGTACCTAAAGGTTTATCACCAATAAGGAAGATCAGTCATCAAATTGACCTAATCCCTAGAGCCGGTTTGCTAAATAAGGCAGCTCATAGAATGACTCCTACAAAGAATGAAGAGTTGAACAAACAAATTCAAGAGTTGTTAAGAAAAGGATTGATTTGAGAAAGCCTAAGCCCATGTGCAGTAACTGTAGTACTAGAACTAAAGAAGGATGGGGAATGGAGGATGTGTACAGACTCTAGGGAAATAAACAAGATAACAATCAAGTACAAATTTCCCCTGTTGAGGATGGATGACCTTATGGACTGTTTGAGTGGAGCTTAGTACTTCTCAAAGATAGATTTGAAGAGTAGACACCACCAAATATAGGCTAGAGAGGGTGATGAATGGAAATCCTCCTTCAAAACCAAATAAGGCTTGTACAAGTGGTTAGTCACGCCTTTTGGGATAACTAATGCACTAAACACATTCATGCGGCTCATGAATGAGGTACTGAAAGAATTTCTAGGAAAAATTGTTATTGTGTATTTAGATGATATTTTTATTTTTAGTAAGATATTGGATGAGAATTTAATTGATATTCATTGAGTCTTTGAGAAGTTAAGAGAGGAGAAATTGTTGATTAATTTGAAGAAGTGTAGTTTTGTGAAGATGGAATTAGTGTACTTGGGCTTCGTTGTTTCGGTAGGTTTTGATTTTCAGTAAGATATTGGATGAGAATTTAATTGATATTCATAGAGTCTTTGAGAAGTTAAGAGAGTAGAAATTGTTGATTAATTTGAAGAAGTGTAGTTTTGTGAAGATGGAGTTAGTGTACTTGGGATTTGTTGTCTCGGTAGGTCTTAAAATGGACTCAAAAAAGGTGAAGGCTATTCTTGAATGGCATACCCCAAGAATTGCAACTAAGCTAAGATCTTTCCATGGTTTGGCTAGCGTTTACAAAAAGTTCATTAGAAACTTTAGTAGTATTTGTGCACCCTTGATTGAAACAATGAGAGGGGATAGAAAAGAGTTAAAATGGAGCATAGGAGCAGTGAAAAGTTTTGACATGTTAAAGAAGAAGGTGATAGAGCACCTTGTTTTAGCCCTATTTCAATAAAGTATTTCAGGTGGATTTTGATGCCATTGGTAATGCCATTAGAGCTATTTTGAGACAAGAAGGTAAGCCCATTGCATATTTTAGTGAAAAATTAAATGATGCAAAGAAAAGGTATTATATGTATGATTAGGAATTCTATGCAATAGTTCATGCATTAAAGAAATGGAGGCATTATCTGTTGTAAAAATAATTTGTTTTGTATACTAATCATCAAGCATTACCATACCTAAATAGTCAGGGAAAATTGAATCAAAAACATTTGAAATGGGTAGAATTTTTGTAGAGTTATACTTTTTATTTGAAGCATAGGAGTGGGAGGTCTAACAGAGTTGTAGATTCCTTCAGTAGGAGGCAGATGTTGTTGATAGAAATGTAGATCGAGGTGGTTGGGTTTAGCGACTCAAGACCTTGTGTTGTAAAGATCTTGATTTTGTCAAAGCTTGGAAAGCCTGCAAGAAGCCTACTACATTAGACGGGAAAAAATGATTGGATTTTATATTCTAAGATGGAATGTTGTTTAGGGGAAGCCAATTGTGTATTCCAAGGAGCTCCATGAGAGAGAACCTAATCAAGGAGAAGCACAATGGAGGAATGGTAGGACACTTTGTCAGGATAAGACCTATGCCATTATTAGTGAACATTATTATTAGCCTCAGTTATAATGGGATGTGAAGAGATTTGTGCAAAGTTGCAGAGTATACTAGATGGCTAAAGGAGTGAGCCAAAACACAAGGTTGTATCAGCCATTACATGTACCATAGAGGCTATGGGAAGATATAAATATGGACTTCATTCTTGGTTTACCAAGGACACAGAGAGGAAATGACACAATATTTGTGGTTGTTGATAGGTTTTCAAAGATTGCACATTTCATCCCATGCTAGATGACCCATGATGTTGTCCACATTGCTGATTTTTTCTTAAAGAGGTGGTTAAGACTACATGGTCTACCAAAAATTATAGTTTTTGATTGTGACACCAAATCTATTGGGTACTTTAAGAGGACCTTCTGGAAGAAATTGAGGATAGAGTTTACGTTTAGTTCTGCACACCATCCATAGATTTATGGGTGGACTGGGGTAGTGAATAGGAGTCTAGGTAACCTACTAAGATGCTTGGAAGGAGATAAACCCAAGGGATGGGACCTGATCTTACCCTAGGCAGAATTTGCTTACAATAATTTTGTCAATAGGAGCACTAATAGATTACCATTCCAAATTATGTATGGAGGAAATCTAAGGACCACTCCAAAATTGTGGAAGATGGACCAAGAGAAGAAGACAAGTGGGTATGTGTAGGATCATGATGGGCCAAAAAGTGGCAATATGATGGGTATTTGTAGGGTATGTGGCTGACGACTTTTTTTATACCCCAAATTGATGAAATGAAAAGGGTTTTTAAAGGAGATTCTCAGCTTTCCACCAATATAAATTATGCTTTACTTTGAATTTAATAAATAATTATTATTCATTTTCTATTTGAATTACAACTAAAGTGCTTCTTGATAGGCTGATTGAAAAACATCTATAGCTTTCAAACAGTGTCACATTTTTTGAATCCAAAACATGCATCACATTCTGTGCTTCACATACTATAGGATTAAAAAAAGAAAAATTTAATTTCGTGGAGTTTTGACCAAGTTAAGGTGGCCAGACATACAAGTTTTTATATTTTTTAAAAGTTGTAATAAAAAAATCATAATTAATTATTTACTTGGAAAAAATATTACAAAAAATTATGCATCACATTGGGACATGAGTCATCTACTTATGTCTAAAATATTATAAAAAATATTATCATTTTATTGTGGTTAGGGTGGTCAGATAGACACCTACTTGTTATTTTTTCCCTGAAATTTAAGTACTACTGCATGGAAATTTCAAATTTTCACCAAATAGATTTTTTATTTTTAAATAAACCTAGTAGTTTAAAAGCTACATTCAATTTTCCATAGATTCTATTCTTACATATTTTTGAAATAATATACATAACTTATTCAAATTTTTATGTCAAGTTGCCTAACTCTAATTTCTCTGAATTTTTTGCCACTTAAGGGCTTGTTTTTTCCATGATGATCCTGTACATATCCAAGTGTTGAAGTTGAAGAATTTACAAAGATCAAGAACCTATAGGAAGAGGTAAGGGAACACATTAATAAGATGAATCTATAGTATAAGGCTAAGGTAGATTAGAAGAGGAGGTATAAGGAGTTCCAAATTGGTGACGAAGTTATGGTCCACTTGAGGAAAGAAAGGTTTCCAGTGGGAACCTATAACAAGTTGAAGATGCGAAAGTTTGGTCCCTATAGGTTTTTGAAGAAACGTGATTAAGGGAAGCTTCAGGATAGAAAAATAGACACTTTTGGTGAAAGAATTAGGGCAAGATCATTCATAGTTTGAAAGATATTCAAGTTTGAGTTTCCCAAAATTGCCTTGAAAACTCTTCTGAGTCTGGTTTGAGGCACTAAATGGTCTTGTATAGGCCTACAAATCATTAGAACCATAAAATCTAGTTCTTAACATGTTCTACACACTGAGACCTTTCCAACAGTTCATACGACATGTCAAACATAATCCCAAATCAAAAGTAATGGCTTCTGAAAGTTGGTCAGTTTTTGGAAAATTGCCAATTTTCGAATTAGGACTCAATTTTTGAATTTCAAATTTCAACTTTCAGTGCCCAACTACCTAAATTCGAAATACAAATTGTATTTTTGGCTCCAATCTATAAAAAGGCTATTTAGGACTCATTTTGGTAATTCTGAGGGGGGGTTTGAACATAGGAAATTGTATTGGGAAAGGGGGAAATTTTTTTTTAAAACACTAAAAGTTGCATGTATTGTAGCATGTGAGGATTTGATCCTCTATAATGTAATTTCTCTATAATGAGAACACATTGCTAATAAATAAATAATAATTTTGTGATTGCCTCTATTGTGTGCTTTTTTGAGTCTCAGGTTGTGGATCTCATCACCAAACCCTAGCAATATAATTTGAAGATTTTAGAAAGAATATCAATGGTGACCCCACAAGTGGTTTATGTTGTGGAGAAACCTAGGCCAATATATAAGAATAACTTTGATTAAAGGTAGTGGAGATTGAAAAATATGGTGCATTTTTTAAGGTTCCTACAGATGTGTATTCTCAAGATGGAAGGATTTACGTACATGCCCTATTGACTGAAATTGATCATACCTCATCATTTGAAGTAGTCTGACATGAGCTCTTGAATGAGAATGGTGTGTACAATCCATTTTATACAAATGTGGGAGTGAAAGGTTTAAACATCTTGAAATATTTTCAAGATTTCTACAACAATAAATAATGGGTAAGAATTAACTTTCAGTCACATTCATGAAAATTTAGTTTAGTTGGATAATTTGTACATGATCACAAAAGAATAAATTATGATAGTTATTATTCTTTGTGCCTCCAGACCTATCTTGGTATTGAAATCAATAAATAATGAAAAGGTTATGGAGCTTATCAGAGCTAAATTTTATAAGAGAACCCCAATAGTGAAAGATAATCTTGATCCCAGTGTCCGCTATGCTTTAATGGGGATTGAATGTAAAATTTACTTCAAAAATATAGAAGGGGTTTTCACTACCATTGCAATCCATACTCCCCATCAAATGGTGAAGGAAGGTGAAAATTTTGACCTATGTGAGTTTTTGGAAGAACAACTAATGCACAACTTGAGGAGGACAAAGGAAATTAGTTAAAACATCAATTTTGTTTCTTTAATCATATGCCTTAAATTATTCTTCATGAATGAATTACCTATATTTAAATGGAATGCATGGGATAAGATCACTCTAGTATTTGTAAAAATCAAGAAACATAATTTTTTTTCAAGATAAACAAGCATACAATAGTGGTTACTAGGATTCTTTAAGAATCTACAAGTTGAGATGTAGAGTAGAGAGAGAATATGCTTTGATTTGGTCTGGAAGTATGAGAATGAGGTGGCATTCGTGGTGGAGAAGGATCATTGCTACATAGAAGCTGTAGAGACTTAGAGCTCATGGATTCCCAAAATTTCCCTATGAGGTTGCTCTGGAATATGTACAAGGCTATGTGGATATTCTATTGTCAAAACCAATGGATCCTAAAGTATAAATATTTGGTACATACAAAGAAATCATGGATAAGATGATCCAAAAGTAAACTAAGGAAACAAGTTAGAAGAGAGTACACAAGTTCCTCAAGAATTGGGACTTTACACGTGATACTCTAAATTGGTGCCACCATCCTTTGGTGAAACTCTGCTAAATATGCCCTCTTATCCTAAAGAACATGTTGTATAAAATTTTCTAAGGAGATGGAATAGATCATCTTTTATTGTTTCATTTTCTTTGTGGCCCTCTAGATCTACGCAAACTACTAGTACAAGAAGAAGAACTACATTTGTAATTGATCTAGAGAAGAAGGCCATAAAATTTGTGCATACTAGGCCTAAGTATAAGAAAAAAAGGAAGATTGATGATGAAGATCCTGAAGAGGAGGAAGAAGCTAAAGATGAAGGAATCTCCTTACAAAAAAATTAATAGTTCAAGAGAATAGCAAAGGAGGGAACAAAATAGAATCCTTTGGTCATAGGTGATCCTCTTGATTTTAGTGCTATTTTGAATGGAATTGTTAGTTTTGGTTAGTTGGATGATACAATGGAGTTGCATCTAGATTTTCCTCTAGAATATCATAAGACAATTGAAAATTCTATCATTAGTATATGCTCAAGAAAAATATATCTTTCAGTGATATTGTTGATAAATATTTGAATATCCTTGTTAAAGCTTTAAGATAGAAAAGAGAAAGCATTATCAAGGTAGATGAAGAACACAAATAGTAGGAAATTGACAAGGTTGGGTCATATGCCTATCAAGAGGAAAAGTAGAAGATAATCTAGAGACAAGAAAAGAGCTCCGCATGAAGCAAAGAATACATCTTCTGATGAGCATGGATGATGAGGTAGATATGAAGATTAAAAATGAGATAGAAGGGTGTGTGTAGGATCATCATGGAAAAAACAGGCCCTTAAGTGGCAAAAAATTCAGAAAAATCAGAGTTACGCAACTTGATATAAAAATTTGAATAAGTTATCTATATTATTTCAAAAATATGTAAGAATAGAATCTGTAGCAAATTGAATGTAGTTTCTAAACTACTAGGTTTATTTTTTATTTTAAAAATATATTTGGTGAAAATTTGAAATTTCAATGTAGTAGTACTTAAATTTTAGGGAAAAAATAAGAAGTAGGTGTTTGTCTGACCACCCTAACCACAATAAAATGATAATATTTTTTTATAAGATTTTAGGTATAAGTAGAGGACTCATGTCCAGATGTGATACATATTTTTTTGTAATTTTTTCCCAAGTAAATAATTGATTATGAATTTTTTATTACAACTTTTAAAAAATATAAAAAACTTGTATGTCTGACCCCCTTAACTTGGTCAAAAATTCATTAAATTTATTTTTTATTTTTTTAATCCTATTGTATGTGAAGCATAGAATGTGACACATGTATTAGATTCAAAAAATGTGATACCGTTTGAAAGCTATAGATGTTTTTCAATCAACCTATCGATCAAGACTTTAGTCATAATTCAAATAGAAGATGAATAATAATTATTTATTAAATTCAAAGTAAAGCATAATTTATATTGGTGGAAAGCTGAGAATCTCCTTTAAAAACCATTTTTGTTTCATTAATTTTGGGTTAAGAAAAATTCATCAACCACACCCTACACATACCCATAATATTGCCACTTTTTGGCCCATCATGATCCTGCACATACCCAGAAGTCACTAATAAAATCATTGAAGAAATGAATACTAAAGTTGATATGGATACACAAGAGCCTCTGGTAGAGCATGCAACTATTAATGAGCTTGCTCTAGAAGATTAAAAGGAGCATGTTATCTCTAGCTAGCAAGAAGAACAAGTAATTTTTGGTCTACATGAGGAAGATTTCTTCAGTGAGGAGAAAGAAAAGGAAAAGGAGAAGGAGAAAGAAAAGGAGAAGGATGTTGAAGAAGAAAGTTCAAAGAAGTCATATTCCTCTTTAGTGGATTCATTAAAAGAGTTCTTGGCTCAAGAAATGCAATACAACCAATAGTGTCTCCTTAATTGTTGCATGTTATTACCCTTGATGGAAAAGTTAACGTGTATGGTATATCTCCCTTGCCTAAGTTGAAGCTTGGTGATATACTTCTCTCCAATACAAGACAAGAGTTGCTACAACAAGAGGTAGAGAGTGCAAATTTTTTGGAAGAAGAAATGAAAGTGATGGAAGAAAAGTTGTCAGATGCTAAAAGAGATTCTTCATTGCCCCCCACATAGTAGATGAAGCAATTAATTGAGTCTTTTGAGACTTATTCTTCTCATCTGGAGAAGTAGGAAAAACAAAAGTTGAATGAGAATAGATTTAATGATGCCTCTGATAAATGTGAAAATACATTGGCCAAATTTTTATCTTATATCAAAGATATCTAGAAGTTCTTGGACGAAGCTTGGGTTTTATATGTTCTCTATTTGAAGTGGCCTACAATTACAAAGAGAATAAAGGATAATTTTAGTGCAATTGAAATGAAGATCAGTAATGTGGCTGCAACATACAATCTAGTACAAGATAGTGATGGTGCCATTAGGGCACAAGGGGAGAGATTGCACTCCCAGTTATAATAATTTCAAGATCAAATGGAGAAATTCAAATTTTAGATGAAAAAATTGAGAGAAGTAGTGAGCCTCAAGTTGGTCTCACTAACTAGACTCCTAATACAAGCCAATGGTGTAGTAAAAAAATACAAGGTACCATCT
Organism: Sequoia sempervirens; assembly: GCA_007258455.2. Classification (NCBI taxonomy): domain Eukaryota; kingdom Viridiplantae; phylum Streptophyta; class Pinopsida; order Cupressales; family Cupressaceae; genus Sequoia; species Sequoia sempervirens. Next base: position 44,476,971 of record VDFB02256132.1, read on the forward strand.
TATTTGGAAGAAGTTGACAATACATATGTGTACCATCTTAGTTATTTGACTGTGGTCAACATGGAAGTGCAAATTAAATAGTGTGAGGATTTTAAACGTTAGGTATTATCAACAGTGTATGCCTTAATAAATATATATGTGCATTGTGTTATTGATTTAAGAGTAATCTATTGGGTAAGGATGTGTGTGTAGATATATATGCTTGTAGATATTATGATATTTATTTTGGTGGAAATGAAACTGTTTTACTACTATCTATAAATTGCATTTTTAGTTAATATAAAATAATCATACTTATATGTATATGTGTGGTGTTTTATAAATAAGTATATTGTTAGTTTTAAACTTGGGGTTGTTTAATTAATTCTATTAAACAAAATTAATTCTATTAAATATATCTATGTATATAGGTTGTCCTTAAATTGCAAATAGACATATATATACATATATTTATATATGTATGCATATAAATGTATCTCCCATTTATGGGAATAGGTTTATATATATGTGTGTGAGAGAGAGAGAATATTTTGACATGTTAAATGAATTGGAACATAGGATGAAGGAAATAAATTGGCGTCATTATGATTAAGAGCATTTTGATAGGGTCAAATGCATACTTAGATATTGTGTTGATTATGACTACATAGATTTCTAATTATTTAAATGATATCAGAATGTAAATAAAATTAAAAATGTAATTAATCATTTAAAAAGATTCTTTAAAGTTATTATCTTGAATGTGTAGTTTTATTCATTAATTTTCAAGTTAGATTTGAGCATATATATATAAATATGTATAAGAATTGTATAATTTCTTTTGTTGTTTAAATAATGTTAAAATGGTGGTATAAATAGATGTAGCGATTATTGGATATTCTCTTAAAAATTGTTACATGGAATGTGTTAGAGAATTAAAAGATGGATTTTTGTGCGCCCTTGATTGTTTGCATTTTTCCTTTGTATTGTTTTCAATTTGATGTAATCTCCTGGTTAGTCTTGAGGGAACCATTTCATTAAGTTATTTTCTTTCCACTAGGAGTTATGGGTAGTGTTTAATAGGCATCTAGAGGCAATGGGAAAACTAGATCATGTTGGATTTCCTTGATTAGACTTTGAATCGTTTGATTGTATTTTAGTTTTGAACTCTTGAGGGTGTTACCAGGTACCGTAGTTTTTCCTTTTGTTATGGATGTTTGGCGAGATGATCCATGCCTCACATTTGTACTTGGTTCTCATGATTTTTGTGTTTTGTGTTTTGGAACACCCTTGATGTTGGGAGATTTGTGTTTCAGTGTTGTTAGGGAAAGTGGCTCTTCATGGGGGCCGGTGCACAAAGGGGCAGCCTAGATAACCCATGGCAAAGTTTTTTAATAAGTGAAAACCTAATATAATTAACTAGTGGGTTGGGTAGGTACACACTAAACAAGACAAATAATGATGCCTCGCCATACCATTATTGCTTTCATAGACTAAGGGTGGGTTGAGAAGACCATGGTTAGAAAGATCACTACCTCATCTTCACGAGAGGCTAGTGGTCCCACATGTGTCACCCTATGGAGTTGGTGCCTAGTAAGAGGCAACCAGGATAACCGTAGATGGGGGCCAACACCTATTGAGAGACAGCTAGGATAACCAATGATAAGGCCATGCGATGACACTCTCCCATAGTATCCCTTGTTATTTCCTTTGTGTGCCTCTAGAAGTAGTCATCTTGTAAGTTGTCATTTGGTGTTGATGTTAATTATGTTTTTTGATTACCCTTGTGGTCGAGTCTTGTTGCTTTTCCACTTGAGTGTTCTTTGTCATGGGTCTTTCTTGTCATCTCCTAGCATGGGGGGTGGGCCTTCGGGTCCACATGGTTAGGTGGAACATGCTTTGCACCCCATAGGGTTCCCAATAAATGTTCATGAAGTGCAAAGTTCGTGTTGTTGTAGAGGATTCTAAGCTTCACCACAGTTCAGTTATATCATGCTTAGTTCTGTATTACTCCAGTATTTGATGTATCTTTCCCACTATGTGTCATGATGCACTAATGTGCATATGTATTCCTGAAATGATGTAATGTAATGAAACATATGCAATGTATTATTTTACCTATGTAACCCTTATGTGGTTATTGATTCATGGTAGCCATTATTTGATGTGTTGTATTTGTGGATTTAATATGCTCCATTGCATTCACATGATGATAATATGTTTATCGTTATTGGGAATAAGTTAATCTTGTTTATGTTGAGATACCATCTATGGATGTTTCTTATGGATGGATTATAATGGATGTATGATTATTGTAAACATATACTATATCATGGTTTATAATGTAATCTTGGAATTTGTTCGTTATTGTTATGGTTTTAGTTTAGAATTTTGTAATGTCATCTCATGTACCCCAGAGGACATAGTTGATATTGTAATTGTATAATTTTTTTACATGTAATGTATGTTCATGTTCATTTTATGTAATGTTCTAATTTTTTTTTTTAAATGTGTGATAATTTGTTAGTTTTAGTTGTCCTTTGGAGTTCACACGGTGAGGTGTTACAAAAGAGCTTGATGTTCAGAGAAAAACCTATGTTTAGTAAAAATTGAAAATTAAATACATGATAAAATGAAAATATATCAAACCTATACTTGTTGGAAAGCTAGTTTCAAGGGATACAATCTTGAAAAATATAATTTTTAAATGATGTTATTTAATCCCTTAAAAGGTAAAGAAAAAATAGTTTTTTTCTAGCATTTTGATAGTTGTGAAGGAGACTCCATTCTAGGTATGATTTAATACTATAGAGGTTCTATCCAAGGGGGTTTGATGTAAGGGGGTCTTATCTATCCCTCTTCAATTAAAACCCTTTAGATGGAGCCTCTCAAGACTTAAATCATTAGTTTTTCTAAAAACAATGATTTCAGGCAAAAAGAAGCACATCCCAAAAGTGAGACACAGTACTGTGGCAACACCCATTAGGGAGTCACCATTTACTCCCACATGGTATCAGAGTGCAGGTTATCGGTTCGAGTCCCTCGAACCCTTGACCCTTCATCCACGTAAGCTCAACTTATTAGCATGGTACCTAGTGGGTATGAATCCTGTAGCACCCCTCTGCTTTGCTATGTTGTTAGACAATGTGTTTATTTTGATAGACTCAGATACCTTGTTATGGTTTTATGATCACTAGCTTTAGAGCGATATGGATGTTATACTGTGATGAGATGATGCACTATATGGATGTTATGTTTCATGTTATGCTTTTGATTAACATAGTTGTTGATATTAATATATGCTTATCTGTTGATTAATGATGCTTTAATTTTGTCAGTCTTGATGTGACTGTATTAGTGAAGGGAACGGGAATACATCACTCGCATGCGAGCACCCTGTGATTCCATGATTTCTCTTCATGGTGTGACTATTATATTTTATCCATGTACGACATTCGTTTTGATTATAAGATTGCAGGTATAGGACATCGTCTCCACCTGGCTTCACAAGTTTGAGCATGTCCATATCCCAACGGTTTTGTTGATTGGGAGATAGTAATGGGGTTCCCTTGTCAAACCACAACCCTGTCATAGTGTGTCGTCAATTTGTGCCTGGTATGTTGTTGAGTCATGTCATCTTTGATGTTTTGATAATTTATTATCGTTGGGAAGTATATGTGAAAATTAATGTTTAAGTGGATTGTAAATGATTATTTATGTATTTTAGATTAAAATGGTTAAAAGATTTAATTTAATTTATGTGGTAAAGTAATTTAATTCTAGTGGTTAAATTTATTAGATTAAGTAAATAAATTAACTGACTAAATTTATTTTGATGGGTAAATAGATTAGTCAATTAAATTTATTAAGCTAATAGTTTAATTGCATTTTTTAAAGTGCATAGAATTAAAGATTTAAATTTATTTGAAATAAAATTTTGTTTTAAATTATTTAAAAAGAAAAATATCTTGAAAATGCATAAAGGGGGAAATAACTATGGTGGTTTAGGGGATATTTTGAAAAAATTGAGTAAAGTTGAGGAGAATTAATTGGAGATATTTTATTTTTTTGTCAAATTTGTTGTTAAAAAGAGAGAGGTTTTCTTTGTGTGATATATACATTTTTGGATTTGGAAGTGAAGATTTTGGAAGGAATACTGGAAAATTGGAAATTGCAGGGAAGCTCAACTCCAATTCTCAATTTCTTCAGACTTCACTAAACAGGTTCCTTTAATTGCTTTATTTTTTTTAGAAGCTTTGATTTTTAATTTTGAAGAGGTTGTAAATCTTGCTGAGAATTCTTGAAAATCTCTGTAGAAAAATGGAGAAAACCTTATATCTATTGTAGGGAAAAGAATCTAAACAATATGAAATTCAAAATGAAAAAAATAAAATAAAATTAGAAAACCTTTGTGTTTGAAGTTGAAATTTTCCATTACAATTTAGAAATTGAAATTAAAAAATTGTGCTGGAAAATGAAGTTATTTCTGTAGAAAATTTGTCCACTTTGACTATAAAATGGAATTTTTTATGTATATATATTATGTTAATATATATATACATATATACACATTTATTTTATTTATATAAATTTTATATGCTGGGAAATTTTTTTGAAAAATTTTATATAAAAAAACTCTTTTAAAAAATTTTTGTTCTGGAAATTATCAGAATTGAAGCAACAGTAGATGAGATGATGACAAAATCTAGAAACCATGTATCTCGATGCCGATGCCAAACTGAGACTAAAAATATTCCATGGGAATGAGTCCATAAAGACTTTGGAACATTAACCATAAAAACATGGCCCTCAAATTGAGATGGATCTAATGTGGATCATTAACCATAGGCTCTCAATCTAAAGTGTGAACCGATGTGAATCTGATATGTGTCAAGCTAAGACAAGATGTGGCCAAAAGAAACTAAGAAATCAGATAACCCATGTGAGTTTCCATCAAAACAAGATGAAGATCAAAGTGCATGCACACTCTAATAGAATTATTATGCAAGAAACCCCCCTGATGGAACTTTATCTTAGTTCATTTATTACAATAACCCAACGATTGTAAAAGGAGACAATCCTAAATATGCATAAACATAAAATAAAAATAGACCTCATATCTGTGTAGAATATTGAACCAACTTTCCAACGCCACAAGAATGATGAAAAAAGGATCACCGAGTCAAAAAATATGCCCTCCAAAGTCAAAAAACTTCATCTGAGTTAAAGGACTTGAAAAATGAATCTGGAGAAAAATATGATAAAAAAAACCTATACTAGTGGATCGGTGTTGGAATCATCTTTCCAACGGTATCTCATTTGTGAAAAATGAACATCGTATGTAAAAAATACACCCGATTTAGTGAAAGTTACTCCAGAAAGGCCAATCTGGCCTACAGGTTGCCCTAGGGGCTAAAAAAAGGTCAGCCCCTGGTCTTGTACAAGACCAAGGGGCTGGCGGTTGGGGGCTGGGGTGGAGCCCTTGGTCACCCATACGATCGTCGGGTATGCACTGGGAGGCCCTGGGGGGCTGGGCACGGGCCCTTGGTCCTCTATAGGACCTCGAGCTTGCAGAAGGGGCCCGTAGGGGCTACACTGTGGCCGAGCGCTGACGGAGGAGGTGAGCAGCGATGGTGGGTTGACGGCTGCCCGGTGGCCGCCAGGCGGTGCTTCCTTTTATACTGTGAGCATTGGTATAGTTTTCAAAAATGATTTTTTTTCAATTTTTTTTTGAAAATTGTGCCTCAGTCTACGTGCAGGGGAGGTCGTACGACCGTCCAGACAATTTTTTTTTTCCTTCCAGACCAACTTCACCAAAATCAATGAAACAAAAGGTGATATTAGGGTTTTTGGCTGCTGCAAACGTGATGGTGACCTCTGTTTGTGCTCAAACTACTTTGAAAAATCAGCTACCCCCAGAGCTTGCAAAAATTCTTTGAGCTTGAAACCCTCACAGATTTGGAAAACAATGACCAAAATCTGCAAAAAAAAAGTCAATCCTGACTTTTTCTAGTGCTCTGAATCCAATGGTGAAGCCTGATTTGATCCAAAAAACCTCATAAATGAACTCAAGGCATGATACCCTCGAGGAATCCCGAACGAACTCCGCAATGATTTTCCCAAAAAATCTAAGAAGGGGTTGCAAATCAAGGCTCTGATACCATGTTAGAAACCAAGATCTAAAATGCAAACCAGAAAAGCCTTCCAAAGAAGAGAAAAATAGAAAAAGCAAAGCTATTGCAAAAAGATGTGCAACATAATATTATTCAGGAATTCTTAATTGCAAGATATGATTTTCTTTATAATCTTATCTTGAGCAACATGATAGCTCAATAAGAGAAAGATGAGAATAATTAACCTAGGAATTAAATATTACCTAAGTAAAGTTATGCAAGTGTAATTAAATATTAATTACACTAACATTTAGAGCTTTATTTACTCCACTCGGAGGCTTAAATTTCCAAAATAGAATACCTATAAACTCAATTCACATGAATCTTTTCTTTATGGCTCACGTACCTCCCCCTGCTCCTAGAAATTTCAAAATGTGGGATAGTGGTAGTCTGCTACAACCACCCACACCCCAGATGTATGGCCTACCATACCCACCAATGCCCTCAAGGCTATTCCAAGATTATTTAGAGAAGAATTCAAAACCCCTTCTGATCATCTTCAAGATATAGTGGAGGTGTGTAGGGTACATAATATATCATAGGAGAACATTGCATTGAGATTGCTAGATGCCTCTTTTAAGGGAAAGGCCCAAGATTGGTATTGATCTTTGGCTTCGGGTTTTATCATATCCTAGGACCAGCTTGGAGAGCACTTGTTTGAATGTTTCTCAGAAAAAGGAGACCACTCCTCATTGCTACAACAATTAATTACCATCAAGAGGGCTCTACATGAGGCCATGAGCGACTTCAACACTAGATTCCATAAGACATGGAAAAGGATCCCTATGACTACTCAACCTCAGACCACCATGGAATTCATGTTCTATCTGAAGGCCTTCAACCCAGACATCTCTATCAAGATAACCTCCATGGGAGTGAATACCCTGCTTGATGCATATGAGGTGGTAGTGCATACAGAGAACAATCTAATCAATACCATAAACTTTCCACCTCTGCCACCCATGCCAGTGTTTGTAGAAATCTCAGATGGTCATTGGGAAGAAGCCACTCCAAGAACTCCCATGGCACAATTAATGTTGGTCACCCCATAGTCTATGAACGTACATCCTACCGCTCAAGCAAGCACGTCAGGTTTTTCCTCAATGGAGGTAGATATCATCGACATGAAGGATCTCATGTAGACTTTCACTAACGAGTTGGTCATTATCAAGTAGCAACAAGTGACACCTCAGAAGTAGACCACACAAGCCTATGGTGGAGGGAACTCATCTTATCAACTGAATCCATATCAAGGATCCTTTAGAGGAGGAGGTCAACAGATTCCATCAGAAAATTAGATAGTTCCTATATTGCCAAAAAATGTATACTCTTGGAGAAAGAGACAAATTTTCAGTAAAACTAAGTCCTACTTTAGGCACCTTCCATCAATCACCCCTTAAAATTGCATTTATAGGCCCCTAATACTCATAATTTTGGACTTTGAAGCCTAATTCATTCATAAAACCACTTAAATCCTGACAAATATCAATAAAACCACTCAAACTTTATGAAACACACAAAAACAATCCCTAGTGGGACTAAGTCGCCCAAGGTGGCGACTTAGTCCCTTCTGGGGTATTTTCCACTTTTGAGTGGGAATTTCATTAATCCAATTTAATTTTTCAATGGATGTCAGCCTCTAAGGTCTAAATAATGAGAAAATTAGGTGTTGATGCTTATAAATAGACATTTCAAGTTATTTTTCACATCTCCTAGGGTGATCCCACAATAGTGGTTTATAATTTTTGGCCAAACTAGACACTAAAATAATTTTTTTCAACTAAATCTTCACTTTTGGGAACCTATAGTGGCTAAACTGTGAGGAATTTGAAGATGATGCAAACTAGAGTTTCATGACATTTTGTATGTAGATTCTAAATATATTTTTTTCAAAATTTTTGGTTCCAATCAGATTGCACTTCTTTTTCCATCGCCCTCGAAAACTCATTTTTTTCAGAAAATAACATTTTAAAAAAGTGACACTCACCGTATATCACATAACTTTTTTTCCATGAAGGATAAAATTATAATTCTTTTGAATTTAGATTTGTAACTCTGATATCTAGTGCTTCCACTTGGTTAGATAGTTTTTTATTGAATATTTTTTCTTTAATCAAGTTTTTAAGTCAAACCAATTAAAATTCAGACATAGTGCGACCGTATAATGCGTACCTTTTTTTTTATGTATCAAAATTCAAATTTTTTTTTTTGTTGGATCAAGGACTTCAATATCTAGTGCACTCATATTTTAAAAAAAAGATAATCATTATTTTCCACATGTGAGAACAAAGAGCTTGATTTTTGAAAAACTTACATTCACAAGAAATAAAAAATATAATAATTAAATTTAATTTAATTAAAATTATACTTTTTGGGAAGCTTATAATAAGGACTACATACTTTAAAAAATAAATTTTAAATGAATTCATTTGATCCCCCAAAAGGTAAATCAAAAGTGGTTTTTTATCAACATTTTGATAGGTGTAAAGGGGACTCTATTATAGGTATGGTTTAAAACTAGCAGGGTTCTATCAAAAGGGGTTTGATCTAAGGTAGTTTGATCAAAACCTCTTCAATTGGAATGCTTTAAATAGGAATTTTTAAGGCTTAAATCATTATATTTTCTAAAAATATGTGATTTCAACAAAAATTAGAATCTCCCATAAATTGCAAACCAACTTTGTGGGATCACCCCCTAGTCATTTTTAGAAACCAAAAATCAAAATTCAAGAGAAAAAGTGTCTTACACAAGAAGATTCAATAACATTTTGCAGCAAAGTTGAAGCTTTAGAGCAACAAACTAGGGTTTTAATGGGTCTACAAGCTCACTTCTTATTCAATATCTCACATTGCAAAGGATTGATCATGGATGCCTATGGTGAATCATGGAGAAATATAGGTTGAGGAGATGCAACTAGCCATCAAATCACATCTAATGACTTGTTTTTGAAGTGATTCCATCTTCCATGTTCTTATCTTTAGCCTTAATGTTTGCATCACATTCTACATATCATTTATATTCATTTGAAGAGTTGTAGGGTTTCTTGCATTGAAGTCTTGCATCTCTCAAGTGCCATTCATTCACATCATTTTAGCACATTAGAATAAGGTTTTATCTCATCTTTAGCCTTTCCTAGTCTTAGATACAATTAATGCTAGGGTTTATGCAGATTTTATTGTCTACAAAGTTTAAATACCAACTAGGGGTTTAACTAAGGAAAACCCCCCATTAGAAACCAATTTATCTTCTATTTTTAGGGTTTTTTGAAGATTTAGATATGGATTTCCATCAAAGAGCAGAGTGCAGGTCATGGGCTTTTGTTTCCACTTTCGGATTTACAAAAAATTCAAAGTGGACTAAGTCATCGATAGTGGTGACTTAGTCCCACTTCACATTTTTTGTAGAAATTTTTATAGATTCTGACACCCTTTTGGCAAAAACAAATTTTTGGGTAGAGTCCTTATTCTAGGACTAAGTCGCCCAAACTGCCCTAAGTGTCCCAATTACCTCAAAAGTCAAAATTTCTAGGATTTTAGTGGCTCCTACAATATTCAATCCGTTCTTCAATTTCCAGGTGCATAGTTCATGTTTTACATCTTCATTTGATCGTTTATTGCATTAGTTTAGCTCTTCTGCATATCACACTGTGTTTTCAAACAAGTTAGTTTTCTTAGATTTCACATCATTAAATCATTTCAATTTCAAATTAGAGCATTAGGACATCTCAATTAGGCATAATACATCTCATTAAGTATTGAGTGTAAACCCTTGCATTTTGGTCCCCCATCCAACCCCCTTTCTCCTTTTAGGTGAAAACCCTTAGGAGGAGCAAAGCATTATGAGGGGTCAAACAAAAATCACCATTTACATTTTGGTAAACCTATATATTGTTGAACATTATTCCTTTCTAATTTTAAAGTGCATCCTAGGGTTTTCAATTGCATTGGTGAAAAATTTCATTGTTGCTTGCATTAGTGCATCTCATTTCATAGCATAATAGTGAAATTCTACATTTTATAGTCTAGATTTTCATTGCACAGTCTTAAACACAAACATATCCATCAGAAAATTCAGAAAAATTTCAAAAAAATCCCTAATTGGATTACTTCGCCACCTTGGGTGACTTAGTCCCACTGCCAATTTTGCATTTCTATTTTCTACATTATGTTTTCCATTTCTACAATTCCTGTTAGATTCAATTATCACTCTATTTTTGTATAATTATTTACTATTCTACTTGAATCATTTTCATTTATACTATTTACTTTAATGGCAATCATAGATAGCATTAGGTTTTTACAATGTTCACTTTCAACATTAATTCCTAGCTCCTTTAGATCAAATGCATCCAAAAAAACAAATAAAAACTTCACAGCAATGCATGAACCAATTAAAACAATGCTTCATTTTAGGACAACCCTATCATTGAACCCTCTTAGTAGTGATGACGTGGATAGATTAGATAAAAGCTTTCAAGGTTTCCTCTCACTAAAATCATTCACTAAGACTTGTGATGACAAACCTAAAACGTTTATTGACAATCTCTCTCCCAAACGTTTTAGTCGTGATGACTTGCATCTATTAGATGAAACCCTGTCAAAATTCATCTCACACAAGCCATCCACAAAGGTTTGTTCTGAGAAAAAAATGACAAAATATGTTAATGTTATTCAACCTCAACTTGTTCTTTACCAACCTTCACATCAACCTCAACCTCCACCTAAACCTAAGTTTACCCTTTATCCACCACAACATGATGATGTTGCACACACACACTACACTAGAAACAATCCCCAACCTCAACAACCTCCTCCAATATCCTTACCTTTACCAAATCCTATTTTTCCTATTGCCCCTTTCCTAAACTCACACCTTAGGGAGTATAATCTCGTTGAACAACTTAAGCATACTCCCACCAAGATATCCCTTTGGGATCTTCTTCAAATTTCACCCAATTATCATTCAATGCTTCAAATAGCCTTGCAACAAATAGACATTACTCTTGGTACTAATGCAAGTGATGTGGAAACTCTTGTAGAGGGAATGAATACATTTAATGTAGACATTACCTTTCATCAACATGAGCTTCCCCCATTAGAATTAAGGAGACAAAATGATGCTTTTATGATCATTTCCCAATATAAGACAATAGGTATTAAGCGAACCCTCATTGACAATGGCTCTACTCTAAATGTGTGCAGTGTGAAACTTCTTGATCAATTACATGTGGATAAATCACAAATTAAACCCGATTCCTTATCCATTAGAGGATTTGATAACACAACCAAACAACCACTTGGTATAATCACTTTACCTATAATAGTCGGAGTTGCTACCTTGCAAAATCCTATTCATGTCATGCCCTATGATCTTGTGTATAATATTCTCTTGGGTAGGCCATGGATTCATGAGATGCATGTGGTCCCTTTGAATCTTCATCACATAATGAAATACGTCTATAACAACAAGGTATATCAAGTTGTGATAGAACCTAAGCCTAAGAGTTGTTTGCAACTTGAAAAAGGAACTACAAGTCCCTTGAATACTTTAATTCCAACCTCTCATATTAACCCTCTTCAAACCAATAACCAAGAAACCGAATCCGTGTACAAATTGCTTGATGATGATTGGGGAATATTGGAATTTACTCCTTCATTTATGGATGAAAACATAATTATTTGCAAGGAGACAGACAAAGAAGAGAAACCAATAGTTATGTCCACTAAAAATCCACAAGAATCCTCCCCTTCTATCTCACCTCCTTTGGATGAGAGCACACTTACACAACAAATTTTGATGAGATAGATTATCAACAACCTCCCAATCCCAAGGAAATGGAAAAAATTTATGGACATGGTTATGATCTTGTGAAGCAATTGGGGTACAATGGTAAAGGATGTGGAAGACATGAACCCGAGATTCATGTCCCTATTAAGCCTAATATGCAAGACATAAAGACTAGTTTAGGGTATTCATTTTCTAAGACAACAAAAGTAGCTCAATAAGCCTCATTAAATATCAATCCTATCACATGTAAGCCTAGAATTATGCTTACGCTCAAACATCCTGAATTCCTTGATCTGAACTCTCCACCCTCCTAGGAGTATGTTGCAAGTGATGAAGCTTTGAAACAAATGTTAGGTGCCATTGATAAAACATATTCCTCCAAATGCAATGTTACCTATGATATGATAAGTTTTAAGCCACAAAATATTGATGATCATGAGAAAACCATGGAACCATACAATCCTAAGTTTCCTCCATCGAATGCATTCCCTCTAGGAGATACAATTTTTTGGTTCTTTTTTCCAGCTAACCTTGGAATATTCTAAAAGGTAGCCAACCTTTATACTCAAAAATCACCAAGAGCTAGTGGCCAACATAATGAATAGAGAATTATAAGGTCTCTTTTCCTTCACTTTTGCCTCTATAAGACCAGGGAGGGTATTCCCTACTGTGTTCATTTGGTACGTCAACATTTTCAAGAACACTTCAATACAGATCCATTTGCTAAACAATCAATAAACAACCAGTGCCTCATCAAATTGGGTGAATGGAGTCAAATATGAAACAACCAGTAATACACCGATTATCAAATTCTGATATATTTAAACTATCTCTATAATGCTTTACACTGTAGAGATTCATGTTATCTAAACACTACTTCTTACCAAATCCTTGTAAATTATCACATACTCATGACTTTTTCTAAACATTTTACTTAACCCTTTGAGTTAAATCAAAGAAATCAAGCCACACATTCAATTGAACAATTGATGATAGATGAAATGATCTTTGATAATTTCATTTATAATCTATCAAAATATACAAATGAGAGTATGTAATTTGGATTTTGAATTATGTTCTAATATCAGTAATCGATACAAAATTTATTAAGATTATGACCTATATGACTTATAACCAAGAAAAATTTCTAGTGAATTCATCGAGCATTCATCATTATCATTTCCTACTACAATCAACTTATATATAAAACATACTGGACTCAAAAATTTTAGACTATAACCCCTTACATCAAGCCATGAAATCCCTTTAATATCACAAGGGAGCAACACATCATCCGACTCAAAATGTAATTACATTTCACGTTCATTTTGAAATTCATTTCAATGGGGTTATTTCCCAAACCATTACATTTAATCATTCCATGAGCATGGGAAAAGAAAAAAGGAAAAATGAGTGCTAACCTAGTTGTCAGAGCTACCACACAAGCCTTCCAAAAGGCATCAGCAAAATTGGAACATTTTCCACTATTGAAGGATCCACCACTATGATTATCCACACAAACCCATGAACTAGTCACCATCAAAACAAACCATAGAGACCACCATCTGAAATATGCATCACCACATCACCCAAAATCCCACACCATCAGCAAAGGGCATGGGTGTTACTTGGCCCTGTTAGTCATTGACTAACCACCCTCACCAGGTCATATAACAGAGAGTGGAGTTTCAATCACAATCTCATCCTTGGAGTCACTGTAAGGCACCAAGGAAGCAAGGCACTAACTAGGGCCAGGGCCAGCTCCTCCCTCATCGCTCGATGAGCTATTAGAAACTAGGATAGGAGTGATAGGTTTTGTCGAACAAACCCCAAGACCCGGATTGGGCCTCATTAATTATTTCACAAAAAGAGGTCCCTTCTCCTTTCTTTCAATTAGTTTCTATGAGACAATTCTTCTTCTCAAAATATAAGTGCTTCGAATAGCCACCTTCTCATGTTTTCCATGTACACTCTTCTTCTTTGGAACAACTTGTACCCCATCCAAGGGAGGTTTATCCTTCGACACGTATGCAATTGGCTCTTGCATACTTAGCCTTTGGGACCTCTGCACTAGTGCAATAGGATTGCTTGATTCACTCATCCTCTCAAAAGATCACAATAACCAGTGTTGGTGATGAAAAGGAACATAGACCACAACTCTAGGAAGTCCACATGTAATTGCAGCAAAAACACTTCAAGACCCAAGTTACATAATAGGGCTGAGGCACAATTAGCAATGTAAAACATACATGTGCCTACACACCATAAGATACCAGGCCACCACCTCGAAAATGCTTGCACTCACAACTTTCTACAATTCTCTCACCCACAACCATAAAAATTAATTCCAAACTCTAGCTAAGTTGCAAATGACTTAATCAAGCTACAACATATCCTTATTAAAAATAATGATGTAAGGCCAACTACAATTAATATTCATCTCAACTCGCTCGTGTGAACAAAAACTCCATTCTTGCATGTCAAATCTCCACTGTTGAATGCCGCAGATTTAAAACTCAATCAACAAGGCACATTAAGAGTCGCCACTTGCTTTACGGGTCATCGATCATTTGAATCAGGGAGAAATCCACACCACATCTCTGAGGCATCACCCATCATTGATTTGAAACCCATTTTGGAATATCATCACATGATGGTTTTAGAACCAACGATGAGCTACTAACCATTGATCTGACTCTTGGGTGATTTTACCCAAAGATCTCTATTCTACATCATTCATCACATTTTCCCTTCCTAGCAAGCTTCCCTAACCAACAATAAACTATATCCATGCGATGGGAGGAACTCAGCCCATCGGTATTTGTGGGTTCCTCTTTAAAAGGAAAAATACCACTAGCAATAGTGTAAATGTCAGCGATGGTTACAAGAAGCAACTGCATTGCTGGTCATGGGTTAGAATCCCTAGGCAGCAACAAAACAACTAACCGGTGATTAACCTTGGAACCAGTGACAAGTCAAAAATTTAATCACATCGCCAGTCGCATGTTACCCTCTAACTATGAGGGCACAACATGCGATAAGCGATGGAGGCTCGTAGATGTTGAAAACCATTCATTTCCTATCACCAGTTTCTTCTCCAAGAGATAAAAACATCATTTGATGGGTGATGAACAAAGCTTGAAAGGAAAATACTACATCACTCATTGCTGGTTGCTTTATGATAAATGGAGCATGACTCGTGATGGGCGATAATCCCATAGTTATAAACCTTAATAGTGCTATGATGAAAGGGCGTCGCTTGTCATGTGTTGAGTGTAGAATTTTGGAATAGAACCGATGATAGGTGATAAATCGTAAGCAAGATTTCCATAAAGTATAAGGCGACATGTGCAAATAAGGTGCTCATAAGGAAAGTGCCTTCCTAGGTGCAATAGGTGACTTAAGAGATGGGGTTGGTAAAGAATGATGGTGAAGGTCATAAAACCCCACTTAACCCAATTGGTGACCTGACCCAGCTAGTCAACAAGAAAAAATAAGTTGATGAAAGGATTGAGGGCATAAGTGAACTAAGCGGTAGAACCCTAAACCCCCATGATGTTGAAGAATGAAAATTCATAGGCTTGAACATAACATCAGTGGAATGATGAAAATAATAGTTCCACCACAATTGATATACCAATGGACGTCAATGATACAAATAAGGTCATTAAGATTGGGATGTTCCTTGATAATGATGAAAAAGAGGATACTACACTTTCACTCCATGATTTTCCTAAAATTTTTGCTTGAAAATATTCTGATATGTCAGGTATAGACCCAAAAATTGTCACACATAACATTGTTCTTGCAAACAAGAATAAGCTTGTTTGACAAAAGATACGAAAAATGAATCCTAAGATAGCTTTGCTTGTTAAAGGAGAGCTTGAAAAACTCCTTGATGTAGGTTTCATTCATCGTATTGATTATTCTCCTTGGATCTCAAATATTGTTGTAGTTGCTAAACTCGATAATTGTATTAGGATATGTATGGATTTTTGTGATTTGAATAAAGCATCCTTAAAAGAAAATTTTCCACTTCCTAATATTGACATGATTGTGGATTCAACTACTGAACATGCCTTTTTGTCATTCATGGATGGATTTTCTAGTTATTATATCAAATCTTCATTAACCCACAAGATCAATGCAAGACAACATTCACAACTATTTGGGGAACGTTCTATTAGATTATAATTCCTTTTGGACTAAAGAATGCAGGCACAATGTATCAAAGAGCAATGACATTGATATTTCATGATTACATACATAAAATATTGGAAGATTATGTTGATGGCATCCTCGCCAAATCCTTATGACGACAAGACAATGTGACTATCCTTCACCAGATCTTTAAACAAATGTGTCAGTACAATATGCGACTCAATCCGAAAAAATGTGTCTTTGGAGTAGATAGTGGAAAGATTTTAGGGTTTATTATATCTCACAAAGGCATCAAAGTGGATACAAAGAAAATTTATGCTATCATTAACATGTCACCTCCTCATAATATTTCTCAATTATGCACACAAGGAAAAATACAAGCCATCTGTCGGTTTTTCTTTTCTTTTACCGATAGGACATTACCTTTCACACATCTCCTTAAGAAGGATGTTCCCTTTGATTGGAATGAGCATTATAAGTATGCCTTTGAGAGTTTGAAGGAATACCTTGTCAATCCACCTGCTTTACAACCTGCCATGCCAAACAAACCATTCATACTCTACATTTCCACATCTACTCATGCTCTTGCAACACTATTAGCTCAGAAAGATGATAATGGAAAAGAACATCTTGTTTATTACATTAGTTGCATTCTAATCGATTACGAAACCTGATATACACCTATCAAAAAGTTATTTTTAGCTCTTGTATTCACTACTAGTAAATTATGACATTATTTACTACATGTAGAAATACAAGTCATGAAAAAATTTGATCATCTCAAGCATCTTTTCAATAAAACAAACTTATCATGACATTTAGCTAAATGGGTTATGATGTTAACTAAGTTTGACCTTAAGTTTGTTTTGCAAAAAGAAATTAAAGGACAAGCCTTGACTGACCATTTAGCTGATGCTCCTTCTCCTCTAGCATTACCCAGTAATGATTCTTTTCTTGATGACAGTGTATTCACAACAAGTGTTTCTACATGGACATTATATTTCAATGGATCTATGTGTAGAGCAGGTTTTGGTGCTAGAATAATCTTAATTCCACCTGAAGGAAAACCTATTCCCTTCTCATATCATTTAAATTTCCTATGTACAAATAACACTACTAAATATGAGGTCTTAACTGCAAGAATACGCTCTGCTTTAATTATGGGAATTATTGACATCAAGATCTTTATTGACTCGAAATTAGTAATAAAAAAATCAATGGTGACTATCAAGCTAAACATGATAAATTATCCAAATATAAATATCTCACAATGTGCATACTAATGAAATTTCACTCCTTCACCATTGATAACATCTTGCGAAAGGACAATCAACATGAAAATGCAATGGCCAATGTCACATCTCTTATATCCCCCTGTGACCCTTCAGAAGATATCATATTCACTGTTCATCCTATCATGAAACCTTCTATCACTGATATTGATATTACCATATTATTTATAACCAAAAATGATATGAGTGAATGGTATGATGCTATTTATAACTATATAAAAGATGGTACCCTTCCAGAACTGGTCACAAGTAACACCCGTGCTTGCCTAAAAAAATTAGCCACTAAGTACATCATCCTTGCTGATGTGGTATATCTATGCTCCTTTGACGTCATTTTACTTAGATGCCTTAACGATTCTGAAATTAATATAGGACTCGAGCAAGCTCCTGCCAAAAGTTGTGGCAGTCATTTTGGTACAAAGACCCTAGCGCATAAACTTCTTCGTGTAGGTTATTGTTGGAAAAAATTGGAAAAAGACTATTATGCATATGTTAAGTGATGTCATAAATCTCAAGAACATAGTCATTTATTTCATGCTTGTGCTTTTTAGCTTCATGCCCAAATACCTGTTTGGCCATTCTTAGTATGGGGGCTCGATATAATTGGAAAAATCTCCCCACCCTCTTCTGTTGGACATACGTTTATCATAACTACCACTAATTATTTTGTGAAATGGGTCAAGGCCATTCCTCTTCAATCTACAACTACCAAGGTAATCTATTGCTTCATCCTTGAGCATAGAATTGCTTGTTTTGGCCTTCCTTCTACATTAGTCTTTGATAATGGCACACCATTTAAGAATAATGATGTGAAAAAGTTCAAGGAGACTTTCCATCAACACCGCTTTTGACACCTTACTACTTGTTAGAACTATAAAATTCTGATGTATTTTACATGCTTTTCATATCCCTGATTTTCCAAAATAATCCTTGTCATGTGCACAAAAGCCCTTTCTTCACAACCTTTTTCCCATTTTTTGCCATGTGATCCCATAAAATCCATCTAGGTCTAAGTATTTCACTTTGTGATCTATATCGGCATGAGATTATCAAGGTCTCCCCGATCGATATTGTGTTTTATATTGATAAACGTCTATGATGCCTATCGGCAAGACATTTTTGGTGTCACAGCGACCAAAGTTTACTTATAGGAACTTATCGGCATGACATTTTTATTGTTTCGGTGACCAAGGGTTTCTCCATTGGCAAGAAGAGTCTTCATCAGAGTATGGTCTTGGCGAGTTCTTATTGTCTCACCAACCGGTGATGGAAGGAGCTCATCGGTGAGAGATTTTCTTTGGGGTGAAGTCTCGGCGAAACTCATTATGTCTCATCGACTAGTGCAGGAGTATGCACTTTGGCCAAAAAAATTGTTTTCGATATGTGGTCTCACTGAATGGGTCGTGTCTCACTAACCAATGCACGATGAGGCTTATCGGCCAAGCTAAGTAGTATCGATGTAATATCTTGGTGATTACATCGGGTCTTGCTGACAAATGCGAATAGAATTGTATTAAAAGCTTTCAGAATGAAGTTATAAAGTCTCACCGACCCTTGTGTCTCACCGATAAGGATATGCATCAGTAGGAGTCATGTTATCAAAGTGAGGTCTCATAGAGTACATTATGTCTCGCTGACTGATGCAAGTGGAAGTATATTGGCCAAGCAAAAGGTTTTCACATTGAGGTCTTGGCAAGTTTGAATTGTCATGTCGATCGACAATAAAGATATGCATATCGGTAAGACTAAAGTGTATCAAAGTATGGTCTTTGCGAATGCCTCCGGTCTTGCCGACAATGCGAATGAGCTCTATCGAAGACTATCGGTGTGAGGTTAGGTAGTCTTTCCGACCTGTTTGTCACACCGAAGTGTTTCATCGGTGAGAGAATGAACGTGTCTCAGGGACAGGAATGTTTCATGGTATGTCTCAGTAAGACACAAGGTAGCCGATATGACATCTCCCCGATAATAGAATGTTACAGTGACCCATGTGAGACAAAAGGAACACATCTTGGCGAGACAAGGTTTTATCTATGAAACGTCTCCCTGACATCGAAAGGTCATAGTGAAGTGGATGAGACGAAAGGATATTTCTCGGTGGGACATCAAATGTTGATATGACAATATGATATTACAATGATGGACATAAGGATGACTAA
This sequence comes from Sequoia sempervirens, assembly GCA_007258455.2. Taxonomy (NCBI): domain Eukaryota; kingdom Viridiplantae; phylum Streptophyta; class Pinopsida; order Cupressales; family Cupressaceae; genus Sequoia; species Sequoia sempervirens. The sequence goes on from VDFB02256132.1 coordinate 44,496,523, forward strand.
CAATGATACTTTTGCCTTCGGCATAGCTATAGAGTGTCTCCAGTGACTATCCTGTAAAGAGCCCGAATACTATTAGCTGATGTTTGGAATGTGAAGCGACATGTCTGTTCAGATATAGATGTATAAATATTCATTCCCGATTGTGAATGGGGAAGACATTAGAATGAGATTAGACAGTAGATAGGGTATATAATATTCAGTAGAATAGAATTCTCACAGCACAAGGACTATGATGTATGATTTCAAAATGGAGATTTTAATGAGAATTAGTTGATGTCGCAGCTCATTTCTGGTGTCAATTTTCTGTTAAATTTATCAAAAATATTACTAAGTTGTCTCCAAGATTGATGCTTTCTAGTTCTTTAAATTGGTATAACAAGTTTATATTCAATTTATCAAGACACATTTATTGTATTTGTGTGGTTAATTGATTGGTTCTTTCAAGAAGAGATTAAATCCTTTTGGTTGATCACAGTAATCAGGGAAATTCATTTGGATTATCAAAGAAGAACTTGGTAGTTACAGTCTTGCATGTTTATACAAGTTATGAAAAAAAAATATGCCAAACAATTTAAGTGTTTTCTAGAAAGAGGTTGCTCATTGCTATTTCATTTGACTCCGCATACCCAATAAGACACTAGTCTCTGCATTTCACCTTTTAGATTCATTCTTTTTCTTTACATCTGTTAACTGAGCATATTAGGATTTAGTTTGGAATATTGCTATACAATCTATACCAAATTTGATTTCATTTGTCCACTTCCATCTGCCATCATGGACAAATCACTGCAAGAGAGAAGATCATAAGTCAAGTCTGCCCAATTCATATAGATACACCTGCCTAGGTCTAGCAGCACCTGAAGAGTAGAAGGTATAAGCAATTCAACCTTGTTTGTTACCCTAAAATGTATCAAGAGATTGGTAGCCTCTTGAGGTACCTTTTACCTACATTTTTGAGAGCTAAGAAATTGGCGACTCCACAGGGGACAAATCAATTTAGAATCAAGGCCTTAATCATAGAGTCAGAAACCTTGTATAGACTCTGTTGGGAATAAGAAATATCAAAATACTTTCTCACTTTTGAAAAAAGTGAGTGGCGAATTTGACAGTAACATTGCATTTGTTCAAACATGAATGGAAGAAGATCCCAATACAAGGGAGGTTACACTGGAGCCCCTGCTGGTAGTAAGTTGACACACAAGGAAGATAGGGTTGACAAGGGTAAAAGGATAAATGAAGACATGTGCATAACAAATAAAGACAAAGCATTAAGAACACATTGTGAATCTTATGACCGGTATGATGCATGAAGAGATAACTCAAGTGCAGAACCTTGTACCCCAGAAGATCAAAGAAATCCTTTTCATGATCCTCAAAAATAGGCAGAGTGGCATGCTAAATTTGAAGCTAAACGACTCAAAATTCAGCATGAATATGACCAAAAAATGGAGGGTAATTAGAATGGACCCACTGATCATGAGACTCCTCAAGAAGATTATGAATCTTTAACTTATGAAGAAGTAAAAGCACGGTTTGAACCTTAAAGAAAGGAAAGAGAAGAACAGGAGAAATCCCAGATGATACAAGCAATGAGAGATTTCAACTTGCAGAAAGCTCAAAATACTGTTCAGACATCTGGTGGCCCAAAGTATGTACCACCTCATAAGTAGGGTAATCATAGTGTAGGGCCTTCTGATCCACCAAAGGCTCCTTATAATCACATTGGGAATCAATACAGACAACCAAACCATCCACCTCATATTCCCACACAATATACAAATATACAGCCACCTCATGGTCAACATCATGTGCCACATCATAACACACAATACAATATCCTGATGTACTAATATCAGTACCCACCTAACCCTCCCCCTCATTAGTATACAACAATGATTAGATAATTTGATTTGGCAGGGTTTCAATTATACCCTTATCCTATGGATGGCAGTTGGAGAAATTTGGTGCCTATGTTTATAGGGAGTAATGCAATTACTGCTGAGGATCATTTAAGGAGTTTCAATACATTCATTCAAGATTTGGTTGTACCTTATGAAGATTTACATATGAGGCTATTCATGATGTCACTTATTGAAGAAGCTAGGGATTGGTTCAACAACCTAACAACATCCTCTATTTATTCTCTCCAAATATTTCAAGACCGATTCCTCAAGCAATATGGGAATCTAAGTGCACCAGATGCTACTCTTCATGAATTGATGTGAATTTAGAAAAGTCAGAATGATTCAATTTTTTATTTCAACTGAAAGTTCAATAAACTGTAGAATAGAATACCTCCTAGATCAAAGTTTCCATACTCTATAGCATTGAGTGTTTACCTGAATTCCTTCGATCCTAAAATAGGATATGAACTAAGAAATAGGTTCCCAAGAGACTTGGCTGAAGCCCAGAAGATAGCATTAACAATTGAAAACAATAGGAGGGCTGTTGGAATAATTGATAAAAGAGACAATCATATGGCTCCTCAACAAACCAATAATTACCAATACAAATAGGAGAACACATATATAAATGAAAGGCCTAGGTTACATGACATGCCCTATAACACAAACTGGAAAGATGGGAAACCTATAACAGAAAGGCCTAGAAACAAAGAGACTCCTGATCCATTAAGGAAAAGGGAACCTATATGGTGAATAACAATTATTTTTGTGAAGTTTGTAATAAGCCACATTCACCAGATTATTGTGTTGTAGCCCAAAGAATGCAAGAAGGAATGTTGATGGGAAACGATGGAGAAAATCACACAATATATCTAACTTCAAATAATTTTCACCGTGTTGAGGAGAGGTACTCATCTTCAGAGGATGAAGGTTATGAGTATGATGTTTCAAATCAGAAGTACAATGTCCACAAGGTTGAACAGCAGATCCTTTCTGACTCTAAAGAAGAATATACAGAGCCACATTCTATTGAAATACCTACTTAATGTAGTATGAGGAAACTTACTAAAGAGGAAATAGAGAGATTAATTGTTGCTACGGTTTTAGAAGTAAAGAGTAAGTACTGGTTGAGAAATAGGACAGTAAATGAGAAGGAAGGTGTCCCTAGGGGAATCTTTATGAAAGAAAAGGTGACACAAGGAACTGTGAAAAAGGCAAAAAATAAACAACATGATGAAGGTAAACAAAAGCCTGTCCAAAAAGAGGAAGTTAAAGAGCTGCGCAAAGAAATGCAAGAGACTGATCAGATGGAAGAAAACAAAGGAGAAATAGTGGAGCAGAAGAAAATGATTAAGGCAGAAGGCTCCTCTTTTGACTTCACTCAAGCATTGTCTCAGGTAAAAATGTACGTTCCATTACTTGAAATGATGAAAATTAAGGAATACAAAGATAGTGTTGTTCAATTGATAATGAATTCTAAAAATAGGGTGGCTACTAAAGTAGTTAGTAAGCAAGAGAAAGTAAATATCCCAGAAGTTTTCTTAAGTGATGTATTAACAACTCCCCCACAAGTTGATCCTTTTTTCACTACATTACTCATAACTAACAAATTGTTGAGGAATTGCATGATAGACTCTGGCGCTGCCATAAATATTATGCCAGTACGAGTTATGAAGCAGCTTGGCATGTGGGTTGATACTAATGGGGGAAATTTCTATGCAATGGATAAAAAACCTGTTCCTGTTGTAGGTATTATGAGAGATGTTTAAGTCAAACTGGCTACTTATCCACAGGTGGCTTATAATATAGATATAACAGTAATTGATACCCCTCCTCAGTTTGGGATGCTTTTATCAAGACAGTGGATAGTAGTAGTTGGGGGAAATGTCCAGTTTGATTTGTCTTATGCAACTATTCCAGTGAATGGTCAGGAAGTCAGGTTGTATAGGGAGCTAAGGATGAGCCAGGTTGTTGACTGCGTACCTCAAGATCAAATCAATTGTTTCTGTGATGTGGATATTGGCAATTTCAAGATAGAATCGGCCCAGCCAGAGTTAGTCAGTACTGATCAAATTGAAAAGTATGTTGCGCATGACTACAATGGTGTGTGAAAATTGTACTTTGGTGGAGCATGGGAGCCTAACTCATTTTATTGGCCAGAGTCATCAAAACAACATACATTTGATCTAGCGAATAAATTTGTTGATACCATGCAGGGGAAAAGGTATGAAGACAATGGTGACATCACGGATGAGTATCTGCAACCAATAGAAGATGAGACATGTGTAGGTAAAAAAAATTATTATGACAGCCTGCATGAGGAAGACAAAGATATTAAAATTCTTTCCTACATAACAGACTATGATAGGGAAAGCAATGCATGTTATGAGGAATCTAGTGAATATTCTGATTGTGAAGATGAACCTATTAATTTTGATTTGCAGCAAGGTGATTCTTGCGGTTCTTGTGAAAATCAGGATGAAGAAGAAATGAGGAATGTTGATTCATTTGATAGTGAATATATAATACCTCCAACTACAGTTGAAGGCCATGAAGACACATTTGATGAGGAAGAGGTTTGTACATTTGAAAATAGTTTCCAAACTTTTTCAAATCCATTGTATGATGAAGAACTAAAAGAAGATTAGATGATATTTTTCAAAGGTGTGTCCATGAATGAATTTAGAGTATTTTCAAATCCACTTTAGGGTAAAGAGGAGATATTTTAAGACAAACAAAATGATGGAATAAATGACTATGCTGGTAATTTTTCTGATTTTTCATTCTCTGATGATGACAAAAGTAAAGAATACAACTATAGTGATGAAAATGTAGAGACTTGTTCATTCAGCAGTGAGCAAATTTCAGATTTGCTAATTCTTGAATACCAGAGATGTGCACATGAAGGTGATTCCAAAGTTTTGTGTCCAGCTTACATTTGTATTGATAGTGAGAGTACTTTGTGTAATAATTCTTATGACTCCCAGTGCATTTCTCGAAATGATGAAGAAACCTTTGAAGTTGATCAAAAATTTGTGTCCATTCAAGAAGAGGTATGTGATTTTGAAGTTTCTAACTCATGTGGAGAAGATATTTATTTGCATACCAAGGATGATAGAAGTCAAGCATTGATTGGTTCATACATGTATGATATTGAGGATATGAGTCATAATCCAGTGTTTTTTCCAAATGATGATACCGAAGAGGTACAAAAGGTTTCAGATTTGTTTGATTCTAAGAATGTTGATATGATAGAGTTGTTTGTTTCTCAAGAGAAGCACTTTGATAATGAAATTTTAGTATAGTTGGGAGAATGGTTTATAATGCATAATAGTAAGAAAATAATGAGAAATTTTTTGTTGGATATGCATATACTTTGTATGTTGAAGATAACAGAGATTTGTCCCATGAGGGAGAATTTGAATTACAGAATGATGAGGGAAATTTGGGCCAGGTTAAGCATAATGATCCTCTAAAATATTTCAAGAATGACAAGGAAGGTTGCATGAATGTCTTCAATAAGAATCTGATGAACTCAAGGAAAAACCAACTGTTTGATAGGGGAAAGTATGGGCCTTTCTTTTGGATGACCTTGAACCATCATTTTTGGTTTGAGTTTCAGACTGTAACAGTTCAAAACTGATGAAGTTGTAACACAGAGGATTAAGGGTTGCCAATGCATGGACAACTCTTGATAATCCTCTTTAAAATTCTTTTCTATGCACAGTAGTTTAGGGTTTTCTCTATCTCCAATTTGCATTCTTTCCATTCCCATTTTGCTCGCCGATTCATTATTTTGTGTCTGGTCTGCTCACCCAAAGATCTGGATCCTTGCAATTATCTCACAACCATTCATCCCTAGATGGAGCCACTGTTAGAACTGTAAAATTTTGATGTATTTTACATGCTTTTCATATCCCTGAGTTTCCAAAATAATCCTCCTCATGTGCACAAAAGCCCTTTCTTCACAACTTTTTGCCCATTTTTTGCCATGTAATCCCATAAAATCCATCTAGGTCTGAGTATTTCACTTTGTGATCTATATTGGCATGAGATTATCAGGGTCTCCCCGATCCATATTGCATTTTCTGTTGATAAACGTTTGTGTTGCCTATCGGGAAGACGTTTTTGGTGTCACAGCGACCGAAGTTTACTTACAGGCACTTATTGGCATGACATTTTTATTGTTTCAGTGACTAAGGGTTTCCCCATCGGCAAGAAAAGTCTTCATCGGAGTATGGTCTTGGCGAGTTCTTATTGTCTCACCGACCGGCGATGGAAGGAGCTCATCAGTGAGAGATTTTCTTCGGGGTGAAGTCTTGGTGAAACTCATTATGTCTCATCGACTCGCGCAAGAGTATGCACTTCGGCCAAACAAATTGTTTTCGGTATGTGGTCTCACCGAATGGGTCGTGTCTCACCGACCAATGCACGAGGAGGATTATCAGCCAAGCTAAGTGGTATCGATGTAATATCTTGGCGATTACATCGTGTCTTGCCAAAAAATGTGAATGGAATTGTATTAAAAGCTTTCAGAATGAAGTTATAAAGTCTCACCAACCCTTGTGTCTCACTGATAAGGATATGCATCAGTAGGAGTCATGTTATCGAAGTGAGGTCTCACCAAGTACATTATGTCTCACCGACTGATGCAAGTGGAAGTATATCGGCCAAGCAAAAGGTTTTCACGGTGAGGTCTTGGCAATTTTGAATTGTCATGGCGACTGACAATAAAGATATGCATATTGGTAAGACTAAAGTGTATTGGAGTATGGTCATGGCGAACAACTTTAGTCTTGCTGATAATGCAAATGAGCTCTATCAAAGACTATCGGTGTAAGGTTAGGCAGTCTTGCCGACCCGTTCGTCACACTGAAGTTTTTCATCGGTGAGAGAATGAACGTGTCTCAGTGATAGGAATGTTTCATGGTATGTCTCGGTAAGACACAAGGTAGCTGATATGACATCTCCCCGATAATAGAATGTTACAGCAACCCACGTGAGACAAAAGGAACACATCTCGGCGAGACAAGGTTTTATTTGTGAAACGTCTCCCCGACATTGGAAGGTCACGACGAAGTGAATGAGATGAAAGGATATTTCTCGATGGGACATCAAATGTCGATATGACAATATGATATTACAGTGATGGACAGAAGGATGACTGATGGTGATACTTTTTCTTTCGGCATAGCTACGGAGTGTCTCAGCAACTATCCTACAAAGAGCCCTAATACTATTGGCCGACATTTGAAATGTGAAGTGACATGTCTGTTTAGATATAGATGTATAAATATTCATTCCCGATTGGGAATGGGGAAGACATTAGAATGCGATTAGATAGTAGATAGGGTAGATAATATTTAGTAGAATAGAATTCTCATAGAACAGGGACTATGATGTATGATTTCAAAATGGAGATTTTAATGAGAATCATTTGATGTCGCAGCTCATTTCTAGTGTCAATTGTCTATTAAATTTATTGAAAATATTACTAAGTTGTCTCCAAGATTGATTCTTTCTAGTTGTTTAAATTGGTATAACAAGTTTATATTCAATTTATCAGGACACATTTGTTGTATCTGTGTGGTTAATTGATTGGTTCTTTCAAGAAGAGATTAAATCCTTCTGGTTGATCACAGTAATCAGCGGAATTCATCTAGATTATCAAAGAAGAACTTGGTAGTTGTACAGTCTTGCATGTTTATACAAGTTATGAACAAAACATATGCCAAACAATTTGAGTGTTTTCTAGAAAGAGGTTGCTCATTGCTATTTCATTTGACTCTGCATACCCAATAAGGCACTAGTCTCTGCATTTCACCTTTTAGATTCATTCTTTTTCTTTACATCTGTTAACTGAGCATATTAGGATTTAGTTTGGAATATTACTATACAATCTATACCAAATTTGATTTCATTTGTCCACTTCTATCTGCCATCATGGAAAAATCACTGCAAGAGAGAAGATCATAAGTCAAGTCTGCCCAATTCATATAGGTACACCCGCCTAGGTCTAGCAGCACCTGAAGAGTAGAAGGTTTAAGCAATTCAACCTTGTCTGTTACCCTAAAACGTATCAAGAGATTGGTAGCCTCTTGAGGTACCCTTTACCTGCGTTTTTGAGAGCTAACACTACCCACAATCCAATGGTCAAGCTGAGTCAACTAATAAAGTCCTCGATCAAATTTTAAAGAAAAATGTTAACACCAATCACAAGAACTGGCACACACAACTGCATTATGCACTTTGGGCTTATCATACAAGCATTTGTTCTTCCATTGGCTCAACACCTTATAACCTTTTTTATGGTACGAGGGCAATCATGCCTTTGGATTTAGAAATCCCAACATTACATATTGCTCTCCAAGGTTTGATTGACAATAACACTTATCAAACACAATGATTACATCAACTTGAAATGGTCAATGAACAATTCATTAACACTCTTGATCATCTTCAAGTCTATTGCAAAAGGAGACAACATTATTACAATCTCAATGTTATCCCTCACACATTTGACAAGGGTGACTTAGTTCTATCTAAAAATCACCATAATATCAATGCCGACCCTAATGAATGTGGAAAATTCAGTCAATAAAAGTTATGGTTCTAGTGTGTATGTCTTAACGAACATCGATGGAACACCCCTCAAAGAACCAATCAATTCCACACATTTGTGTCAGTGTTATGTTTAATCCCTTTTGAATAGTATGAAATATAAAGCAATATTGATAAATGTTATGGGACTCTTCCCTTAAACCCTTTCACATTAATTGGTTTTTGACAATTCTCTTGTAGGTTTGTCTTGAACACTAAAGTGATTCTTTGTAATTCCTTTAGGTACCATTCTATTCACTTTCATCTTGTGTGTTGTGTTACATTTTGTTTTAGCATAACATACTCAGTCATTATGTTGTATCTAACATAAAACTACAAATATGTTTTAATTAGATCACATACACATTGTTAAATCATGGAGACATTAATTAATGTCATCTCGCCAAGGTCACTTCATTAATCACACTGCCATTTAACATTCAATCACATTTAGAAAAATATTAAAACATTAAATTTTTGTATATATATACATATCTTCCAAAGTTTTATATATACATATTATCAAAAGAAACCACATCACCAAGGTTTGTGAAAACTAGACCCCTCAGCATCTGGTGCTTGTGATCTAGTACTTGGACATCGTGAGACGGTCATGTGTGATCGTGATCATGATCCACTCAATTTGAGTGAAAACTCTAGACCTTGTGCTCACCCAAGGGCCACATCTCTCTCCTCCCATAGATGTGCTATCTCTGCATGTAGTCTCCATCTCTACTAAACTTTGCGATGAATTCCCTATGGCCTCTGCCTAATGCAATCATCTCCTCAAGCTCTCATAAGCTATTCGTAGTCTCACAAAAGGCCTAAGTAACTCTAGCTCCTCCTCCATAATAGGTGGGGGCATGTAGTCAGAATCCATCTCCTCATTGTTCATGGATGTAGGTACTATCTCTATAGTAGCTTGATGATAGAACTCTCACCAGTCTCTTGTCACTCCTACAAGGTAGAAACATCACACAATCAGTAATCATCATCATAACATGTATATTTATTATAGATAGGGAAAAATCAATCAAATTTAATATTGAAAACAATAAACTAACTAAACCCTATCAAGCACCATGAAGTACAAACTAGAATGAAAATGCAAATAAACAAAAGACATGCAAACCAATTTTCAAACTAGACTTGATTGACCTCCATGACTCTTCTCCACTTGCATAAGAATGCAAGATTTTGAGGGTTGATTGTTGCAAGAATGTTGGTTGCTCAATTCAACAACATAACCACATGACGAAGGTGATGGATGGAAATGGATGGAAGATTGAAGATTGATTTTGATAGAGTGAGGATGCTCAAAGAAGATTCGATACAAATGGCCTATGAAAGGTTAGATTTATAGAGTTTTGATGTGGACAGAGATAAGATTTGATAAGATTCGATAAGGATTTGATTTTTTTGTTTTATTTGATCGAGGAAATAAAACAAGATAAGATAAGATGTGAAAAGATAGAAAGATTTTAATTCTCTTTTAAAGGAAATAAATCCTAAAAAAGATGAGAAGGATAATTGATGAATTATCAAATTGAATAAATTAATTTGATACACGAGTTTCAATTTTGGAAAGAAAGCGAAAAGATCTTTTTAAGATTTTATTAATTAAATAAATATTTGATTTATTTAATTAATGTTGAATTTATGATTTCATCAATTAAATAATATAATTAGCATTAGAAGAATTAATAGAAATGATTTAATTAATTAAATAATATAAATTTTTTCATTAACATTAGAGAAGTGGATGGAAATTATTTAATTAATTAAATAATATAAATTATTTAATTAACATTAGAGGAATGGATGGATTATGCATAAGAAGGGAATAAATGAAATTAGTCAAATAAATAAGATTTATTTAACTAATTAGATGATGCCATCATTACCTAGGGCAAAACATACAAGATGTCTAAATGATGCGATGTTGTGACAAAGTGTTGTAAGAGGACATTTTTGGGTGTCTACATTTTTTCCCTCTTTGAGATGATGTTCGAGATGATGATATTTGTGTCGAGTAACATCATTTCAAAGAAGCTAAGGTATGGGTAGGAGAAAATGGATGATGATATCAGAATATGATGATGATGGAATGATGATGCCCCCTCGAGAGGATAGGCGGGTCGGACGAACACAGGTAGGCCCTCAAAATGAAAGGGATGGGTCAAGAACTAAAGATGAAGGAATGGATAGAAGTGAAGGATGAATTTTGCTGCAATGAAAGTGAGCAACCATGATGTTTGATTTAGCACTAGACGTTATGCACCAAGATATAAGGACCAAGGTGATGATTTGTCTCGTGCCCCAGCATAATACAACCTTGTCTAGATGTATGAGGAAGTAGACTTAGAGCATTAAAGTCCTAATGCAAAAAAGGTATGATGTGACCTTAGATGCAAAGGATAGTGCAAAAAGCTACTCCAACGTACACAAGATATGAATATTAGCTAGAATGATATGGATTTGATACAAATGCAAGATAAAATGATAACACACACAAGCAAGCAAGAAAGCATGCACAAACGATACAAAAACAAACAAGGAATTGCCCCTGTCAAGCTATAAACCTATGATTAATTGATTGATTGATGATGATGATAGTGTTGTCATTGCGGGGAACAATATATCCCTAGATCAACACAAGGATGACTGATAATTGACTAATTGACTTGGATTGATGATGATAGTGTTGTCATTGTGGGGAATGACATATCCCTAGATCAACACAATGATGATGATAATTCATTGATTGATTGGGTTTACAACAAGATTAGGATCAAGACCAAAGGATGTGATTGGATAATTTGACAAGATTGATCGACTTGATTGGTATGGATTAAGGATTGACTTGCATTTGGATTATTGCTTGGATTGATTTGACTGATTTGAAGAAACAATTTTTAATGATATGATGATTGATTGGATGACAGGATGTGATGAATTGAATAGAAGAATTGATGTGATTGGTATGATTTAGGTTGAAGTGATTTGATTAGATGATCGATTGATTGAATTAAGGAATTGATTTGATTGGAATGATTTTGATTGATTGGATTGAGGTGAGGGATTGAATCAATGAAATTGGAAGAAGTAATTAGATGGATTGATTTTATTGCTTGGATTTTTGTTGGCTATTTGATTTTTTTTGTATTTTTGGGGATATTTTGATTTTTTTTATTTTTAGAATATTTGATTTTTTTGGATTTTTTGAAATATTTTGATTTTTTGGGATATTTTTTTTTTGAAATGTTTTGATTTTTTTGGATTTTTGAAATGTTTTGAGGTTTCAAAGGATGAAAATTTGAGTAGCCTTTGTGCTAGATACCAATGTCAAGGGGAAAACCAAGTCTAGGTGCAAGGAGATAGATGGGATTGATGGATGAAAGGGTGGGTGATGGGATAAGGGATAAAAGGCTCATGCTAGATGGATGGATGGAAAGGATAGGTCATAGTGAATGGAATGGATGTATGCATCATAGGAGAGCAAGGATGCGATTTGCAAAGACTATGTTGTATAGGAATAACATGCCCCATCCTAGGTATGTCAAGAGATACCCAAAAAAACATGTTTGAACATTTTTCCCCTATGTCTTCATCAAGATCAAAAGGAGAAGGGTGGATAAGTGGACTTAATATGATAGGTATGTATGATGGCTAAAGATGGTAGGTAGGATGGAAATGACAAGACATGAAAATGATAGGTTGGATAGATAAGGCATTGTGCCCCCAAGTGTAAGTGACATAGAAGATCAACCTACACATGATTCCTGTTTGCCAGGTTTTCATCATGGTACTTATCCAGGGTGCCTGTTTGCCAGGTTTTCACCATTGGATGAAGGAATTTCTCTTTACTTTTTTTATTTTTTTGACTTTTTGACTTTTTGGATAGGAGAAGGGGAATATGGATAGGAGGGACTCAAGTGTCTAGTTGCATGAAAGGTGATAGTCCCACTAGGGATGGATGTCATTGCACAAACCATGTCAAATGTCATTATGCTCATAGATGTCGGTAAGGGATGACATGAAAGGAAGATGGAGTAGGTAGATGATGGATTATGATGTGGATTATGGAGGAAAATAGTGGATTATGATACAAATTATGTAGGGAAGATGATGGGGATTATATGGGACTTATGTAAAAGATGAGTGGGGAGGCTTAGCCAAAAGCATGGACCATAGGAAGATGGTGGGGGAGATATGTGGGATAATGAGTGAAGGATGAGGAGATGGAGGTATGTGGAATTGTTGTGAAATGGAAGGGAACCATGACCAATGGTTGCACACATTGTGATAAATGTTGAAGCTTTTGATGTGGCCAGGGTGTAGAAAGCAATGGAGATGCTTGCTTAGGAGATGGGTGATTTAGTGATTTAGGTACGCACATAGACTTAGTATTTTTATGACTTTTATTTTGCTTGTGGGTTTTAGGAATTTGAGATTTTTGAATAGAGTAGGAATGTGAGGTGGAAGTGGATGGTTGGGATTTTTTTGATGTAGATGCTTGATTTGACTTGCTTTCCTTTTTCTTAGGGACCCAAACCATTTTAATTTTGTCCTTTACTTTTGGGGGTATGGGCTTATATAGCTTTTTAGATGTACTTGGCTTTGAATTTTTGCAATTGTATGCTAAAGAATTAGGACCTTTAGAATTTTTGACTTTATGTGTAGAGGCATCCATATTTTTATTTTGGAATCCCTTGGGTTTGGTGGAATGAGTGGAAGCTTTATGTTTAGACAATGTGTGCATTGATTGGTCAAGATTAAGATGTTTAGAGGATTTATGGGTAGGTGGATAAGGGGAGTGGATAATGGGGATATTTGGTGTTGGGAAAAGTGGAGGTAGATTAGATGGAGGGATATTAGGAGTTGGAAGCAATGGTGGTAGAGTGGATGGTGGAAGGTGTATGGTCACATGCTTTTGACATTTGTAGGATGATGAAGGAGGGATGACGACATATGTTTTAGGGATATGATAGGCTTTATGATGGAAAGTGGACTTAGGAGGCATGGAGGAAATACCAACATCTTGAGATTGGTGTCCTTGGGGTGTATATCCAAAGCCATAAGATCATGGAGGGACTTTGACATGGGTGGGCTCCAAAATACCTTGTTCGTGAACGTCTAAACCTTTACCTTGGTGGTTCATGTTTTGGAGTATGCAATGGACAAGGGGACTAGGCGTAGGTGAAACACTAGACACGAGTTCCTTATTGGATGGAGAAAATGAAGCAAGGGAAGATAATGGTTGTTGTTGTTCTAAGGAGGAACATTCATGAATGAGGGTGGAAATACCAATAGGATATGATAGAGGAATTGCAATGGGGTCGATAGTGGGTGATGGAGGATCATTAGGATCTTGATTAGCATTGTCTTCACTTAGATCCAAGGTATTTGTTTGATCTTCTATGTGTGCTTCGGAGGCACTTGTCTCATCATGGGAAGTGGATGTTTGTATATCATGGATGGGTGAGGTGGCAAGCTCTTGACCATGGAATGCATAAAGTTGGCTAAGGGGATCATCATGGTCTTCTTGATCATAAAAGGGGTCTTGATCAAAGATGAAAGATTGATCATGAATAGCATTAGGTGTGTTATGAATAAAATCATTAGGAGGATGTTGATCTTTATGTGGATTAGTGGGTAATGTTTCCTCATGTTTAGGATTGTGCTCTTGACATACCTCATGACTTATTTGAATGGAGGTGGAAGGGGATGACTCTTGAATGGAATCAACATGTTCTAGATGGCCAACAACATGGAGACATGATGGAGGTTGACTTGGACTTAATGGGGAAGACTCTTGAATAGGATCAAGGGGGAGACTACATGATGTGGTTGGAGGAATAGGCATGGTGTTTAAAGACTCTTTGGTAGGTTCAAAAATATGAGTTGGATGACATGGTGATGTTTGATTCCTTGCTAGGAGCCCTTGGGTCACATCCTTTGTAGGTGTATGGGTGGACTTAGGTAATGCCATGGGTTTACTTTTAAAATGTTTGAATTTAAGGCATTAATTTGATGGAGGATTAGATGATAGTGGGGGTAATGAAGAGTTTGATGTATTAGAAGGTGGAGAGGCCAATGGATTAGTACTAGGACATAATGGCTTAGGGATAAGAATTTGATTGGATAGTGGTATGATATAATTAGAGGGTGCATGACCCAGATTAGTGTTCCCCTTGTGAATGGTTGCATTAGAACATGACGAAGTTTGACCTTTTTGTGAGGTAGAACTTAAATTCACATGTGTTTTTCATGATGTGGCTTGATAGGTTGACGTGGCATTGAAATACAAAGAAGTGGATGGATTAGATTGGTATGAGGTAGCATTGGTTGATAATGAATGGATAGGGTGTGATGTTGTGGTTGTTGGATTTGACAAGTGGAAATGAATTTATTGGCTTGAGTTAGGAGGTGTTGGATTTGAGGTGATTTTTTTTTTTAAATTTTGGAAGAGGGTTTGAAGGCTTTGTATGGTTTGGTGGTCTAGGGGTTGGGGTATTTGGTGAAGTGTTTGAAGGAGGTTGTGAAGTTGGGATGCCAGGTCTTCTAATGTTGGCATGATGTTAAATGATGTTGAATGGATTAAATAAATGATGATGATTAGGATATGATGTGAAATGACAAGATTGGATGATGTGGCAAGTGTTTATTGGAAGTTTGACTTGGGCAATATCAAACACAAGATCTCACATGTAAATGCATGAACACACACACCAAACATGATAATTTTTTCTTTCAAGATTAAATGTTATAATTAATCAAACACTTGAATACACAACAACAAGCCTAATGTGAGTCAAGTGGGTATGGCCAATTAGGTCTCAAGCTAGTCTGCACAAGGTTGACTAAGGAATGATTTGGAAGAAAAATCCTACCACATAGCCAGGAGAAAGGGGTAACCCACCCTAAAGTTCTTTGGGGCTTAGCCAAGAGTGACAATATTTTAACTCCCAAACAAGCGTGTCTTTCAATTCACACTTCGATTGAAGTCATCCCCAAAGGCGATGAAATCCCCTAGCAGGCCTTGTATGAAGGGTTTGACAAAAGAAAACCAAGTGAGGTGTTTGTGATCACACATGCTCTTGATTCACACTCACAGTTGTTAATTGACGTTAGAAATGAAATGTGTGTATGCAAACAATGGAAGCACTTGTTATTTTTAACCCAAAACCAAATGTGTAGGAAGACAGTGGTTAATTTTAGATCCAATTTTTGATATGTGATTAAAGAAAATATTTCTTTTAAGAGCCCAAATCCAAATGTCTGAGAAACAAGATTAAGAGATGAAATATTAAATGATTGCACCCAAAAGTTTTTTCTTTCCAATTTGTTATCTATCACTGATTTGTGAAAACCATATAGAAAATGAAGATAGGATTTTTGGAATTGTATTTGACCTCCAAATTAAATCTGTAAAACATATACCCCAATTATAATTTCAAGATATTTCCAAAAATCTAAAAATTTATAAAAAATTCATGGATTTAAGTCCAAAAAATCAATTTTATGAAAAAAAATAAAATTACAATAACTCCTACAAAAATGAAGATAAACCCTCAATTTTTGTACTATAGCCTCTTGAGATGATGCAAAAGACTTTGTTAAAATATTGTAGAAAAATTCGTAGTTGTGTAGAAGATATAAAGAAATTTGTAAAACCTGGGGTTTTGTCCAAAAAAATGGCAGATCTACAACAAAAAATCAATAAAGCCTACATAAAGAAAGCTAGATCAAAGGGTTCACATTGGATTCACCAAATGTAAATAGGGAAAAATCAATCAGATTTAATATTGAAAATAATAAACTAACTAAACCCTATCAAGCACCATGAAGTACAAACTAGAATGAAAATGCAAATAAACAAAAGGCATGCAAACCAATTTTCAAACTAGACTTGATTGACCTCCATGGCTCTTCTCCACTTGCATAAGAATGCAAGATTTTGAAGGTTGATTGTTGGAAGAATGTTGGTTGCTCAATTCAGCAACATAACCACATGAGGAAGGTGATAGATGTAAATGGATGGAAGATTGAAGATTGATTTTGACAGAGTGAGGATGCTCGAAGAAGATTCGATACAAATGTCCTATGAAAGGTTAGATTTATAGAGTTTCAATGTGGAAAAAGATAAGATTTGATAAGATTCGATAAGGATTTTATTTTTTTGTTTTATTTGATCAAGGAGGAAATAAAACAAGATAGGATAAGATGTGAAAAGATAGAAAGATTTTGATTCTCTTTTAAAGGAAATAAGACAAGATAAGATAAGATGTGAAAAGATAGAAAGTTTTTGATTCTCTTTTAAAGGAAATAAATCCTAAAAAAGATGAAAAGGATAATTGACGAATTATCTAATTAAATAAATTAATTAGATACGCATGAGTTTCAATTTTGAAAAGACAGCGAAAAGATATTTTTAAGATTTTATTAATTAAATAAATATTTGATTTATTTAATTAATGTTGAATTTATGATTCCATAAATTAAATAATATAATTAGAATTAGAAGAATTAATAGAAATGATTTAATTAATTAAATAATATAAATTATTTAATTAACATTAGAGGAATGGATGGAAATTATTTAATTAATTAAATAATATAAATTATTTAATTAATTAAATAATATAAATTATTTAATTAACATTAGAGCAATGGATGGATTATGCATAGGAAGGGAATAAATGAAATTAGTCAAATAAATAAGATTTATTTAACTAATTAGATGATGACATGGGTACCTAGGGAAAAACATACTACAAGATGTCTAAATGATGTAATGTTGTGGCAAAGTGTTGTAAGAGGACATTTTTGGGTGTCTACATATATAAAGCAAGATAATAACTCAAAGTGCATGCATAAAATCAAATCTCATCACCTATGTCATCGATCGGATGTGTCACCTCAATGTCATCATATACTAGGGCATGGAGGTTGTGCTAACTGCCCCTCGGCTATGAGTACTAGTGCCAGCTGCAGCTACTGCTCATGACCTCATCCTATGGATGGGAAAGGAATCTCCCCCCTCATGATGGTCCTCAGCTACAACCTCATCATCCTCACTCAAGGGTGGCTCCTCCTCATATTGCTCATCCTCCCATCCTCCAAATACTCCTCCTCATCCTCCTCCTCTCCCTCCTAATCCTCATAATCTGAATATGCCTCCTCATCATACTCATCATCAATCACATCAGTAAATATATCAGCAAGTTTATAGCATGTCTCCTCAGAATACTGGTGTTGGTCAAGTCATTGCCACCACTCCTCATACTCTACTATGGAACCAACATCATTTGCATCAGAGAACGATACCTATTCATGATCAGAATGAATAGAGTCACTCTTGGCTACATGCTCAAGTGTGATTCGCACTATATCACCCAATCTCCGTGCACTCCACATTGATCTCCTAAAAGAGGATCATGCCTAGGGTAGTGTCTACACCTATCCAAACTGTCGCATGACTTTATCATAGTAGAATGGTCATACTATGTGGTCATGACAGCCAACCAAAAATCTATCCATCTGCATCCTCCTCAACTATCTGGTATAATCTGGCCATTGTAATGTCAACTGATAAGGTTTCCAAAGGATCTCATCCTCATCCATTCACTCAAATTGTACCCTCAAAAAATGCAATTCACCATATAGCCATAGTCACCGCAAAGGATACCTGAAAGCCTGAGGGTACCCCACTACTATCGTGCATGGATAACCAACTGGTATGGTACATGTATTGTGCTCAAGGAAGCAAACCTTTAGAAGTGTGTAGTACACCATACTGTCTATCTCTCGATATAAAAACTACCCCAAATCATAATAGAGATGTGCCAACATACTCCAACCCCAAGCATATATTGTCCACCACTCTACCATCCCTCAAATCATGTGGACTAGTCCTCCCTCAAGATGAGCACTTCGGCCATTAGGGATGAAGACTAGTGCTACGATGTGCATCATAATGCATCGAACCACTAGTGCCCATGAATATAATAACATGGAAAAATCAATCCATCCGCTAACTCATGCATCATGAACTAGACCATCTAAACAATACTATAAATCAACTCTCTATTCTAGAAAGGTACAATATTTGTGGAAATATACTCGCTCTCCTTGAATCAGCATGCAGAGAATCCGATGTAAATCCTCCAATGTGATTGTCATCTCTCCTATAGATAGATGAAATGTGCATGTATCTACATCCCATCGCTCACAAAGAGCCATCAACATGACATTGTGGTATCTCATGGGAGGCATAAGATATGCCCAATAGATCCCAATAGCCTGAAGATGCTTTGTATCCTCTGTTGATAGTATTGGAGCTAGATCTCTTAGAAAACTTAGCTATCTCCCTCCTATCCATTATCATCCTTGGGTAGGTACCTTTAAAATTTAGACAAATATGCTCTAAAATCCATCATTTTTTATGTTTTCATCATGCAAGTGTGCTAAAGTTAATCTAGTGTGTGCAAAGAAATGAGACACTTCACAAAGAAACAAGACACTTTGCGAAGAAACAAGACAATTTGCTAACAAAAGGGAAACTTTGCAAACAAAAGGGATACTTTGCGAAAAAAGGGGACATTTTACAAAAAAATATTCCAAGACCCTTAATAAACCTAGATATACCTCAAAATTAATAAAAATATTATAAATTCACACAGCGAAGCTTGCAGAATCCACTCGCCTCATATTGATGCTCACCATGCACTACCTGGTCTCAAAGATCGTCTAGTCGTGCAGCTGTGTATCCCCCTTTGCTCAACATATTCTCCTCTCACTCATCCCTCTCAAGCTACAAGAAGGTAAAATGAATAGTAAGTGACAAATTAATCCTCTTTACCTTTTTTAATCCATTTTAATTTCTTTTTACTCATGCATTAAAATAGGCTTACTTTCTTTTAAGAATTAATAAAGTATCTCATCTTCAAATCAACATAATGGGAGCTAAGGTAATCCATTTTTTATTTCATTTGATGTGTTCGAATCATGATTCTACACCCAACATCATAATTCATCTATCATGTTTTGTGACATAGTACTTGGAAATGTCCTTCGATATGATATTTCAAATTCAATGTGGCTAGATTGCTACCTTGATTACACCTCTATAAAGCAAGCATAATCAAGGGGGGGCATACATCTACCCTTTAATTTTCTTTCAAAGAGTTAGGAAAAGAGGATTTTTGATAACTAACGAATGTGTGTTGCAAGATGCAGTTTCCTAATGTTGTGGTTTTGCAAAGAACTACACTGGGGGCTTCATTCTCCTGGGTTTTGAATGAGTATCCTTTATGTAATAAAGTGAACTGTTTAGAATACTTTAGCTTGTATATGCACATAGAGTCATATGGGTGCTAAAGTGTGGGCTTAATGTATTGCCAAACATTCTATACTCTTGGAGAAAGAGACAATTTTAAGATAAAACTAAGTCTTGCTTTAGGCATCTTCCATCAATCACCCCTTAAAATTGCATTTATAGGCCCCTAATACTCATAATTTTGTACTTTGAGGCCTAATTCATTCATAAAACCACTTAAATCCTGACAAATATCACTAAAACCACTCAATTTTTTTGAAACCCACCAAAAATATCCCTAGTGGGACTAAGTCGCCCAAGGCAGTGACTTAGTCCCTTTTGGGGTATTTTCCACTTTTGAGTGGGAATTTCATTAATTCAAATTAATTTTTCAATGGATGTCAGCCTCTTAGATCTAAATAATGAGAAAATTAGGTGTTGATGCTTATAAATACACATTTTAAGTCATTTTTCACATCTCCTAGTCATTTTTACAAAGCAAAAATCAAAATTCAAGAAAAAAAGTGTCTTACACAAGAAGATTCAATAACATTTTGCAGCAAAGCTGAAGCTTTAGAGTAGAAAACTAGGGCTTTTGTAGGTTTACAAGCTCACTTCCTATTCAATATCTCACATTGCAAAGGATTGATTATGGATGCCTATGGTGAATCGTGGAGAAATCTAGGATGAGGAGATGCAACTAGCCATCAAATCACACATAATGACTTGTTTTTGAAGTGATTCCATCTTCCATGTTCTTCTTATCTTTAGACTTAAGGTTTGCATCACATTCTACATATCATTTATATTCATTTGAATATTTGTAGGGTTTCTTGCATTGAAGTCTTGCATCTCTCAGGTGCCATTCATTCATCTCATTCTAGCAAATTAGAATAGGGTTTTATCTCATCTTTAACCTTTCCTAGTCTTAGACACAATTAAGGCTAGGGTTTATATATATTTTATTGTCTATAAAGTTTAAATACCAACTAGGGGTTTGACTAAGGAAAACTTCCCATTAGAAACCAATTTATCTTATGTTTTGTAGGGTTTTTCAAAGATTTAGATCTAGATTTCCATCAAAGAGCAAAGTCTAGGTTGCTGGCTTCTATTTCCACTTTCAGATTTGGATAAAATCTAAAGTGGACTAAGTCTACCATAGTGGAAACTTAGTCCCATTGCATTGCTTTTTTAAATTTTTTTACAGATTTTGACACCCTTTTGGCATAAACAAATTTTTGGGCAGAGTCCTTGTTCTAGGAATAAGTCACCTAAACTGGCCTAAGTGTCCTAGTTTCCTTAAAAGTCAAAATTTCTAGGATTTCAGTGGCTCCTACAATCTTCAATTTGTTCTTCTTCAATTTTTAGGTCCATAGTTCCTATTTTACATCTTCATTTGATCATTTATTGCATTAGTCTAGCTCTTCTGCATATCACACTATGTTTTCAAACAAGTTAGTTTTCTTATATTTCATATCATTAAATCATTTCATTTTCAAATCAAAGAATTAGTACATCTCAATTAGGCATAATAGATCTCATTAACATTAGTCTTGAGTGTAAACCCTTTCATTTTGGCCCCACATTGAATCCCCTTTCTCCTTTTAGGTGAAAAGCCCTAAGAGGAGCAAAGCATTGTGAGGGGTCGAACCAAAATTAGCTTTTATAGTTTCAAACACCGTGCCATTGTATAAATTCAAGGATAGCTTGAGAAAAGAGATATTTGAGGGCTAGAACAATTTGGTAGAAGATGAAAATGTTTGGTGCTTCCCGTGCAGCAATAGCCATATGCCCCAAAATTTCTCAAGGAGGAATATGCAGCAAAAGGTGGTAGAACAAAGAAGCAATGGCATGCTCCTGAATGTGAATGAGTATGAATCATCCAAAATGGAGAATTCTCATTTCAGATCATAAATGCAAGGGATGTCCCTAGAGTAGGAGCTAGACATTGTGCCCGACCAAGCTCTGTTCTCATGGTTAGAAGAGGAAGAGGTCATGTTTGCAAATGAAACTTTGATGAGTGACATTCTACAAGTGTAGTCATATTACAACAAAATATTAAAGAGAAGACTTACGAGAGAGTATGTAAAACAAGATTTTCCATGTCCATAGTCGTATCAACTATTCCCACAAGAAAAGAAATCTTCATCACCTATCATCTGTCCTTATTCATAGCCACATAGCACACCATTGGCAAAGAAAGAGATGAGAAAAACACCAAGCCTAGTAATTTCATAATGTTTTCTTCCAAATATGAGAGAAATACCACCATTTAAGCCCAAGGCCCAAAGAGTTGGGATGCTTAATGTGGTGGAGCTATTAAAGAAAGCACCTACCAATGTATCATTGTGGGATGTCATATCAATTCCCAAACAAAATATGTTGCTTCAAGAAGCATTAAAAGAACAAAACCCATAGTTGGATGCAATTTAGCCATGCAAACAAAGCGGAGATAACAAATACATGTTGCCCCCTTAGGCTCCAAAAGCAATAGCTTATGACAATGATGTAGGCAACACAAAAGTGAAAGAGGTAAGGAGAACAAAGCCCATGCCTTTATTTTTAACACTTATAGTGGGAGACAAACTATTGCATAATAATACAATTGATTCAGGGGCTAGCATCACTATTATGCCAAAACAAGTGGCAGATGCTTTGAAGCTTAAGTATGATCCTCTTGAAAGGGGAATCATGCAACTAGACGGGAAGAAGGTTCTGACTATTGGTCAGATAAAGGACTTTTCTCTAACCCTTTTCTCCTACCCAAGCCAAACAGTCACATAGGAAGTGGTAGTGATAGACATTCCTCCTATCTTTGGAATGTGTCTTTCAAGAGATTTCATAACAAAGCTTGGTGGATACTTGGCACTTGACTGGTTGTAGCTAATATTGAGAACCAAGCATGAGTGAAGATGAAGATCTTGTTTGAATCCTTGCATCCCGAACATGTTGCGGATGATGCAAATCTCTACTTTGGACTTGCACATACCTCTATCTCTTAGCAAGAGAGATATTGTGTAGAAATGCTAGAAGAAGAGGAAGATACAAGTGCACAGACTCTCGAGGATGAAGTGCTACTCAACCAATTCATCAATTGCAATCCATTTGGAACATTCCATGTGATAGGGCTAGGAACCTATGTAATTTTCAATGGTGATCATTTTTTTTTTTCTGAAAATGATGAAGGATCAGGATGAATTCGATGACCTAGATGATAATAATTTGTGGACCTTATGTTTTGATGGTGTCAAATGTAAAGCTAGTTTTGAAGAGGGTGTCTGATTATTGTCTCCAATAGTATTAGAGATCGCTAGGGCCTACCATTTTTAGTTCTCATGCTCCAACAATGATGTTGAATATAAAGCTTTGGTTCACGGGTTGATTCTACCAGAATAGATAGGCGCGAGGAGGATACAACCTTTGGGAGATCCAAAACTAGTGGTAAGCTAGGTTCATGGACAAGCGAATGCAAAGAATAAAAGGATGAGATCTTAGACACATAAGGTATGAGATCTCATCGAGAGTCTCAAAGCTTTCAACATACAAGTGATTCCTTGATCACAACATAATATTGTTGATTGGATGGCTCATGTTAGTCCAAAATTCAAACCCATTTCCAACTCGATGAAGTAGAGCATGATGCAAATCATTGTCCAATCCTCAATTCCCAACAACAATACAAATTGGAAAGTTTTGGGTGACGAAATTCAAACAAATTTCGACTATCCACCACTAGGGATGGATCTTCTCGAAGATGCAAGGAATGTCAAGCAAATATTTTCTACAAATTCAAGGGATTATGAAGAACTTGATGTTAGAAGCAATAGAAAAATGAAAGTTAGAAGGGAAGGCCCTTGTAAGGAAAATATAAGGCTGAAGGATCTATGCTTCAGGTATGACATGAGAGAGTATGACCTAGGCATAATTCAACGTACCATTGACTTGGCAAAAGGATCCAAGC
Source organism: Sequoia sempervirens (assembly GCA_007258455.2). NCBI lineage: Eukaryota > Viridiplantae > Streptophyta > Pinopsida > Cupressales > Cupressaceae > Sequoia > Sequoia sempervirens. The sequence goes on from VDFB02256132.1 coordinate 44,520,308, forward strand.
CTGTCTGATAGAAACAAAGGTTAGTCAACCTAAAGGTTGAAGCCTTGATGGCATAGGAGCTCACCAAGTGGGTCAAATCAAAGATCATATTCCCTATCAAATTTTCCACCTGGGTGTCAAAATTGGTCCTAGTTTGGAAAATAAATTATTATATCTAACTTGGTCTCTATTTCTAGGACTTGAACAAGGCCTAATTAAAATACCATTACCCCTTCCCACTGATGGAGTAGATATTTTAGACTGTGACCAGATCAGGGATATTCTCTTTGTTAGATGGTCTCTTAAGATACAATCAAGGCTATGTGAAGGAGCCCAACCAACATGGGATGACATTTACCACTAAGTGGGGAACGTTTTCATATTCAAAGATGTCATTCAAACTCTCCACTGCTGATGCAACTTTTGAATACACAGTGAGCATTGCTTTAGAAGGGTTGATCAACCAGATTATCTTCATATATGTAGGTGGCCTAATAGTCTTTTCTAGATCAAAATATGATTATTTTGATTATCTAAAAAGGGTTTTCTAGGAATACCAACGATTTGGGATTTTTTCAATCCAAAAAATATGTCTTTAGGGCATCTCAAAGAAAGCTTCTTGGCTTTGAAGTATCAAATGAGGGAATAGCAATAGATCCTAAAAGGATCCGAACAAAAAAAAGGCTATGATGTTTCCTGGGAAAGATTGATTTTGTTAGTAAAATCATATCAAATTCTATGAGCATTGTGCGGCCAATCACCCTGATGCTTAAGAAGTATCTACCTTTCAAATGGATTTTCGAGGGCACAATAGTTTTTGAGCAATGAAAGATGACCCTCTCTGAAGCCTCGACACTAGTTAGCTCAAATTTTTCAAAAAACATTCTACTCTACGAGAAAATTTGCCAACATAATATAGTTTATGTGCTCACTTAGAGGAACAAGGAAGGTAATGAAGAGCATCCTATTTTTTTCATTCAAGGACCCTGAAAGGTTTTGAAGCTAGTGTGTGGGAATACATAACGGAAGGGAAAATTGTCAATTTCCTTAGAGAGCTAATAACTAGGTTTGGCTTGCTTGATATTTTTATATCCGACAATGCCCTAATTTTTTTGAAATTAGGGATATTAGTTTTTGCTATCAGACATTGGATTTTCCCAAAGGATTCATCGAGTTATTACTCACAAGGGAACAAGTTAGAGATAGCATAAAAAAAAATCCTAATCAGTTTAGCCAAGTGTATTAGGTTAGAACAACAAAAGGATTAGCATAAACATCTGTGAGCTGCTCTATGGGTGGACCAAATTACTCCCAATCAAATTCTAAAGATCTCCCCTTACAAGTTGGTGTATGGAAAAGAGGAAGTGATACCCATTTCCATAGAAATTCCTACTTCACAACTACTGAAAGCCCTAGAGATTGAAGAAAATCATGGAATGGAAGTATGGTTGGCAGAACTCCTCAAATTTAAGGAAGACAAGGAAAGGGCTCATGGAGCCATGATCAATTTCCAGCAGAAAATTAAGCAATGGTTTGACAAAAGGATTTCTAACCCAAATTTCAAAGAAGGAAGCTTAGTGCCAAAGTATGATGAACGTACTACAAGAACATGGCAACACATAAAATTTGAAGCACTAAGGAAAGGACCTTTCTGAATCAGCATAGGAAAAGAAAAGAACATGTATGAGCTTGAAGAGATTAAGGGGAATTCTTTAGATATACCAGTGAATGATATTTATCTAAAGATTTTCCACTAAAATGCATAGTTTTATAATTTTTAATAGTTATGTACCATATGTAAAACATTTATAAATATCTCAAAATTTTGAGAATAAATAACCCAAGAGGAACACTAAAGAAAGAAAAGGTAGTATTATATTATATTCATTAATAATTTACATATAATGCATGGCCCAAGGCCTAGAAGTGAACATGAGGTTCTCTCAAGCAAAACCCAAAAGAAGTAGGGAGTAAAAAAGAAGCAAAAGGGAGGAAATGAGCAAGAAAAGTAAAGCTAAGCCTCTAGCTATTGATAATGAGGCAAAAATGGGCTCATTACCAGGTTCTTCTCCTTCTCCTTCTTCCTTTTTTTCTCTTCTTCTTTTCATTTGATAGGTTGCAAACAAGGGCTAGAAACATAATGCATGTGGGCCACATGGTGTTGACCTAGGGTCTACTCACCGTGAATCTGCACCAGGAAGTCGAAATGCTTCCTTCAGGTGATTCCTGGAACCTACTCCATAATGTACTCCCACAATAGAAAAGTGGCCGCTGGCTGAGAGGAGTAGCAGTGTGTCTCAATGTCCATGGTGTAGAAATCAGTGACGAAGGGAAACCAGGGTAGATCTATTCCAAAGTCCATGTGCCTGTGGAGGCCCATAGCGCTTGGGATACCAACACTAGGGATGGCCACTCACACTATCTCACGAAACCCTTCCATAAATGAGGTGTCAAAAATATTCTGGCATAGTTTGATTATTATAAGCTTGGACACATTTAGGTCCACTAGTGAAGCTACAAAATGGGAAAGTTGAAAAACTTAACCAATAGAATGTCTATTTTTGGTTGGACGAAAATGGAAATTTTTAAGACAAAATGAAGCAAGATAGATAAATCATATGGAGGATATGATGGAATGCCTTGAGAAATATATTTGGGCATTGGGAGTAAATGCTTGCATGCGTTGATTGTTGACATGTGTCCTTTGCCATCATTAGTGCTAGCTCTAGCTTACTAATAAGAAAAGACATGGATTAATGCACTAAAACTCTGACAAATTAATGGGCACGTCTTTTCAAGAGTACCTTGTATCACCTTAGGACATTTCATATGATGAAAAGTATGCTTTTCAATGCAATAAATTTATTTGTAAAAGAGGTGGTGGGGATAATATACTAATTCCATTCTCACACCCTTCTCAGTATTCCTGAGGGATACGAATCTCATGTTCACACGTATTACCCTGGTGGCAACATTTATTGGACCAGTTATAGTGGTGTAGTCTTAACTACATGCACGAGTCAGAGAATTAATTGCACTCAGAAGTAGATTTTTCTAAAAGAAGCAAAAGGAAAGTTGTCGTTATCACTTGAGAAGCTCTCTGCAACTTTCTCGTATAGTCATGGTGAAAGCATCTACCTCTAAAAGGAAAGCTACATTTTTAAATAGAAGACTTGGTTACACTGATGTTTATGGGTGTTGTTCATTCATCAATGCCTCAACAATAGTAGAACAACCATTTTAGTAATGCAAGAAAGTCCAACCTGCTAAACACATCCAAAGAGAGGTGGTGTGAGACATCACTAACAATGTTTTTGATCCTCAATTATCAACCAATCCTAAAAGTCTTAGGGAAGGTGTTTTTCAGAGGATGTTGGAGCATGAACCATCAGAGGGTTTTGCATTTTGGCTCTAGAACAATGGTTTTCCACAATTTATGCTACCTACTATACATCCATACCTAGAGCTAGTTGATGCATGTGCAAAAGGGTTTAACAAAATAATAGAGGCCATTGAGAGCCATGGGATCAAGATTACCATTTCTACAAAAGCTATATGAGATATGCTATGTTTCCCTATGAGCTAGGGTATCGAGATTTTTGATAAAGAGCAGATGGATACCCTAGGAGGAGAAATGTTCAAGAAAAAAAATTCTGTGAGGATGAGACAAAGGAAAGGTTGTAGAGAGGGAAAATTTGTTGGCCCCTTTTGCATAAGAAATTTAAGAAGGATACATAGTCTGTATTCTCGATGTTGGCCTGGGTTTTGGGTCTCAACGATGATGAGGAGGTCAACCCTTTCTAATTTTCCCTAGGCCTTACACTCAAAAGGGAAAATGTTCTAAGGTATTATGATTTTACTGAGATAATAGATGGGAATATGAGGGAGCAGTTGAAGAACTACCATGGAAAGTCCAAATTTAGGTATTCTTCTATTCTGGTTCATTTACTTTTACATCAAAAATTTTAATGGTTGGGAAGGAATGTACCAGTGTCTAGGCTAGATGGAAGAGGTTGTATCCAACTAGTTTCTATATGGAAACCCACACTTTCAAGGATAAGAGATTATTATTTGTTTGTAGATAATTTTCTAAGGCTAGTACTCTAGGATTTGTTACCTCACCCCATTGGCCGCTTCTCTCAAGAGGTTATAGGATGGATAGAGAATCCACCTATCCCATTGGATTATTTTTTGGGTGAGGATTTCACATTTTTCAGATTTCATGGCTTTCTCGGGGAGGTTTTTTGACTCCCCAGATTTGTAATTGATAGGGTCTTTGCGCTAGAGGCATGCCGCCAAGTATCCACCATCAACAGGGTTTATTGCGTTGGAAGGAACAAAAAAAATCTTTACGATCTTCCTGTCATGATTGCTAGGAGCTAGGTAATATTGACTGAGTAGAAGGTTGAGGATGATATCACAAATTTCCTAGTAGCCTTGGGCTTGGTCCTCATTTGTGACAAGTGGAATTATAACCCGAATGATATTTTAAGTTTAATACATGAGGTTAGGGAATATTTCTGGAAAAGAAGGAATCTAGGTCAAGAGAGGGTGAAGATATACAATGACCTAGATCAAATTCTAGAAGAGAGGCCAAAGTGGTTAAGTTTCTATGAGCCGCAGGTAGAGTATCAAAGGAATCTCCTGATGGGTAAGTCTCTCAATACACAGTTGAAGAAAAGGGGTTGGTCAGAAAGAAAGAAGTCTGACTTCTGGAGATTCTGACAAGAGATGAGATGTCCAGGTGCCCCATTTGGTAACTTCTAGCTTGATGATGAATTTGAGGACTTATATGACATGGAGGTTGATTACAAAAACAACAATCCTAAGACAAGTCATGAAATTGACTAAGAAAGGGTTCCACCTCAAGCTTCTTAGCCTCGAGAATCCAACAACTAGAGAGACTCGAGGCAGAGGGGTTTGCAAGCCCTATCTACCTCTGACACCTCAAGTAAAGGAAAAAGGACTCGACGGTCTCCAAGGTCATCCACCATGGTTGTCGAAGGTCAAGTTTTGGAGGACTCTATAGCCGGAGGATCAGACCGTACTAGTTTTGGTCATATGAAACAAAGAAGGATCCAAGATCTGGGTGCTCCTAATGCATTGGTCCAACGAGAAGAAGTGAAGTCCATCTTGCAAAATCATTCATCCACTATGACTCGGGTAAGTTTCAATCCCTCTCTTCTTCTTGTTACTACATCTTTGGTCAATCCCTTGCCTCCTCCCATGGAGAGGAATCTTCTGTCCTTGGCCCCCAAACTGGTAATTCCTAATGCACCCCCTGCCATTTTCAATGAATCCACTGAAACCATCATGCATGCCGAAGGAGTGTCATTTTCCGTGGCTGCTATTGTGTCATTGATTTCCCTACCAAGGGCCCCTATTGGAACAACTAAAACTACCACTTTTCCCGCAACTCCTATTCCATCCACTTTCGGGAAGGAACCTCTACATCAACGTAATTTTGTGCTTACCCCTACTAGTTTTTCCCCTACTCAATTTGGCATTCCACCCTTTTCCATGATCACACTGCCTTTTTCATCCCCCATGCTCACACATCCAAAGTTTCCCCTACCCTCACCTTTTTCGGGCTGCCCCCCAGTGCTTCTATTGTAGCATAGAGTGTCAATGTCCCTTAGACTCTTTAGGGCCATTTCAATGCTACAAAATTGGCTTGAAAGAATAGGAAGCATAAATTATTGTTAAAAAATGTCGACAAGCCCGCTACAAAGAAGATTGAAGCTTGTTTCAATGAAGAGAGAAAATCTCTACTTATTACCACTATGAAGCCGCTCAGTTCAAAGCCTAAAGGGAAAATGCAGATGGAAGATTATGACATTCATGTTGTGGGCCTGGACTTGAATGGAACTTTCCCTTGTGATAAAGTGGTCCTAGCCAAAGCGACACAAAGGATAGTATATGCTAACTATGAGAGGCTAGATAGGAAATTAAAGAAGCATGAGGTGGAGTTGGAAAATGTAAAAGAAATGATAAGTAGACTACAAAATAAGATCCGAGCTCAAGAAGCTGAAGTGAACTATGTAAGGAAAATTCAAATCCAACAAGGTGAAGCATCTAGGTTGCTTGCAGATGCTCAAAATGAGAAGGTTCAGCTTCGCACTAAAATTGAAAATTTAAGAAGAGATCTAAATGATGCCCGATCCTTAAATTTTGATGATCTTTGAAAGATCTAGGTAGAAGCAAAAGAGTCAAGGCAAGAAATCAAAAGATTGAGCTTTGAATTCGAAAACAATCTTCAGGAGAAAAGTCAAATTGAAGAGGACACAAGGGAAAGAGAGGCTTGATTTAACCAAGAGTTAACTACTATACGAGGATCTGGACCCCTCCCTATAATGAAGAGGTTGATAGCTATGCATTAGGGGTGGATCACAACTAGTGTGGTTGTTTTGGGAACCGCTTTACAATTTCTAAGGGATGTTCAGGAACTAAATGCCAAGGTTAGTCTAATGGTTGATCACTTTATGCAAAAATGTTCATCCCAAGTGGAGGATTCTCAAAATTTCATCTCCAAATTGTGTGTTGCCACTGATCAGGTCCTTGAAAGAGTAGGGATTCCCGATCGAAGGATTTCCTTCGTTAAAGCCGATGAGATTATCAACTATCATAGGGTTGTGGAAAAATGTAAAGATTGTTAGATAGTGCTGAAAAATTGGGTTGTTGAGATCAAGGACTTTGACATCTTGGTTAGTTTCAATTTTCCTCCTCTTATTTCACCAAATGAAGATGCGCTGAGAATGGAGTAGGTCAATGATGCAATCTAACACAGGGTCTAGAACTCAATAGAAATTCCAATTTCAAGCACGGAGATCTATCCTCTTTCTTGACTCTATTATCACCTAGGCACAGTTTCTTCCAGATGGGGGTTCATCTCTTTTAAAGATATTTTTGATCTTGAGTAAGCATACAAGCAGATCCAGACCCTTCTCCTACCAACCGATGCAGATTGGCAGGCATAGTGTGCCACTTTTATCAAACTCCAAAAACAACTAGAGGCCTAGGTTTGTATCTCCGTAGAGCGAAGACCCCTGTGAGTGGCCAAAACTATGAAGCATTTTTTCCTTATTCATTTTCATTTTTGGCTTACATAAATGTTTTCAATTTCAAGAGTACTCACTGTCAGGTAGAATCATTGAAAATATGTGCAATGCACCACATGGTGGCTGCACAACTTTCATCTTTCATCTTCTTTTTGGGAGAGATTTTGGGACACGTGTTGACTCAATGGGAATTTTCTTAGGAGCTATATTCATGAGCTTAGAAGTTTTCACCTACATCTCCTACAAAGTGATGATTGGGGAGTTTTTCAAAGCTGGTTGGCTTGTTTCCTTTCTTGGTTTTTGGGATGGAAGCTTTAAGGCGGTACCTTGGGGTGATGTGATTGGTCAACTAGACCTTTTTCGAAGCTGTTGTGGATTTGATCGTTTATGAGCCTCTATCTTCGCTAAATATCTAAAGAGAATTAATGTAGTAGCTGAGAATTGATGAGAAAAGATCATTACAACCTAACCAAAGATCTACGACCAGATAATGTGCTATTAACTGTCAACACCTGGAAATATCAATTTTTTGTTGAGGTTGTGTGTTTCCTTTTCTACAACTATATAAGGATAGCGATGACACATTGGGGGAATGGATTCCAAGTTAAAGTTTCTTTGTTAAGAAAAGTTTCTTTAGTTTTCTTAAGGTTTTTAGAAGTATTTTCAGAAGCAAGTCACAAAACTACTTTACTTTGGCATGTTATATCTATTAAGGTTTAAACTATTGTCAAATTGGCATCTGACCTCTGTTTCAAAGTTCACTTAATATTTAAAAGCACAAAATGTTGAGGAGAATTTGTGTAGACTGTGCATGTATGGCCTTTTTCAAGCTTTCTTTCTTTATATTATCATTTTGAATGAAACATTGTCTTGAAAGCTAGATCTAGATAGTTGAAGTAGTGTATTTCTATGTTGTATGCTTGTATGGTAGAGTAGTAGCTTAGGAAAACTAGACTATGTCATTGGACTTCTCTATTTTTCTAAAAGTTGTTATTTTGTCATGCTATGTTGTATTAGGAGAAAGAGTTCATGTGATTTTTGAGACATTGTTATGTTACCCATAAGAAATCTTTATGTTTGATTAGACCTTAATGAACACTTCCTATAGAAAGATTTGAAAGTCTGCACTATGCTTGAAGTTAGCCTTTTTTGTTCATTCTTTTTCCAACAATGAAGGATTGTGGTGTTTTGTGTCTATTTATATCACTCATAGGAATGATTTGGGTTTGAAATGTTGTAAAAGCTTTGGTGCATCACCTTTTATGTTTTATATTTACATTTCCTTCTCCCCTTATCTCCAAACCCCAAAGAAGAGCTGACTTTCTATAAAAATCTCGGAAGTATTCAATGAGATGCAATTTGTCCCCTACTTGTTGAATTTCCCATAAGACTATCGAAGAGGCACAAGCTTTGATGATCAATAGAAACTTAATTCTAGAAATTCTCCAAATCTTTTACAACATTTCAAAAACCCTAACAAGTTCATGCTTCTAATGAATTGAACATAGAATTCCACAAACCCTTCATTGTTGGGTAAAATTACAAACCTGTGTCACACTTTATAAGGGAATCAACCAACAACAAAAAAAAAATCTAAACTTCAACCACATAAAGGTGGTCTTTATGATTTGAATTTCAAAATGATGTAAACTAAAAAAAGTTAGAAATATTGACGAAGTTTAATCCTGTAATTTTTTAGAATTTTTAAAAATTGTTTTGATTAATTTTTTATCAATTTAAGAGGAGATTTTGGAATGCAAAAAATTTCAAGAAAAAGGAATGTTCTCTTGAAGTCAAGAAACAAATAGAAAAAAAATCATTTTCCCCTATTTGTTTTCTCCAAATAGGTAACTTAAATATCTAGTGCATGGATTTTTTTTTGAAATTTTGATGCATATTTTTCTCGTAATAACATTTTAAAGTCAAACTTGCCAATATTTGACAATTTTCATTTGATGTAAACTATTGTCTATTTTTTTAATTATTTTCAAAAAAAATTGCACCCTTTTGAAGTGGACTCTCTCCTCTACTGCACCATATATTTTTCATTTTTTTTTAATATGCTTTACTATTTTTTTAATTTTCTAATTAGCCTCTTTTTTAACTTTAACAACCTACTTTCATTATTTAAAAAATAAAATATATTAAAACTAATCAAAATATTTAAAATTTTACATATTCAGATTCACTAGTTCGATCCCTACAAAAGGGTATTTTTCTTTTTATTTTAAAACATCATTCTTATTGAAGAAATACTTAGTTGAAGTTGAACGTTTAATTTTTTTTTTTTAAAGTTGAGTTGGCTACCAACTAGCATGTCACATAGATAGTTTCGGTAGAAAGGGTTTCAATCAAAACCCTTTCTACCAAAACCTTGCACATAAAATAAGCCACATTTCAATGCGACAAAGCAACAAATTCAAAATTTTGAGTTTTGAGCGAGTGTTTTGCTTGAAACTCTTGTGTCACATATAGGCCACATGGTTTTGAGCAAAATTAGTTCGACTAAAACAATTTTGGTCAAAATATTTTTGCTTGGAACTATTTAGTTGGCTAAAAGCGAGACACAATGTTATGCTTTTACCTTTTTGGAAGGAGAACAAGCAACTAAGGCCTATGCAGGCAAAGACCAGTCATTCAAATCCTCCAATGGGAAGCACCCATTAAGGTTCAAACAGAAACAGGGAACCCGCATTTAGAGAAAATATTTTGGATCCTTATAGAGCTATTCCACTTGAAATCATAACATGAAAACTAATGAAACATTAACAAGTAAATGAAAGAGTATCATAACATGATTCAATTCCTTAAAGGTTAGCCTAAAAGATCATAAAATCTAGTAATTGAAAATCAAATATCAAGACTTGTATATGGAAATAAAGAGACACATAACATTCAATGTGCATGAAATAGAGAATAAAGCATAGAACAAAGGCCACAAGTGCATAATATGATACAAAATTTCTTCTTCTACTACTTGATATTGTAGAATAATTAAAATGCTAAGGTCGAATAAGAAATCCAAATAATTGTCTTGACATTGATTACAAAAGAGAATTAGAGCTCTATAAGAAATCCTTCACAACCTATTCTACTACTACTACTAATGATCTATTCACTCATTTGACCATCCATTCTAAGAGGCTACTAGAAAATTCCATTTTACAAGACAAGGGAAGCATACAAGCACTAAGCGCTCTTCATCGCCGAAGATAAAACCCTAATAGGTGTCATCACCAAACAACCTCAAAATATAATAAAAATCAGATCTGATATGATAATCAAAATTGAGCTACTTGAATAATGACTATGAGTGTAACAATATGGTGAACTAGATATTATAGTAGCCTCGTGTAGGTATCCCTATCAGGAGGAAGATACAGGCTATAAATGCTTGACTAAATATGATCTGATTTGTTAAAGGTGATAATGGTGTCATAAAAAAGGAGGTTGATCCCTTAAGTAGTTCCATACATTTATTGTCCTACAGGCCCGAAATGTCAGTGAACTTTGGCTTCTGTTTCCATTCCTCCACAACCTTTTGCATTTTTTCCTTTAAGTCTTATGTTACCTTGCACTTGGTCTCAACCTCGCATGCCATCCTTTTCACCTCGGCTAAAAGTTGATCCTTTTTAGTCTGAGTAGTCTAAAGTGATATGGTTATGTCTCCTTGCATATCTTGTGTCTGCCTAAGACAATCTTCACATCCTTTTCTTTTATCTTTTCATGGATCTTATCAATTTTTGTTTATATATTGACCAACTCCACATCCCACTTCTTTAATTTCTTCTCTAGCCTCATGTAATTGGTGTATATCACCTTCTATGTGGCTTTTGAAAGGTCTATCTTGTCACAATGGAGCACCTCACTTAGGTTCAAACCTACGATCTAGATCTCATAGTGTTCCTATTACATCTCCTCATTTGGCTTGGAGACTAGTGGCTTCATAGCCAAAATCATTAGGGACATCCACTCTTCATCAAAACATGTCTCCAACTTTGAGGTATCTGGAGCTGTCACAGCCTTTTCCAATTACTTATGTTTCCTCTCCCTTCGATCTCGTTTGGTTAACTCTATTTGAGTCCATAGAACCTACAGGGATTCAATACTTTGTAAAGGAATGGGGACACTTTTATGCCTTACATAACCGCCCCATTTTCTTTTTTGTCAAAATGGGTCCCCCTTGTTTTTTCCTTTGGTATTTTTGTTTTGGCTTTGGGAGTCATCTTTTTCCTTCCAAGTCAATGTTTTTCTTTTTCAAATTTTGGTTTTGTATTGGAAACATCACCTTGCACCTTCAAAAGTGTGAGTTCTTGGCTCCACCTTGAGTTTTATCCCCACATTTATTTTGTGTGTTATTTTCCTTTGACGGATTTGGGTTTCAGATTGGAGTTGTTACCTTGCACCTTCAAAAAGTGCGAGTTCTCTTTGCTATCTAGATCTAGAATTTGATCTTTTTTTGTTCACTGTCTTTTGTTTGTTAGAATCAGGTTTCAAAATCTAACCAACACTTTAAACCTTTTCAAGGTTCTAGTTCCAGTTTCAATCCCGATCCCAATCTTTGATTCTTTATTTTTCCTTGTGCATTTCAGAACTAGTATCAAACTAGAATCAAAACTGAGAACCTTTCTAATGTTCTTGTTCCTAGTTTAGTCTTGATCCCAATTCCCACATCTGTCTTTCCTTTTTCCTATCAGGTTTGGGTTTAGGAACTATTTCAAAACCTTGCACTCATTGAAGGTTCTTTTGTTAAGTTCCTTCTTGATCCTAACTTTCAACCTACCTTTCATGCTTTGTGATGGGTAATTAATGATTGTCACCTCAATCCTAAGGCCTGACCTAATCCACATTAATGGTCATTAGATTGCACACGTGAACTAGTTTATATTCCTCCGTCTCTCAATTTTAGCTCATTATTTCTTTGTGTTTTCAATGAAATGAGCTAGAGTGGAGTAGAGGATTGAGGCACGAGTAAGAATTTGCTGATTTTCACAGATTTTGGTGTCATGATTTTTGAGGTAGGTGGGTTTCATTCTTTATTGTCTTTTTTTCTCATTTCCTTGGTATTTTTTATTTCTTGTTCTATTCATTTATTTAATCTCCTACTTGTTGGGTTTATCGTTTCTTTTTTTTTGTTTTTGTTTTTCCATTTGCTTCCTTTGTTTTTTTCCTCTTTTAGGTGTTCATGTTTTTCTTCTTGTTTTCATTTTATTTTCATCGTGCACGCGGGTTTCTTTATTCCTACCAAAACCCTAGATGTCTAGGGTTTCTATATCATTGACCTTTGTAAGTTTGAGTTTGAAACCTAGGTTACCCCATGTTTGATCCACAAAGTTACCACATTTAGTAAAGTATTGGGTTGATTTATTATTAGGGTTCTAACATTTGAAATATCCCGATCCCAAATGGTTTGTTGATAAAAGTTGGAAAATAATTTTCATCACCTTCATACTCGATCATGTTACAATTCCAATCATCACACATGTTGTGGGATCGAGTTTCAGAATGAAACCTTAACTATGCACCAAGCGATGGTTCTAGTTCTTGACACCATGTCAATTCTGACTTCTGACCTTTGATTGAGATCAAACATCCGAACAAACCCTATCTTGTTCAAATTTGTTAATTTGGTGTCAAGTTGCAACCTAATCCTGACCCCTAACTCTTTTTTGGAGATCAGAATCGGAACGAAACCTTAACCTGGTACCTTGCAAAGGGTTTTGTCATTTTTTCACTCCTCAATGAGCTTCATTTGGAATGTCAAAGGGACCATTATTTTGGTTTCTTCAATATTTGGTTTTCCCTCTAAAAATTCAACCCAATTATGACTTCTAACCTCTCGTTGAGATTGAAAATCAGAGCAAAACTTGAATTGGTTCCATTTGTAGAGTTCCAGTGTCAAGTGCCAACCTAATCTTGACTTCTGCATTGCTTTGTGTAAGTTTTAGATGTAGAGTGCTATCATGATCTTGATCTCTGATAGGCATTTTTGTAGACTTCAAGTGCTTATTTCCAACCTGGTCCAAATTTCTAACAATGTGGTAAGAGGGTTTATTAATGATCATGTTCCAGGTGTTATCTTGATCCCAACCTCTAAAAATATCATATAGGAAATCACTTCTTTTAAATCATAAGGTTTTAATATGAAATGTATATGATGCCTAACTCTCTCCATTTCTCCTTTCTATCTAATTAATGTCTTTTCTTGCAGATTTATTAAATGTCTTCATCAGAAGAGGTGTGAGAGGTACAAGCGGTGCAAAAGGGTCAAAAGGCTAAGATATTGAGGCAAGAATAGCTCCCCCTAACATTGAATTATAAGTTTCAAGAGAATCTATTTCCATAAAAGTTTCAATCAAAGGTCACGAGGATAACACATACATTAGTAGGCCATATTGACATCGAGCAACTTGTGAAATATATTCTCTCAACCGATGCCAATTGTAGGGTCAAGATGATTGCTGATTCAGGACTACCATATGTAGCTTCATTTCCTATAGTAGTGAAATGTCTATAGTTCATACTAGCTACTTCTCATGCATGCAACCTAGTACAAAGGAAGTGTATTAATCCTTGGGGAACATAAATAATTGATTTGACACATAAGATGATAAGATATGTCTTTGACCTACCTCCCATTCCTAACCTCAAAATAATGACAGAAGTGGAGGAATTGTGGTAGTATGAGGTAGGTGTGGAGGGTAACTTAAGATATGTAAATAAGAGATGGCTGAAAATGGAAAAGAAGTTAATAAAGAAACTACCCTCCAAGCCTAAAAGGTCTAACTTTTCTGCAGAAGTAGGGGACTTGTGATTACACAACTGTTTAGGGCATTTGGGAAAGAAGATTCACATGCATTTGAGAACTATATGTTCTCCTTTATTTAGATTGTACTTGATGGAAAATAGTATTTAGAATGGGGAAAAATGGTGTCCAATGACATTCATAATAAGCTCACTAAGGTGAAGGACACTAAGACATTCTACATGAGTTCCTATGTGATATATTGTGCTGCAAGAATGGGGAAATTCTTAGGGCTAAACACAAAAGGAGTTCTTGAAGAAGAAGTTGGAGACAATAGGGTCTGTAAATACTATGACCAATTAGAGCTTAAGAAGATAGAAAACCATTTCAAAAGAGTAAACGATGTCTTTCTATGTGTGGTTATCAACCTGTTAATAGGAGATGTATACTTCAGATTAGCTAAAGAAGCCATGGATTTTATTGAATAATGGGGGAGTTGGTTCATTCAGTACTCTAAAATTACTTAGATCAGATTATTTGGATTTGAAAAATCTCCAAGTTTCAAGCTATCAATATGTTGCAATGATAAAATGATATTAATTCCTGAATTTTCCTAATAGATAGATGAGGTAAATGCTAGGTTCTCAGAGAAACGAAAAGCATGGTGTCATTCTTTTCCTATGGAATTAGGATTTTACTCATGTCAATCAATAGTGGTAGCCAATGCTACATTATAAGAATCCCATGCTTGCAACCCAAAATTTAATGAGGAAAGGAAGAACCTTGACCTGAAGGGGAAGATGAATGAGATATATGCATCCTTATTTCCCTATCATATTCATCATCTCAAAGACTTCTGGACTAACCTACATGATCAATTTCAAGTGAGGAAAATGGGATATGAAAGGCTGATTGTTCCCCAAATGAGGGAATTTAACATCAAAGAGGATATACCTGAAGGGTTATTAGATGATGGTGTCCTCCTTGATCCTTAGTAGTAGGCATATCAAATTGCAACCAAGGAATTGGAGCCCACCAATTAGATGTAGAAAGAAAAAATTGACATACATAAGATTTCAGAGGTGGTCATTGATCAAAGCATAAAATGGATCGATGTACACCTCCACCGACCCCAAAGCAGAGTCACAAGGAAAAGGAAGGATTCACAAGTTGGACCATCCTCAGAAGCTGAGACAAAGAAGTACAAGATTACTAAAATGTCATCTTCTCAAGAAAAGGAAGAAGAAGTTACAATGAAGAAGGTTACAAAATCCTTAAAATAGGCTAAACTTACCTACCAAGCTTCTACTGTGGGATTTTTTTCAGTTCTTGGTGTTAAACCCCTTTCTACTGTATACTTTGGAGAAGAAACTTCCCAAGAGGGTCCTTCTATTACTCCTCCAAAAACTAAGGAAACCCCTTTCCACTGCACCAGCCACTGTAGAAGCAACAACTAAAGAAGGGAAAGAGCCTCTAGTAATAGATGTAACAGAATCCCCTCTCTCATCTAATTTTGAAGAGACTCCCCTATGGGAGGACTTAACTAGAGAGGAGGGAGAGGATGGAGAGGAATTTGAAGAAGAGGATGTAGATGTGGGAGGAGGAAACCTTTGGAATTAAGAAGAGATGAGCCATGTCCTAACTAAAGAAGAGTAGTGGGAGATATTGGAGAGTGCACAAAAGAAAACTATTGAGGAATTGGCTCATGAAGAGGAAGAAGAGTGAAGGAAATTGGATGAAGAAGAATATCAGCAAAAAAAATGGAGCTTAAAAAAATTGCTAATATTAAAGTAGAGCTAGAAAGGTGGGAAAAAGAGAAAGCTGAGAATAGGAGGGCAAAGAAGGAGAAGGTAGGAAAAGAGAGAGCTGATAGAGAAAATATCGAGCAATAGAAGGCTTCATCTGTGTCAAAAATTGCAGTAACTTATACACCTCCACTACCTCAAAAGCCAATGCCTCCAAGTATTCAACAAATGAAAGTGTCACTAAATACCCCCACATGGTTGAAGCTAAATTTGGAAAAGAGACAATAGGTTCAAGTTCAACCAGTCAGTTAGGATGATATGAAAAAGGAAGTGGACAACATCAAGCATAAGAAGAAGCCAAGAGCCATACATTCAACAAGACTGACTAATGATAGGGGTTTAATTACTAATATTACAACTCCTAGAATTGATAAGGATGATAAGGAGCTACAAGCTACTGAAAGCTACTGATTACCAGATAATTATGGTCAATCTAGGAAAAGAAACTCAAAATCAAAAAATGTCACTACTGGATTTGGCAACTACATTAGCCAAATCCAGAATGGAAAAAGATAAACAACTAAAGGATGAGCTAAAATAACAACTAGGGCAGATGAAAAGGTTTTTAAAAGAGCTCATTGATTCTACCTTAGAATATCCAACTACATCAAATGTTCATGTGCTTATGAGTTGAAAAGAAGTTGATAAGATAAATGAAATGAAGAGGAAAGCCTAGATGTTCGATGGATGGATCAACATTCTCTCAAAGGAAATATAAGAATTACTTGACTAGGGATACACATATTATGAAGAAGCACAAACACTAGGAAAGCAATTAGGAGAATTATTCACAAATGGTGGGAAGAAGAGGAGAACTATAGAGAGTACATGAAAACATTAAAAGCCCTCAAGAGGAAGCCCAAGAAAATGCTGATTGTATATGGAATTCTAGGAGATGAGGATCCAAAATATGTTGGCAATGCAATCAATATCATCTTTCGATTAGAGATACTTATTGAACATAGAGTTAATTTCCTCATAATTCAACATGAAGTATGGGAGCATACATTGATATTTGAATAGATAGTTGGTTGCATCACCATCAAGAAACCCCAAAGATCTTTGCCAAGTTGTGAGTTGGATTCTTTAGAAAAGGTAAAGGAGGAGTGGAATAATAGATTGGAGAAATTGATAAAGAAAGGAGATGGTCCTTATGGGACCTTGTTGAATGAATTGATGACCATCTGGTTTGATACCAAACAGGATTCAAGGGACATCAGTCATCTGCACAAGGCCATTAAAGGAGCTTTTGAGGAATTCGAGAGATCAAAGTTTAAGGTGGAATGGGTAGATGGACCCGATGAAGAAGTAATGAAGTATTCTGTGATAATTTTCATGATTTTCCTAGGAAAAAGAATAAGCAAAGGAAGGGATTATTCTATTTTTGAAACAAAATAAAGTCAACTAAGGTCAACCATTCCTAGGTGTCCCATTGACAGGAAGTTAACTATAGATCCATTTTTGATAGGCCAAGAATGAGGTGCACTTCTCCAACACACAGGTAGTTCCAAACATCATGATAACTCTAGTTGAACTGAGGCATCCCAATATTTGTGGATGTGAGCACCCATTTTGTGGGTCATGATATTTTTTTTAAAGGAGATGATAGTGTTTTATTTCTTTCTATAAGTAGGGAAAATATCCTCATTGTAAAGGTCATAAAATTGAAGTCAGATTTGTAGCCTAAGATTTTTTTAAGTTTCTATGCAAATATTTAAATTTTTACAGCTATTATGCAATTAGTTAAGATTTAGAGACTTCTTATTTTAAATACGCTAACAATAGAAAATGGTTTTCCATATGCTAGTGGATCTTTTTGTGGGTAAATGTTTCTTAATTGGTGAAAATCAATAGAAGAGGTCGAATTTAAAACAAGCTATTGTATTATCTATGAATGTTATTTTTTTTATTATTTGATGATCTGCAAAATTTTGTGGCAAGTTAATAATGTTGTTTATTAAATTGATTCTAAAAATTGAATTACAAATATGTTTATTCAATCTGCACTTTGAATGGGTATAATTGCATGAATTTTTGTGAGTTATTCCATTCATTTGTTTTAGAATTTTATGATTTTTTTGTTACAAAAGTTACATGTCCAAATTTGACAAGAATGTTTTTCTACATTTTCTTGTTCCAGAAACTATGATTTACCTTTTCTATTTTATTTAAAACCTGATGTCAAAGAGTCTTAAGAATATCACTTTGTCCCATTTTACCAGAAAATTCCCCTTGAACATTATAGTTACATTGATCACTGAGTGAAAGCAACACAATTGAGAACCAACTACCAAGACCTTGGAAGATAGGTGATTTGATATTAGCTATCTTTTTCAAGAGAAGTAGGATAGAGATAATTTTCTTAATGTTTGTTGTGTTATTTTGAGCATCAACAAAATTAGAAATAGAAGGAAGGCTCAAAGGAACAAACTAGAGTGAATTAGGTCATTCTCACCAGATAGGTTTGAGTGAGTTCTAAGGTCTATTCCCAATAGAGGATCATTTGTAGAACTCTAATTTCCTACTCAAACCAAAACATGTATGACTCCAATCCCACCACCATTAACACCACCAAATCCACCAGAATTTACATTAATACCATAGTTGCAACCACCTAACCCATCACCACTGATGGAATTCTTCACAAGTAATCTCACCACTAGGGACTATCCCCGATGGTATCCATGAGATGCCTAAAAACCAAGAACACATTCAAGATTTTAAAGATGCATGCACTCGAGCTCATGTAGCACATCATTATGTGGCCAATAGATTGTTTCCCTATTCATTAGGGGACATGACATATAATTGGTACCTTAATCTACCCACTAGATCCATTAGTAGTTGGACAAACTTGGAGAATTCCTTCATTAATCAATTTTGGTTTTATGTAGACCCAACCATTTTGTACCACTAGCTTTCCATGATTAGGAAGGAAACCAATGAACCCTTTCCTCTATTCAACACGTGATTTCAAAGAATGTATAGGTGCTTTTAGCCACCTTACAAAGTTTCTAAGAAAATTTCCATCCAAGCATACCTCAAAGCCATATACCCCTTGACTAGTTCATTCCTACAAAGAACCTACGAGGATGTGGATATCAACTTTTTGGAAAAAGTTTACCATTTGGCCATTAAATTGCAACAACAGATAACCCCTCAACTCAAAGGTATGGGAGGTACATTGCATTTGTTAGGATACCCTAGTATGCCTAACCAAATGGTTTCAATCAACCATGCAATGAATAGTGGAACCCCACTAATGAACACAGTCCCAAGAATGTCCAATTCTTCCTATGGACCCCTGGCTAAACTACATCCCCCACCCTTGCTTCCTTAGATTAATGATGGAACCCCAAATTCTTCCTAGTAGCAACATCCTTAAAATTATGAATGAGGAAAAAATCCTCAAACAAACCCGCCAACTGCATAACAAGCGAATCAAGATGCAACAACTATGGAAAATGAATATACTACATGTTTGTCAATAGAGTTGGAAAATTTGAAGAAAACCCTATCTCAAGTGGCTAAGATGGCTTAGTTCAGGTTGAATCCTCCTCAAAATTATAAATAGTACCAAAATTAGGGAGGGTATCTAAACTAGAACAATTACCCCAATCAAAATAACAATCAGAACCAAAGGAACCTTCAAAACTAGAATTTCCAAAATTAGAATTGTCAAAACTAGAATAGAGGGTATAACCAGAGGCCTAAAAATAGATAATGGGTTATAATAAAAAAACAATGAAGGAGTCCCACATAATTACCAAGCCAATGAGGACAAAACACACACTATAAATGTCAAAAATTTAAACTTCATGACCAACTAGTATAGGTTACATGATCATTACCATCACTTATTTTGAGGTCAATTTCCCAAAAAATGGAAAAGATGGTTAAAATTGCTCAAGTTGATTATCAACTAGCACAAGGAAATGCTAACAAAAGTAGTTGGTCTATAGAGACTTCCATGGCCTTCAAGACATGATGAGTTTAAGTTTCCCTTCCAAGATGAAAATGACCAAGAAACTAATATGTATGATGCTCAAGATTTTCAAGCTAAAGGAGGCCATTTTCTAAGAAACCAAAACAAATTACCTTTCACCATGTCTGCTCCTCTAGCTAATATCATCGTACCCGGAAATCCTAGAGCGGATAACAATTTGCATCCACCAAAAGGGCCATTTGGGATTCCAAATAGAGGTAATTCTACTTTCTTTCTTTAACAACAATCTGACAATAACATGGAGTATGATATGATTATAGAGATGAAAAATCAAATGGCTTCCATGTCATTCTTTGCTATTCTGAAATGATGTCTTGTTCAACACAAGCTCATGTTGAAAGCTTTGGTTGAGGTAGATCAATTGAAGGGAAAGACAAGAACACCTTCATTCTTGTTAAGTTTAAGAATCTTTGGGAAGAACTTACAAACCTTCCTGTTAGACTCTCGGGCCTCACGTAATGTTATGTCATTTTCCATTTGTAATAAATTAGGCCTAACCCCAATTCAAAATCACAAAAAGGTTATACAATTGGAAAAAACTAAAGTGAATATAATAGGAGAATTAAAAAATGTACACATACAGATAGAATCAGATCCAAGAATTCAAAGTTACATGGATATTCAAATTTTTGACATTCCTGAAGTGTATGGTATGTTTGAGCAGCGATTGGATGAAGACCACTAGAGCTTATCTTTCATCAGACTTCTCAGACATGTGTCTACCATGGAAGGGTATGGAAAGTCAGATTAGGATAGAAAGTGAACCTCACGTAAAACACATGATTATTGAATATGATCACCCTAATGAGGTGGCTTATTTCAAAACTTAATTAGGAATTTATAAGATGGATGAGGTTATGACCTTTTCAATGCCAACTCTCAATCAAGGAAAAACCTTAGAAAAAAGTGATTCCATGACTACCATTAATCAAGAAGTGTTGATCCATAAACTACATCAGGACAAACTAGTCTTGGGAGAGGAGGTAGATTTGTGTAGTTTGTTACTTCCAAACTAGTGTTAGGTCCACTATCAAAACCATTTCAAGTTAACTTGTGAGCCTTTTCTTCACATTTTGAATCAGTTTTTTTAGTTAGGAGATGCTCAAAATAGAAATCTTAGGATGGTCCCCAATTAGTTTTCATTCAAAACTAGTGCTATGATTGTTTTGACAGGAATCAACAACACACAAATAGGAGTTCCATCATTTACAAACCAACCCTTGAGCCTATCTCTAGACCTACAGACTGAGATTAGAGAACCCTAAGAGATGTTAGATACCCATTCCCCCACCCACCTTCCAATTCTGAAGGAGTTACTCACAGAAAAGGTGAGTTACAAAATTGATAACCATGAGGAGTTGCAGGAAACATTTTTTGCACATGTGATTAATTTGAATGAAGTATTTGACAGTCCTCAAATGTAGAGAGTCCCTGATATCAACACCTAGACCAGTCAAATTCACCATTTAATCCAATTAAATAGAAACCTAAGACTGATCTTAAGAAAGAGGTTGTAACCCAAAACCAATTATGGACCCTCAATTTTGATGGTTCTAAATCCAAATTAGGGAGTAGAGCTAGAGTTAAATTGACCAACTCAAAAGGGAAATTATTTTGCTTCTTATAGGTTGTTTTTTGGGTGCACTAACAATGTTATAGAGTATGAGGCATTGGCCAAAGGACTGATGTTCATGCATCAAAAGAAAGTACAAGGCCTCAAAGTGATGGGATACTCAAAAGTGGTTATGAAGCAAGTTCATAGTCAGTATACGTGTCACAAAAAAAGATTGGCTACTTACCAAAATAGGGTATGGAACCTAATTGAATATTTTGATGCTTTTGGCATTAAGTTGATTCCCAAGGAGAATAATCAAATTGTCGATGTGCTAGCAGTAGCAACTAGCACGTTAGAGCCTATCCAAGATTCCAAGTTGGGGAGTTTCTCTGTCAAGTTGGTGTCAGTCCCAACTATTCCTGAAAATGTAAGATTTTTTTAGGTTTTCAGTGATGATCAACACATCTTTGAATTTTTGGCAAGTTAATACATTTTCAAAGGAAAAATCATTGATGAATTTGACAAAGACCAAGGGGACTGGGAGCCTGAAAATTTTGATATGGAAGGTATAATCAATTTAAAATCTAATAGTATCCCCAAAGGAATGGTAGCATTGGAGAGAATTTTTTATTCTAATCCTTGAGCCTGTGAAAAACTACCTATAGATGTTGATGGGGGGGAATATGAAACTTATAATCTAGTAGATTTTGGCCCAGAAAGGAATATATTTATTGGAAAGTGTTGTTTGAAAGTAATTTGTGAAAATATTTTGAAGGTGCTAAAGGAAGACATGGAAAAATTTGTGGGGGTATGAGGATATGAAAAAATTTGAAACCTCGGTGAAAACACATACCATTCCTCTCAAGCCTCAAGAAAAGTTGTTTCATTAGAAGCACTGACTAGTCAATGCCTTGATTGAGCCCTTGATTCTTAAGGAGGTGCAAAAATTGTAGTCAGTGAGAATTATTTTTTTTGTTAGGAATTCTACATGGGTCACAAATTTGATACCTATATACAAAAAGAGCAGAGAGATCAATCTGTGCATCAATTTTAGAAATTTAAACAAAGCTTTAAAAAAGGATAATTATCCTCTTCCTTCCCTTGATGAAGTGCTATAAATAGCTAATGACTCACAAATGATGTCATTCCTAGATGGTTATTCATGATATAACCAAGTGTTTCTAAACAATGAAGATCGAATGAAGACTTCCTATAGACACTAAAAAATTGTCCTCACAATCGTCCTATTTTTTGGCTATTAATTAAATTGATACTATTATCTGTTTAATTAAGTCACTTAATATTTTCTTCTATTAATTCGTCAATTAATTTAAATCATTAACATATTATAAGCATTTATTCATTGATAACTATTATCCATTTGTATAATCATTAAAATATCCTTTGCATTTATATCACATTAATCTTTGTCCATTTACATATTTAATTAAATCATGTAAATACATAAATTCATTAAATAATTCATTTAAATTCACAGTCACTTTAAAATATAATTCTAAACCTACATCATATTATAAATCATCTCATTTATTTCTCTCATTTCAATCAATTTCAATTAATTTCAATATGCATTTCTCCACATTAGTCTTTTATCCCACATCTCTCTCGTAACTTGAATTCACCCCATGAATTCATATATAAAAAGCCATTTCTTCTCACCAAAAAAGATATACATTTGATTTCAATTAATCCTCTCTTCCATTCATCATAACTTCTTGTTGCACTTATGCTTATAAAAATTTGAGAGCATCAAATAAATAAACCAAGATCATGATGAATAGGAAAACAATGGCACTGATTTTATTTTGAATGCATGTGTTTTTGGTTTTTTCACAACTTAGTTTCATTTTGCATGTGTTTACATTTAAGAAAGGCTTTATTGATGATATTTTGAAATCTTGATTTTGGATTTATAAGTTA
Organism: Sequoia sempervirens; assembly: GCA_007258455.2. Classification (NCBI taxonomy): domain Eukaryota; kingdom Viridiplantae; phylum Streptophyta; class Pinopsida; order Cupressales; family Cupressaceae; genus Sequoia; species Sequoia sempervirens. The sequence continues at coordinate 44,543,397 of VDFB02256132.1, forward strand.
AATCATTGAGTTTTTCAGTTTTCAACATGCACATAATGGTGAACCCGACGTGAACTTAATGAATATCATCCTTAGTTGATAGTGTATGTTTCTTTTATTATCTTTATATTTCATGTTACTAATCATTTCATTAGCATAATGATTTGAATTTTATTCAATATAAATAAGTGAAAGATCATGACATGTGAGTAACATTTTGCAATAATTTGATATGTTGATAATGTTTTTTTTTGTAGTAACATTTTTTGTAGGGATATATTTGCATTTTATCTCTGATATTTGTTTGTCTATATAGCATAATCATTTGCATTATCGGCTATTTCTTCTATCTTTTTTTTATGTAAACCTTATAACAAGCATCTCGTTCAGCTGAAGTGCACATCCTTGTGAATTTGACCATCAGCTTTCAGCGGTTGTGATCGATCTGCACTCTCCTTTCTCATCCATCCCCAGCCCATTGTTGTCTTTTTTGCATTAGCTTTTAGTTTCTTAAAATTCCCTCAATGAACTCTAGTAAGATCCATCATCTCGGTATTGGATGTATCTCGGGTATGCAAGTGGCGTGCTAGTAGCCACTGTAAACTGGTTTATGTCATACTTTGGGACTTTGTGGAATCTCTTGTCTAGCTTTTGCCCCATTTCTTTTTCCACCTTCCCCTTTTAATTTCCTAGAAAAAGAATCATATCCGCGCTTCCTCATAACCATGGCTCTCTAAATTGCAACACCATCTGCACCTTTTATCAACTATTACTTTTGCAATACCCATTTTTGAAGAGGAGTAGGAATCAAACCTTGGATCCAAGTCTAACTTGTCTCGTTTATAAACTAGGAAGAGAAATTGCATTTGTGTGTGTATCAAATGATATTTTCTTTGCTCCTTTTATGACTGAGGCTTATCTACTAGTTATTCATTTGCTAAGTATGAATATAATATGTGATGAATACTATTGGAATTGACCTCTTGCATTAGCATGGTGAATACTGTCTACATGATGAATACCGCTTGCATGGTGAAACGTTTTTGCATGAAGGTATCGATCTAAAAGGACGTGGTTGCTCTATTTCTGACCAATGGTTTTGGCTTGGGTTGCTTAAGTTGTTTGGCACTCTTGAGTATTACACGGTATTGAACAATGATTCTTCTAATAAAACGTCCCTGTAGGTATTGAACCTTGAAATTTTGCATAGTAACTTCTAAATGTTTATGGCATACAACTCTATCTTCTTGCCATAGCTAATAGTTGGCTAGTGTAGGAGGTGCTTTGCTTTAAATTTAAATTTAGTTTTAGTTCTAATCTAGCTTTAGTTTTAATTTCGTTTAAGTTTTAGTTTAGTTTTAGTTTTAGTTTTAGTTTTAGTTTTAGTTTTAGTTTTAATTTTAATTTTAGTGTTAGTTTTAGTTTAATTTAGATGAGTCTTTTTTAGTTTTAAATTAGATCAATTAGGATCTTAATTAGTTATGTTAATTTAATTTTAATTTTTCAGAGCAAATTAGATTAAGTTAATTAATTCAAATTAATTTAATAAATAATTAATTTTAGTTAGATTTAATATTTAGTTTAGATTTAATTTAATTTAGATTTAGCTTTTACTTTTAACTTGGCTTTTAGCTTTTAATTTAGATTTTAATTTTTAAAATTTAGCTTTTAACTTTTAATTTACATCTAATTTCTAATTTAGATTTAATTTAATTTAGATTTAGAATTTAGATTTAATTTTTAGTTTAGATTTAATTTAATTTAGGATTAATTTAGTTTAGAATTAAGTATAATTTAGATTTAAATTTAGTTTAAATTTTTAATTAATTAGATTTTAGATTAATGTTAATCTTCTTCTTAGTTTAGTTTTTTTTATTCACGGGGCTAATTTTTGTTGATTGGTATTTTTTTAAGGGGTTTGCATGTCAGAGACTTGAAAAGTGAAAATATAAACACACATTTGTCAAAGAATGGAGGCTTGAAACTACTAATGATATTTGGTGCAAGATATTTCTTCAAGACTTGATTTTTAAAACCGATTGTCTTTTAATATAGTAAACACTTTGTTTGGTGCTTAAAAAGAACATCTATTTTCTATGTTTGGCACACTTGTGCATGTGTTGAGTGTACCTACTACTAACACATACTATCCTCTCCCTTGGATTTTTTGGTCTTGGGTGCAAGAGAAAAGTGTTAGCAACACTCATGTTTTCTTTTTTAGAGGGGTCTGCCTCGCAAGAGGGAATGACTCCAACCAATTTTTCGCTCAGGACGATATATAAAAGGATAAGACTAAATTGTCAAGTCCTCATGATAGTCTTTTCCCTTGTCGTATAGTGTCACTGGAAACAAGGTACCTACCATAAAACGTATAAGAGCCCTTATTAGTGTGATTAAAGCCTTAGTTGGCTTGTTGGATGCTTGTTGGGAGTTGTGTCCCTGAGTATACACTAAGAACCAACTGTTTTAGTAGCCCAAAATCCTTCTATTTGCTAGCGTACCTCTGAAGTTGTGCCACATTTTTGCAGTTCAATGTAGAGATAGAAATGTCCTTGAGATCTTTGGGTCTTTGGTAATTTGAAGTCTGGTGTGCTCAAGAAGTGAGTGTTGTGGAGGGGAGCCAGTGTCACCAAACTTCTAAGCTATCCACTCTAAATAGGTGTAGCTAGAGAAATCCAAGAGGAAACCCAACAAATATTGTCTCTACCACCCTCAGATTTTTTCTTGTATTGCAATAATCAAACAAAATTCACAATAAAAAACAAACAATTTTTTTTTTTAATGAGTGTTTCTTTCAAACAAACAAGCAAACAAACCTTACACCTAAAAATTGCAACACTTCACAACTTTAGACTAAGCAACATTTTCAAATAAAACAATCAAAATTAGGTCAAACTCTTGAGATTCATTTTCAGACCAACTTCTTGTGATTCTTGTTTAAAACTAGAAACTTGCTCCATTCACCTTGCATATCACCATTCAATTATTAGGTAACCGTTTTAGGTACCTTGGCATCCTCATTACTTGCATATCCCAACATCACATTAGGATAGAAGAACTCTCTATACCCTGGTACAAATCATTGCTTAAAAAAAAATTGTAATTTGACCATGTCACTTTTAACTTAATCCTTTGTCATTTTGGTGATAATTTCCTACTCACAAGTCTAGTTGGAAAACTCACCTTGTCACTTTTTTCACTTGTCCTAGAAAAATACCATTTTACAATCCTAGTTGAAACATTGGTTTACCTTTGGATGGTTAGTGATCCTATTCTTACATCTTTCAAAAGTGTTTAAACCCTCGAGTTCGCTATAGCTATCCATCACCTCTTAGTCATTTGCATCCTTCATACCACAACATTTTAGAACTAAAAGAGCATTATCATGCACTTTAGACTTCATAACATCTGACATTATCATTATTACTTTAGTCTTGCATACATTATCCTCAAAATACCAAAAATACAAAAAATAAATTGCATTACATTTAGGCATACCTTATTTCAAAAATACCAAAAACATAGTCTTACTTTCATATCATCCATCTTCTCTTTGCAAGTTCTTTCATGGTTGAAGCTAGGTCACAAAGAAGACAAAAATACATGGATTTCCCATTGGACAATGAGTTTGTTAACCCATTTGCAAACTCCTCACATGGAACACCTAGACCCTACAAATCTCTATTGGAGAAATTTGTCACTAGAGACCAAAATGGAAACATTATCATAGAAGAACTAGAGGCTACTTCCCAAGATCCTAAGTTTTCCTCTTTTGTGGATGAATTCTTGGCACAAGACCCTCAACATCACCCATCTAAACTGTTGACAAAAGGTGCCACATTACCTCCCAGTTTTGATATCAATACATAAAGAGCATCATCCGCATGCATCAACCAAACTCAAGGAAACAATAAAACTATCTCTAATAGCTATATCCCACAATTTATACATCTATACCATTAGGAGGAAGCACACAATATGCAACAAAAATTCACACCTCCTTATTTGGCACACAAGGAATGACCTTTAGCACAACACAACCAATGAAACGGTCCCTAACATAATCCATGTCACAATCCTTTGGTCTTATGCTTAATCCATTTAACACAATAAACATACCTTCAAATCCATTTGGAGAATCAAGTTCCATGAACACCACATCATCAAATCCATTTGGAACATCTAGGGCCTTGAACACCACATTATCAAATCTTTTTGGCACAAATAAATGGACTAGAGTTCATATTCATGGAACTAAAATAAAGATCAATGTGCCACAAATTCCTAACACAAGCGTTCCTCAAACAAATCCTCAAGGATCTTTCCAATTCAACATTAAACATTCACAAGGTCCATATACTTCTAATATATTTTAGATGCAATCCAATATTTAAATCTCGACTCAAACTTTCACCTCACACATTTGAAATCATACTACACACATCCCCCAAATCCAAATTCCTACCTCAACTTACATCCCAACTATGAATAACACAAACATACCATCCCTTCAACACATTAGATTGCAAAGCACAAACACTGGGCCTTACCAAAATATAGTCGTAAACACTGTAGATACAACACTCATACCATATGGTGTCTTAGCATATCAAATGTTGGCCTTGCAAAAGAAAATGGAAACCATAACATTGTCAAATAAGAAAACTTACTCTATCCAATAGTTATGTACTTACCCATTCGATAGGACATTATACATGCCTCCTTTTCCTCTAAATTATGACATGCCAACTTTACCTAAATATAAAGGAAGAGGAAACCCCATTGAGCATGTGAGGGAATTTCATATGACCTTGATTGGAATTGCTTCAAAACAAGCATATTTAATGAGACTATTTCCTAGGAGTCTCATGGGGCATGCTTTAGACTGGTTCTCCCACCTACCAATAGGCATACGATCATGGGAAATACTTGTTGACAAATTTATCACCCACTTTTCCATCAATATCAAAAATGACATCACTATTGCTACCCTATGTCAAACTAAACAAGAGGAGGGTGAAGCTTTCATAACATTCTTCTAGAGATGGAGAAGTTTAGCTAGCTATTATCCTATTGAAATTCTTGAAAAAAAAAAATTATGTTTGTGAAAAACCTAAACACAAACTTAAAATATGCATTGGAGGCTCATTGTTGTTCCACATTTTCTGACCTTGTTGAAAAAGGCCCCCTCCTTGAGAAAACCCTTGTCACTAAAAGGGAAATTAAAACTTATACCAAAACACAAAATTCCCAAGGAGCATCAAATGATTAAAACAAGTTTTGGTCCCATAATAAGAATGTAACAAATGATGGAGTCGTAGATGTGAAAGTTGTGAATAGAAAAAGGTCTTGCATTGACTCTCAAAGCACCCAACATGAACAATAACACACCATATGTTTCTATATAGTTGTAAAATTGCACCCCTTGAAATTTCGCATACATCTTTGCATCTGCTTTAGTATCCACTCCCTTAGCTTTTGTGTAGGCTCATTTTAGCCCCTGTATCAGCCTTTTTCCCTTCTCAAGATGCTCTAGCACCCCTTTTCAGCAGCTGCCTTCATGTGTTAGCTTTGCATTGAACTTTGAGCTTTTCTCATTCTTGTCGTTTTGTAGTGTGACGTGTTTGGATAATAGCACACCATGCAAACATTTGTGTGTCATGCTAGCATCCTATGACATTTCAACACTCAAACAACTGTCTCCATGCATGCTTGCCACTTGTCCTCACCTTTTGTTGGTGGTAACGACATGAGACACCTTGTAATAGCTGGAGAAGCTTCTTTTCTCTCCTTAAAAGCAATTTTTTCACTCCATTTGCATCTTCTGACTTCCTCTAACTTCTTCTAGCTCCATTCTTCCAGCTTCTAGCTTCACTCTAGCTTCTTGGATATTTTTTCCTCTTTACTCTCTTTCTTGCACAAATATCTCACTCGTTACAAAAACTTCAAATACTCTCAAGCTCTCTTAGCAACACCTTTTGCAACACACTCTTGGCTCTTGCAACTATCTTTCTCTCCCTCTTTGCATCTCATTTGGATCTTGCAACTTCATCTCCCTTATTTCATGCTTGTGAGCAACTTGGGATTCCATATCCCCCAGCTATTACATCTTATACATTGTGATATAGGTTCTCCTCCTTGAGCAGGGATTGCTTTCATCACATCTTTTGTGATACGGGTTCTCCTCCTCGAGCACGGTTTTCTTTTATCACTCACACTTGGTGGTGCGGGTTCTACTACTAAGTAGGTTTTTCTTTCACCACATGCTTTTCTCCATTTCAGTTCATCTCTCTCTCTATCTTCTTGGTTGTCTATGGAGGTGGGAACACTAAAATGGGGGTTTGACTAAGGAAAACCCCTATACAGCCCCAACACTTTCTCTAGATATCTTATGGACATAGGTTTTAAAGACATTCATCTGGTGGAGGCTTCATCACTCGCATGGTTGTAAGCATTTCTTTCCTTTCTTCTCCTTATCTCTAACATTTCTATCTCACTTTATTTTAGTTCTATTGCATTCTACTACTTTATCGCATTCTGTAAATTCTTAGCAATCAGATAGCTAGTAGTCATTTAGGCATTTTTTGTGATAAAATCATTCTTTAGTCCATACCAAACACCAATGTATCGCAATATCATCCATATTCTGTACTAATGTCCTTTAGCCGAGAGCTTGTCAGTTTGTCCAGAAAATATCTGTGATGTACTCTTTCAAATTCTAAAACTCTTTTTTTTGTTGTTCTTGAGGTAGTTTAGGGAAATTCACCCCATGAGGCTCTCTGAATGAAGAGAACTCATGAGTTACGAATCCCCCTCTTTTACAGTTTCCAACCAAACAACTAATATGATACAAAATAATCAAGGACGGGGACCCCCAAGACAACCAAGGCAATACCCACTGAGAAAATACATTCATTTACTAGAACCAATTGAATCTATCCTCAAGAAGCTAGTACAATCAAACGTCATACAACTTCCACAGCCCAAACCATATGAACCAAGATAGTTCAAACCTTCTTGGTGGGATGACAATTCCTTTTGTTAATACACCACACCAAAGGGCACAAGACCTCGTCATGTCATCAATTGAAGAACATGATTCAAGACTTAATTGAAAATGATACCATAGAGGTTGAGGGACAAAAAAAAAATTCCAATGAAGATCATACACTTTTCAAGAATCTATTGCAAGACCATTGAAAATCCTCAATTTTAGGTCAAAAGACAAAAAACCATGCCAATTATACCAATGCCTCTTTTGATTACACAATTATCAACCACATCCAAGATGTTGTCGATCATGTTAACAAAATCACCATTAAGAAGCAACCTGAAATTGTTGTTACTACCTACAGAGCTAAGGTTACCATATCCGGTCCTCCTATAAAGCAACCACAATCAAAAACCCAATATAACCTTGTTGACCAATTGGGAAAGACACCTACATAGATTTCTATCCTTGAGCTTCTATGAATATCACCTAAACACAAAGTTATCCTTGATAAGGCTCTAAAAGAAACCTCTATCCCTACCAACCTGGACATCAACCGATTTGAAGCCATGGTTGGATATTTGTCTAATTCCCACCATGTCTCTTTTTTCTAAAAAAGATTACTCTATATCCAAGTCAAACCATAACGACCCATTACTCCTTGAGGTTTTCATCAACAAACACAAGGTCAGATGAGTCCTAGTAGATGGTGGATCTAGATTGAACATTTGCACTTTAAAACTAGTAAAGGCATTGGGCCTCTCTGAAACATGTGTGGATACAACTAAAAGCATTTTCATCAAAGCCTATGATGAAAAAGAATGTTATTTTGAAGGTGTTATCACACTACCTATCAAGGTTGCACCTGTAGTAATAGATACAACATTCCAATTCCTTGTATAGTCATAAAATTGCACCCCTTGCAATTTCACATACACTATTGTATTCGATTTAGTGTCCACTCCCTTAGCATCTTGAGTAGGCTCATTTTAGCCCCTGCATCAACCTTTTTTCCTTCTCAAGATGCTTAGCACCCCTTTTTAGCAGCTATCCTTCATGCATCGGCTATACATTAAACTTGGTGTTTTTCTCGTTCATGTTGTTTTGTAGCGTGGTGTGTTTGGATGCTAGCGTATCGCACAGAAGTTTGTGCATCATGCTAGTGTCATGTGACATTTCAAAACTCAAACACCTATCTCTAAGCATGTTTTCCACTTGTCGTCACCTTTTTTCAGTGGTAATGGCTTGGGACGCCTTGTAACAATTGAATAAGCTTCTTTTCCCTCTTTTTAAGTCATCCTATCAATCAATTTGGTCTTCTAACTTCTTCCTCTACTCTAACTCTCTTCTACTTCTAGCTTCTTCTACTTCTTGGATTCTCTCTCAAGCATTCTACCATCTTTCTATCTTTCTTGCTTAACTCCATATAGCCTGTCATCGCAGCTTCATGCTCTCTTAGCACCTCCATTTGCAACACTCTCAAGATTTCTTAGCTACACTCTTTGTAGCTCTCTTGGCTTTCACATCTATCTTCCTTGTCTTATGCTTGTGAGAATCTTGGGATTCTTCACATCCTCTACCTATTGCATCTACATATTGTGATACAGGTTCTCCTCCTTGAGTGGGGATTGCTTTTATCACCTCTTTTGTGATACGAGTTCTCCTTGAGCAGGGTTTTATTTTATCACTCATACTTGGTGGTGTAGGTTCTAGTCTTGAGCAGGTTTTTCTTTCACCACATGCTTTTTCCATTTTGGTTACACTATCTCGTTCTATATGGCTATCTGTGGAAGTGGGAACACCAAAATAGGGGTTTGATTGAGGCAAACCCTTATACAGCCCCAAAATTCTCTCCAAATCTTACAAATGTAGGTTTTGAAGACATTCACATGTTGGAGACTTCATCACTTATGTGGTTGTAATTACTTCCTCTCTTCTCCTTGTCTTTATCATTTATTGTTTACTTTAATTCAATTATATTACATTCTGTTATTTTCCTATGCTTTAGAAGTTCTCACGAATCAGAGTAGAAGTAGTCATTTAGCCATTCTCTATGATATTCTCGCTTTTTGGTCCATACGAGCGCCAGCTTGCCTCTGGGACGCCATCACTCCAAATTGTCGTTTGTTTCCCACACTGTCGTCCTTTGGTCGAGAGCTTGTCATTTCTTCCAAAGAATGTTTGTGACCTTCTCTTTCAGATTATAGAACTCTCGCCACCGTTCCTTGAGGTAGTTTGGGGTAGTTTTCCCCATGAGGCTCTCTGAATGAAGAGAACTCATGAGTAGTGAATCCCCCTTCTCTACAATCCTAAATCTTAAACTACCATACAACCTAATCCTTGGCCAACCATGGATCCACACCATGAAAGCCATCCCATCGACATACCATCAATGTCTGAAGTTTCCTTATAATGGCACCAAAATCACAATCATTGGCGATCCTAATCCCTTTTCATATTGCACCAATTTGAGGGGGGGCCCTGAACACCAAGTGCCTATAATCCATGAAGCTATAGTGTCCACTCCATCCAATTATATTGATCCATCCACTTTAACTAAATTCTCCACATTTTCCATTCCATCTACCGATCCCAAGATTCAGATCTAGGACAAGGGGTGTGGGGAGTATCATATGAACACTTCTTATTACATAACTAAGTTACCAAAGTCTCCAAAGTCTTATGGAAACCCCATCTATAAGATGGAACCTAAAGTTGTCATTAAACTTCCTCCCATCACCACCTTCACAAGCTAGGAAGAGTTAAAAAAAAGGACATTGATGATATTTTAGATTGGATCTACAAAGATGAGGAAGATTTGCAGCTGCTACTAATAGAACAATATGGTAAAGGCTTTGAACTTAAGAAAAAAAGGGGTTATGATTGAATCGATGGAATAAAAATACATAAAAATGGAATGCGAGAACCCTTGATGCCTCTTAAATAGTTAAAGGACTCAGGGCTAGGATTTGTACCAATTAGGATTGGTGCTTCAAGTACTAAGGTGATTTCAAATAAGGATGTGAGTGCTTCAAAATATGTTAAAACATCTAAAAATACTATTGACCTCTCTTATAACGACACCAACTATAATGAATATGAGTGGGATTCTTGTACCACTAATGACTATGAGCTCAACAATGTCTTTCATGAGTTTGATAGGCCCTGCCCATCCTTTACCAAGCTCATGGATATTAATATCCATGTTGATTCATTTCACGAGCCTAACCCACCAAATACCACAAAAGAAAGAGCATGGATAGAATGCTTTTGGGACCTTGATAATACATCTATCTTTACCTTATCCAATGATTCCCCATTCTTTAATAACACTGATGATGACATTCCCCTTGTTTATCCATAATTAGTTGATTGGGACCAACAAGATCCACCCACATTGGACATATTTGAAAATGATGAAATCATCGCTAAATTCATGGGACTATGAGAAGGCATACCACATGGGGAACATAAGGATGGTTTCACTATAGATCTTGATGTTGTGGCATATTTTGGAAAGATTGTACCACCCTGTAATCAATAAAATGATAAAAATAAAATAAAAAATGGTCTTTAGGTGAAAACTAGAAGGTGCCTTTTGACCAAGAAAAATTAAAAAATAAAGGATGTATCCAAGGGAAAAAACCTCTCTATGGAACCCAAGGATGGAGGGTTGGAATTTCTCCCCATTAATCATGAGAGGTCCTCGATGCTAATTGAAGAAGTAATGGAAGTCAATATAAGTACAACATGTTGACCTCTTTGACATTGGTTTTTGCATTGATGTCAAGTGTTTATCTTGACATATACATAGGTGGCATACATTCAGATATTTTGCACTTTAATGAAAAACATGAGATAGTTTGGTTTTGGTTGAATGTTCAACATGGCACATTTTTTAGGTAATACACATTGGTATATATATATATGATGTAGAGGGAATGGGACTTTAGGAAAAACACAACATTTCAAGTCTTACAATGTTGCACTCTTAAACCCTCTTCTAGGCACCCTTATGGAGATAAGGCCTCAATGGTTCACTTATGACTTAAATCCTTCCCTTAAGGACCCAAACCCTTGGAATTCCCTTAGGAAACTCAATCAAACCTGTCTTGTATGGTAACAAAGTCCCAAGCCTCTGTCTTAGACACAAACCCACTGATTCACCTTGATTAGGCTTCTAGCCCAACTAGGTCTCCAGCGACTATTTTTTTTTACTTTTCTCACAACTTTCCCAAATGAATCCCCAAAAAAATGACTGATTCAAATGTCTTTCCAGATGTTACATAACATACTCAAACCCTGATGGCACTTGCTTTGGATCAATCTCTCCAAAATTTGTTGTTTCCACAAAATTTAGGCCTAATTAGCCCTTTTTTCTCAAAGCAACCCTACTCAAATCTTGTCCCCTAATTATGAAACCTTCTACAGTGTCTTAAATTGTTTTCAAACTAAGGATTTTCAAGGTCTTAGACTCCCATGACACTCTTAAGACCCTTAAACACAAAACCCTCAATTAATTCATCTAAAACTAGGGCTTCTTGAATACTAGCCTTCCAATGACTTCTAGAACCAGTTCTTTCACTTTTCACCAATAGCTCAGCATGTTTCATCAATACCAACTCATAAACATGCCCCTTGTTTAGGCAGAACTCCTACCGCTATACCTTAGGCACCATTCCCATGCACCTTGCCTTGTCAAATCTCAGTGTACACCTTAGAATTATTCCTTCCTGCACATTACCCTATTAGCTCTGTATGATACATGTTAGACATGATCCACTTCATAGGTTACAGTAACATTCTTCCATGAAATGGATCAGTCATCCATGAAAACCTCCAAAAATTAGTGAAAAAGTAGAATTTCCTTTAGACAGTCAGTAGTATTACACCAGAAACTGATTGTTAATGTCTATTAGGACATACAAAAGGTTAAATGCATGTAAAAAAAGTCCCTAGTTCATCCAATGGAACATTTCATCAATAACAATCAGAAATTCATCAAAAAGACACAAGAAAATGCAAGAAATTTGATGTTTTATTGCTTCTTCCTGTAGCAGTCCATACAATCCCTGCAATATCAACCAACCCTCTATACAAATTCCTTCTCTAGCTTTGTAGACGCATATCCCAACTGTTCCAACTGATTTGGATTGGTTTAATTACATTATAGTTTCTAAAACACCTAAAACCTACTTACCTGCCCAAACCAAAACTAGCTAAAAACCCTCCAAAACTATCACACTATTGGTCCACTTACAATGCATTTTGGTCCTATGGTCCTTATTAGGACCCTCAGGACTTTTGATCCTTCTATTATTTTTATCCACTCCAAAGGCCATTATAGGTTCCAAAATGGCATAGTTGATGCTCTGAGGTGATTGATAGGTCTTCATGACCCCTGCAACCTCCTGACTCTTCAAGTGACCCTTAAGGAGCTTGGGTGCCCCTGCACCAATATATATACATATATATACATATATACATGTTTAGTATTCATTGAAAGTTCAGTGTTATTTGATTAGGGTTGAATTTCATTGAGATGGAAATGCTCTTTGGTCACAAATGAGTATACATTTTTTGTGTTTATGGGTGATTTTGATAGTGAAAGGTTATTGAGACAACATACTTGGTATACATATGGCGGTTTTTTCAACTCTCGACATATTTTGTGTTAAGACATGCTTTATTCTTAGGGTTTCAATTTGGCCTACACTTATCATTTTGTTATAGACCATCACATAGGTCTTATTCAATGACCTTGGCACATTTGCATCACTAGACAAATAGAAGGAATTATGGTTGTGCACTATGGAAATGAAGTGTGCAACTTCCTTGTTCATACCAAAAGGGTAATGAAGGAAGAAGGATGTGATTTTACAATGCTCACATTGAAGAACAAACCCTTGATATTTCAATGCAAAGGAGATTGAAATCTATCAAAGGGGATTCTCCTAGAGGCTGAAAGATAATAAAAGGGTTTGCCACTAATGCAAAACTTGGAAAATGCAAGATGTTTGAAAACATAGTGTGATATGGAAAAAGACCTAGAAAATGACTTAGAAATGCAAAAAAAACAAAAACAAAAAGCTACAAAATAGGGAGTGTGCACCTAGAAATGTGTTGAAGAATAGAAATAACTGAAATTCTGAAGATGCTAATTTTTAGGCCTGGTGGGACTCATTCAACATTATGGGAGAATCAGTCCCAGTTCTAGAAAACTATCCCAAAACAAGTTTCATTCAAAAGGGTATTCGAATCCGCAAAGATCTCCAAAAAACACCTATAGTGGGACTCATTCACCACTACTAGGGGATGAGTCCCATTTTGTTGAAGAGTGTCCCAAGGGTAGAATCTCGAACTAAAACATTGCAAGCCTTTGAAGATGGATGAGATAAGAACTTTCCCACTAATTTCATGCAGATTGGATGGATAGTTTTCCCTAGATCTAAGTTTCCATGGGTCTTGACAACTTTTCATGACAACTTCGACAACATTTGTAACTTTATCATTTTTGGCATTTTTCTTCAATCTACAGACCTACAATCACACATTAAAGAGGGGAAAACTTGTTGATTGTTAGAGGATAGGGGTTTTCCTTGGTCAAACCCCTTTTATGTAATTAAAACAAAATGATGAAATAAGATAATAAAGAATGAATATGAAGTAATGCAATTAGAAAATTTCCATGATGATGGATATTGAATTTATATAGCAATGAATGAATAATCTACCCTTGAATATCTTAGAAAACTATCTTGATGACTTATAATGCTAAAACCCTAGCTTGCTTTACTTGAGATGGATAATGAATGATGAATGAATGATTGAGGGTGAAATGAACATAAAAACCTTATATTTATATACAATTATTCCCTAATTCCTGAAGATACTACATCACAGGCCAGCCTTAGGTCTTAGAAAATAAAAACCCACCAAAATTTTGAATTTATTTTGATTTTTGAGCCAAATAAGAATCATCTCCTAGTAGTGGCGTATGAGTCCCAAAATGGTGAATGGGTCCCACTCAATACATTTTATGTGGGTGTCAAAAATTAAATATTTTAAATGATGTTTATCGGGTTTATTCTAAAAAATACACTTAAGTAAGGCCTATAGATGTAAAATGAGGCCAATTAAAGCATAAGAAAGGTATAATTATTGATAAAAATCCTAGAAAAGTGTGAAATTTTGTTACAACACTTTACAAAACTTTTAAATAAGGCTTGGTAAATGATAAAAAGAGGTTAGTTAAGTTAAATATATTAATAATACCCTAGAAAAGTGTGAAAGTGTGTTACAAAACTTTACAACTGTTAAGTAAGGCTTTTAGTTCACTAGGGCCCAAGACCTAATATAACATTAAATCAAGGAAATGTTAAGCCAAAATCACAAGGAGGGCCCAAACAAGATAGACAAACTAGAAGGGTTACTTTTTCAGTGTCCACATTTAGCCCCCACTTTAGTGAGAGGATGAACCTGCTTCAAACTCACACTAAAGTAAACATTCAAGAGGGGTCCAATCGTACGAATGTGGATGGTCTAGGATAAAAAAGATGAAGGAGGTGGTCAAGCCCCTAGGATCCAAGATCTTAAGTCAAATTGGCATAAGCACAAAAGGACACACACAAGGTGAATAATATGTAGCAAAACAAGATACACAATCATGCAATGGAAATAACTAGAAGAATGAGAAAAAATAAAAAGGTGGATCAAGCTTCTATCATTTGTCCAACATGTTGTGGATCAGATATAAGTTTTTTTTCCAAAAATACATACTCACTTTGAGGTGACGGAACTATTGGTTATCCTCCGAGTGAGAATTCCTAAAAGGTGAGAAACATACACTCATGGTTGGTATGAACTCACACACACGCAAGTGGCTATGGGGAAATTCATGCCTTGGATTGGAATTCCCACTCGAACCATAATAAAGTTATACCTCTTGATAACTTTAATAATGCACCACACAAAAATCATCTTTGAACTCCATGAGGCAAGCAAAGCTCCATATGCTTGAAACTCATAGACACTATAAATGCAAAATAGTGTGAGGAATGTTCAGAGGGATTTTTCTTAGTTCGTGCAAGGTATCATCTTAGGGAACATTGTGCCTTATGTTTCCAAGAGAGGATAAGTGAAAATGGTCTCATATTGTTTCCAAGAGAGGACAAGTGTAAGGTCTCATCTTGGGAAACATTGTACCTAATGTTTCCAAGAGAAGAAATTTCAAGAAAAAGACAATCACACAATGAAATATGAGTGTCTATTTATGCCCCCACTTTAAAGCAGTTGCTAACACCATTACTATGATAGATTTCTTTAAAGTAGAAGAAGACACAAGAGCTTATTCGGAAAGCCCTAGGTCAAGTTATATGTTTCCAAATGGAGCTACATCATGAATATGGTAGTATGTCACATGTGATCCAACCTAAGGCATGTCGTCCACATCCCAAGCTTTCTCTTATATGTTCATGAAAGTTGGTCAAATATCCAAAAGAGACAACGATAAGTGACATATGGGGACAAGGATATCTAAAACCTTGCCCCCACTTAGTGTAGGAAAAGGATGATCCAAAATGATTGATCATAAATGAGCTAGAGTGAAAATCAGTATTGATTAGAGGAATGAGGTTCCCCCACATAAGGAAGAGCACCAAACTCCTTAAGATATTATATTTTACTACTCAAATCCTTACATTCATTAGTAGAATGACTGTGAACTCTGTGATATGCACAAAATGAATTTTTGTAGTAGAATTTATTTCATTTTCTAGGAGGAAGGGATATTAGGCGATCTTGGAGGAGTCTTCATAGGATACCCTCTTGATCAATGATAAATGTTTCTTTATTATGCGTTAAAGATACATTTCTTAGTACAAGATGTCATACTTACACAAGAAGGCTTAGATTGCAAGGTTTTTTTCTCTCCTTTACAAGAGAGTGTAAAGTCTAACAAATTCAAATCATTAGTGTTTTGTGAGATGACATTGATATTAAGCAAAGATGTATTTTTTTGTAAACTATAACAACCAAGACCACTTGTTTCAATTAGTTTAGGATGCACTACTGTTAAGGTCATCTTAGAAGGATGTTTTGTGATAGTGTTGATATTAAGTGAAGGTTTTTATATTTCTATCAAAGGAGAATAACCAAGACCATGAGTTGTTTCTTGCATGTTAGGATCTATAGGGTTGCAGATACCTTGTTCTCTAGCGCTGCATCCTTTTCCACTATAGCCAATTTATTTCATAAGTTCATAGCCTTTTGCATAAATATATTTCATTGCTTTTGGATCTGGTGGTTGCTCATAATCAACTTCATGAAAGGTTGTTGTGTAATTTGTTGTCTTTTGTTCTAAAGTGGTTGAGTTGGATGCTTTCGAAGGGTCTTCCTATGCCATAGAAAAAATGGTCCCTTGTCATTTTCATGGCATTTTAGGTCTTTCTTCATGATGCTTGGTCCACTTTTCATTTAATAAATGTTGTAAAATGGCTTAAACATTCACATTAGGTCTTTAAAATTCAAATTATAGCATCTTGTGTGGGTTGTGAAGTGTTGTAAGACATTTTTACACTTTTCTAGACTCTATTCATTACAATTCACCTAAAAATAACCTTTTCATCACTTATTAAGTCCTATTTTGAAGTGTTGTGAAGTCTTGTAACAAGATTTCATGCTTTTCTACGCATAATTTCACTATTTACACCTTTCTTATGCTTTATTTGACCCCTTTATGCTCTCATAAGGCTTAATTAAGTGTATTTTTGAATGTAAACCCGACAAACAACATTAAATGTGACTTAATTTCTGACACCCACTTTCAAGTCCAAGGTGGGACCCATTCGCCATGGGTGGAAAATGAGTCCCTCTTGGCTCCAAATTCAAAAAAATTCAAATTTGCTTTCAAGTTTTTATTAAAAATTACTTGATGTCGGCTTATGATGAGGTATTATTGGGTTACTAAGGCACAAGTGTGTATAAATAAGTGTTTTCCTCCTCATTTTACATCTCCTAATCTCATAATTCATTCAAGCATTCAATCATTGATTCAAGCACTTTGCATCATCTAATCAAGCATCAATCAAGCAACTTGGAGCAACCATTAACATAACTTTATATTTCTTCAAGGATCTGGTAAGTTGATAGCATTTTCATGTTATTTGTTTATCATTCACTTACATTTCATTATTTCATTAAGGGTTTGATTACGAAAGTGGGGTTTGACCAAGGCAAACCCCTATTCTCTAACCCTCAACCATTTTTTCCCTCTTGCATGTGTATTTGCAAAATTTTGTATGTAAATTTGACAAGCAATTTGGTGTTGAAAGGTGCTCAACAAGTCAACAAAGTGATTCAAGTCAAATCAACCCTATTTCAAGCTTGGAGAAGACATTTTGTCCATTTTCTGTAGAATTAACTTCGTCAACTCGACAAGCAGACAACCTTAGATTTGGTGTTGCAAAATTGTCCCCTGATTTCTCAAAATTTTGTGAGAGGACTAATTCGCCATCAATGGAAAATGAGTCCCACCTAAATGTTGGAAATCTAGATTTTTTCATATTCTGGATCCTGAAACTTAGAAACTAGTTTCTGACAATTTTCATTAGAAGCAGGACTGATTCACCATAAGTGGCGAATGATTCCCAATGTTGATTTTCAGCAATCTTAGTCAACATTTAGAATATTCTAGATTCTTCATTCTCTACCCAGCTGCACTCTAAATCTTCCTTCTTCCTTTCTATTTTGCATTTGTTCATACTTAGTTCATGTTTGCATATCACATTATGCTTTCAAGCATTGCATAATTCTTAGGTCTTGCATTCATAATCAGTCAAATAGATCATCCAATTGCACTTAGATAATTCCATTTAGTTTTAATTACAACATACATTTCATAATTTTAGTGAACCTAGCTAGACTTTTGGGTGGGGTTTATCTCTCTACTTTTAGGTGAAACATCCTAAGAGTGCAAGAGAAGCCTATAAGCCCTACCCAAAAATCAATGGTTCATTTTGGTGAACCTGTATGTTGAGCACTTTATTTTTTTGATTTCAATTGCATCTTGCATCCTAGACCTCATTTGCATCAACATTCAATTAGGTTATTGTCTTGTTTTTGCACCCTAGGGTTTCTCAAATTGCATTAGTGAAAGACTCCTTTAGATTTCATTTTTGCATTGCATATCATTGAAAAAACTAAAAAATTGCATCTGCATCATTCATTGGCATCTGAAAAGCATTAGAATCACTTTAATTTTTTTTTTTAAATATAAAAATCTCATAGTTGGACTCATTCACCACCCTAGGTGAATCAGTCCACCTGCACATTTAGAACAACATTTCTAGACATTTTTTGGGTATTTCTTGCATTACAGTTTTCTATAATTGCTTTCTATTTTAATTTCTAGAATCTTTGTTTTTAGCTATTTCTTGCATCTTAGTTTACTTTCATTCATTTTCATCATGGAATTTTCTTTTAATAAGTTTTGGAATTCATTAAAATCCTTGGTAGACATGTCCAAATGTGCCTTTGGTTGTGATCCTAATGATCTTGAGCTTCCTCATGATGTAGACATCATTGGAGAAGATGATGATAGCATGAACAAGTTCTTCAATGAATGTCTTGATAACCTAGAAGCCAATGCAGCCTTTTATCCATCCATGAAGCCACAAGATCTTCCTACTATTGCACCTCCTGATCATTTTGCATATTTACATTCTAAAATCAATGAAGGACCTAAAGTTCCTCCATCAAGTGGACCTATTTCCTCTCAACCAACACATCCTCACCCATTTTATGATCACAAAGTCACAAAAACTCCCATAAACCTTGAAGAAACATATGGTAAAGGATTTACTATCCTAAGTAAACAAGGTTGTGATTCAACCCATTAACATGACATTCACCAACTTCTTAAACAAAAAGAAACAAAAGAAAACACCACAAGATTAGGATATGAAGATCCTCCTCATCATGATAGACCTCCTTTTGAATATTGGATACTTTGAGATGATGGTACATTGATTTTTGATTCTCCTCCTAACTTAAACATTCTCCTTCCACTTGAACAACCATTACCTAATTCTAATGACAAGGATGCTAGGATCCCCACAGGTCCTCTTCCTCCTTCCATTCACAAAAATGGAGAGCCTAGAAAATGAAAATGGCATTACAAATTGAAAAAACTCAAGTTTCCTACTCATCCTCCACTTGAATGTGAAAGGAGACTTCAACTACTTTTAAACAAAGTTCTTATACTTTTACCACCTATGAATAGGTTGTTCATATATCCTAAAGATTCTAACATACTGTTTTGAAAATATCATCATGTTATTGGACATTGAACCAAAGATTGTCAGACATTGAAGGACATAATAGATAAGTATCACTTCATTGATACTAATTTCTTTCCTATTATCCTATAAAAACTAAATCACATTATCATTCCATAGTTGTAGAATTTTCTATTCTCACTATTGCATGATCCTTTCACATCACCCACCTCATCTCATTCTTTCCTTACACTTTGTGGGGGGAAAGAAGTTGTTAGCCTTGTCCTTGTAATGCACTTGTCTTTGTCTCTTACCTATGTTATTCCTTTTCCACTTAACTACTTAAGATTGAGAAACCAATAACTTAGCTAATGGTTGACTTACATTTTCATTACTAGCCCCTTTCCATTTTTCTTGTATGTGCGTATCGTGTTCCCCCATATCGTGTGTTTGATGTTCTCTTTCTTTGTGCACTTCCTCTATTTGTCCCTCTATTCTTCTATATGTCATGCATTTCATTTTTTCCTTTTTGTTTTGTGTTTTCCTTTTGGGGATGACGCAAAGCATAGAGATTCCCTATGTCTCTTCCATGTTGACCCAAAAGGTCCCTTTCCTTTTCACCTTTTTGTTTTCTTTTCACTTGTGTTTTCCTTTTGGGGATGACGCAAAGTGTTGAGATGGGCAGAATGTCGAGTTCTACCCTTGTGGGAGCCCATTTTTCTCCACATGTTTGGTCTTCAAATAATGATCAACTTCATGATTTTCCCTATACCTGCACAAGGAAACAAACAATATTAGCATAAAAAACAGAATATGATGATCATGATATTTCTCCTTCAGCTCATTCCCTCTGCACCTCTTTGATTGTTTCAATGCATGATTAATAGTAGGCTGCACTATTGTTGGTGACTCATATAGGTTTCTTCATAATCGGAGCCACTGACATCCCCCTCTTTTCTCTTACAGGTCGATGGAGTTTGAGAATACAAAGGTGCACCATTCATCGTCAACTATCGGCCAAAACAGGCAATGATGATTATGTCGTTTACTTATGTGATTTTCCTTATCGCATCCTCCATAGTGTAGTGTATTATTAATGGTGCATTGTGACAGTCACATCCACGGCTTGTGTGGTTATTTGATTTCAATTCTTGCTTTTCATTTTGAAAAGAGCATGCGTTTCAATGCAAATGTTGTAATATCAATCTGATTCTTGCAATCAAATGAAGCTATGTAAATATGAATTTTTTCATGAAATAAATGAAAGCATCTAAAATGCTCTATTGTTTGTATGCTCAATTTTGTACCTCATTTAATTCTGGAACATCTGAGTAGCACTCTGAAATTCAGTTCTCTCCTCTTAATGTTCAACTATCACTTGATGAATGATAATAAAAGATGCAATCAACACTTAGACATAAGCTGTAATTTCACCTTCAGATAAAATAATGTTCAGCCAGCTCCACCAATCGAGCTGAGGCAAAAAATTGGTAACAATAACATTGATAATAATATTATACCCTTGAAAAGAGATGAAGATCCTATGTTAGACTCTCATTCATGAAGGGGTGTTAATATTATTCAACCTCAACTCATCCTTTATCCCCCTTCGCACAAACAAACTCCACAAAAACCTGAACTTATCCTTTACCCTCCTCAAACTAATGTATTGTAGAAACTAAGTTATAATACCATTGCTCATACATATAACACTCGAAATAATTCACAACCGCAAAAACCCACACCAACACCCTTACCATTGCCTAATCCTATCCAACCAAACCCTTTTCTGCCAGGTCACAATGAGTATAATCTTGTTGAGCAAGTTAAGAATACTCCTGCTAAGATATCATTGTGGGATCTTATTCAAGCCTCCCCTCACTATCACAACATGATCCAAACAACCTTACAACAATTTCTAGTCCCTTCTAATGTGCAACCAACTAACATCATAGCCATAATCCAAGGAATGAATGCTGATATTGTTTTCCACCAAAGTGAACTCCCCCCTTTGGAAGTGCAAAAACAAAATGAATCTTTCATGATCATTGCTCGATATAATCAGATAGGATAAAACAAACTCTTATTGACAATGGCTCAACCCTTAATGTGTGTAGCATAAACCTTTTTGATAGGCTTCGTGTGGATAAATAAAAACTTCAACCTAAATATTTATCTATTAAGGGCTTTGAAAATGTCAAAAAGACACCACTTGGTGTGATCACTTTACCTATTACAGTTGGAGAAGTCACACTGAACACACCAATCCAGGTTATGCCTCACGATCTTTCATATAACCTTCTTCTAGGCAGACCATGGATTCATGAAATGAATGCAGTGCCTTCCACTCTTCATCGCAAAATAAAATACATTCACAAAAGCAAAGTGTACACACTTGAAGCTGAACCTGATCCAAATAGTCATTTACACATTAAGAAAAACAATATACATCATTTAAATATATTAACACCAACTACACAAGTGGAACCCATCCAACAAAAAAACAAACAACAACATATTGAACAAATCATGAAGCTATTAGAAGATGATTGGGGTTCCTTAGACTTCACACCACCACTCATGGATGATCCTTTGACAACATCCACCTCAACCACTTTATACAAAGAAGCAAACTACACAACAAACTTTGATGAGCTTAATCATGAACAACCACCCAATCCAAAAGCAATGAAAAAGATTTATGGAAAAGGTTATGAACTTATGAAACAAATTGGCTACAATGGAAAAGTATGTGGTGCTAATGAACAAGGTATCTAAAACCCTATAGACCCTATCACACAACCAACAACTCATGGTCTTGGCTATTGTCTTGTGATAGAAATTGCCAAGCCTTCCCTCAACATCAACACTCTCACACAACATTCTAAGCCAAACTTAACTATAGAGCATCCTGAACTAATAGACACTAGTGGTCTTAAACATAATGCTTTCCCAAACATCAAACAAAAAACTACACCTTTTCTTAATGTCAATGTCATCTCAAAAAATGTTCATGATATGAATACGTTAAATTTTCCACCCTTGTATAATGGAGAGAATAAAATCTTGCAATCTCAAGAACCTTGCATCAGTATGACATCTATTACTAAGAAAGATGTATCTTTGACACCTACCACAAGACCACCTTCTACCATTAATCAAGAGGGTATCTTGTTGAGACTCCTCAAAGATCACTTGATCATGCTCCCTCCCAAAACTTGTAAGAAAAGCTATTCCAAGACTTCACTTTGTGCATATCATAGAGTTCATGGTCACTCCACTAATGAATGTAAAGCTTTGAGTCATAAAATCCAACATTTTTCAGCATTTTGGTATGCTTCCCTTTATTGGGGCACCTACTTCCTCTAATTGATACCGATTTTCACTCTAGCCTACATTTCATTAATCATTTCTGCTCTCCTTTGTCCTGCACTCAGTGGGGGCAAGGGGTTTAGCAGGCCTTGTCCTCATATGTCACTTTGTAATTGTCTTCTTTTTCTAGTCATTAACCTTTCATGAACATGTAAGAGCAATCTTGGGACGTGGACGATGTGCCTTAAGTTGGCTCACATGTGACATATTCCCTTTTTCATGACATAGCTTATTGGAAACATATGACTTGGCATAGGGCTTTCCACGTAAGCTCTCATGTTCTCCTTCTTCTACTTTAAAGAAATTTCTCTCAATACTGGTGTTTGCTACGACTTTAAAGTGGGGGCATACATCATCACTCAAATTTCATTGTGCAATTTCTTTCTTCTTGTGATGAGTCCTCTCTTTGGTGGAGTCATTTGGCTTGATTCCCTCCAAAAGCGTGATACTTCTTTTGACTTATCCTCTCTTGGAGATATTGAGCATGGGACTCCCTAAGATGAGACATTGCACGAACAAAGAAAAATCCCTTTGAAAAATCTTTAACACTATTTTGTGTTAACATTGTCTATGAGTTTCAAGCATACAAAGTTTTGTTTGCCTCATAGAGCTCGGAGATCATTTTTGTGGTGTCTTATTAAAGTTATCAGGAGGTATAACTTTGATATGGTTGAGTGGGAAGCCCATTCAGTGGCATGACTTTCCCTATAGCCACCTATGTGTTTGTGAGTGCATACCAACTAGCTTATGTTTCTCACCTTTTGGTCTTTCTCACCCCGTGAATGACCAAAAGTTCCATGGCCCTAGAGTGAGTATACTTTTGAGATTTCTCACCTGGCAAATAGCCAAAAGTTTTGTGGCCCCAAAGTGAGTATGCATGTTCTTTTTCAAACAAGCCTAGATCTAATACACAATATGTTGGACTAATGGTCAAAGCTTGATTCACCCCATTTTCATTTCCTTCTAGTTCTTG
Organism: Sequoia sempervirens; assembly: GCA_007258455.2. Lineage (NCBI taxonomy): Eukaryota > Viridiplantae > Streptophyta > Pinopsida > Cupressales > Cupressaceae > Sequoia > Sequoia sempervirens. Next base: position 44,566,987 of record VDFB02256132.1, read on the forward strand.
CCATTGTATGATCATGAATCTTGTCTTGCTGCAAATCATTCACCTTGGATGTTTCATTTCATGCTTATGTTGGCTTGAATTAGGATCTTGGATCCTGGGGGCTTGCATAACCTCCTTTGATCTTTGTCATTCTTCGTCATTCGCATTGGTATGATTGGACTCCTTTTGAATGGCTACTTTAGAGAGAGTTTGAAGCAAGTTCATCCTCTCACTAAAGTGGGGGCTTAATGTGTTGCCAAGAAGTGTATACTTTACTTGATATGGGAGTAATTAATGACAAATTGGACTTAATGAGGCCTTTATTTGGTGTTGTGAGGTGTTTTACACATCCACACTAAGTCTTGGACCCTTGCAAACTCAATAAATTGCATTTAACGATGTCTTGTAAAGGTGTCGTCAAGTGTTGTAAATCACTTTCATACTTTTCTATACTCTTATTAAGAATTTATTTCTAATATTATTAGCTTTTCCCTCTTCTTCTATAATTAAATAATTATTTCAATTATTCAATTATTCATTAGCCTTTTCTCTCTATAAATAAATATCCTTTCTTTATTTACCCAATTAAATAATTATTTTTAATTATTTAATTAGATTATTTGTTCTCACCTCTCCTTTTAAATAAATAAAATTAATATTTTATTTATTTCTCCTATGTTGGCCACCTAAATTAAATAATCTTTATAATTTAATTTCTCTTACCACCTCTTTTTTTGTGCCAATCTTATCTTCCACCACAAGTCTTTATCTATCCATGTATTTTCTCTCTCAATTAATCTCCACCCTTGATTAAGTTATTTTCTAATTTAATCTTGGCCCTTGATCATGATCCTTATTCTTAACTCTTTTCTATAAAAATATATATTTAAACCCTAATTCATTCAATTCATAATTCAATCATTCATTCGATCACCGTTCATGAAGCATTCAAGATAGCATTCAAGCTCAATTCTAAAGCATTCAAGAGTAAGATTCATCCATTGTTGTAGCAACTCAAGATCAATAATCATGGCTAGTTTCTAATTTCATTATGTTTCATGTTTCATTATCTTATTTCATCATTTTGGTTTAATTACCTAAAAAGGGGTTTGACCAAGGAAAACCTGCATGCCCTAACAATCAATATTTTCTCCTTCTTGTCTTGTGTATTTACAGATTTAGGAACTTTAAGGGTTTGAAGATCATTGAAGAAAAGGTTGAAGACTTGTTGAAGAAATCTCTTTGTTGACATAGCCTAAATATCAACAAAAATTCACCTTCAGGCCCAAAAATCAAAGTCTCAAAAATAGACACCTGTGGGAAAATAGAGTGCATACTTAGGGCTTCCATTTCCACTTCTGAATTTTCAGAAACTCAGAAGTGGACTAAGTCACCACTAGTGGTGACCTAGTCCCATTGAACCTATTTTTTAGAATTTTTTGTAGATTTGGATACCCATTTGGCCTAAACAAGCTTTAGTGCAGTTTTCTAGAATTTTTCTGAAAGTGGACTAAGTCACCCAGATTAGCCTAAGTGTCCCATGAGGCTTAAAAATAAAAATTTCTAGAATTTAAGAGTTGTTTCAAGTCTACAACACACTTCTAGGTGCACACCTTTTGTTGTACAACTTATTATTTGGTTTTATTTGCATTTCTAGGTCATTTAGTTCATGTTTGCATATCATAATGTGTTTTCCAACACTACATTTTCATAGTTTTGCATCATTAAATCATTTCAATTTCAAATTAGTGCATTAGTACATCTTAATTAGGCATAATTACACCTCATTAAAATAGATTTTAAGTGTAAACCCTTGCATTTTGGTAACCCTTTCCATCCCCTTTCTCCTTTTAGGTGAAAAATCCTAGGAGCAAAGCATTGTGAAAGGCTAAACCAAAATCATCATTTACATTAATAATCATCTTTATTTTTCAGTTTGTTGCACTTAGGACATTAAATTTAGACACATTTCATCCCTCATTACCTTAATCTTGAGTGTAGACATTAACATTTTGGGCCATCTCTCTCCTTTTAGGTGAAAAACCCTAGAAGAGTTAGAGAGCATTTGGTTTGTCAAAATCATTGTTTACATAAATTTTAGATAATAGTGAGTCTCTAGCACATAGGTCAATGTGCATATCAGCTGAAAGTGCACATAAAGTTACTAGTGCACATGAAAGTCTCTTTGTTGACCCTGTTAATCCTAAAAGTGATAGCATTCAAAATTATTCAAGTATTCATATTGATATTGTGGAGAGTAATATTGAACATGAAGATCAATGTGAAATTTTTGGCTCAAGGTTAAATTCTCAATTATCTGATTTTTTCTTTGAGACATTCCAAATGGAATTTCATAGTAGTCCGAAGAATGAACTTGAGATAGAAAACACTACTTATGCACTGGATGCTGACATTTTTGTTGAATGCCATGATTTGAATGAAGATGAAAGTACTTTTGGTGTTGATAAATATTATTTTCAGAATCTTGAAACACATGATAATTTGTTTGGGATGTATTGGTGGAGTGATGATAAACTGACCTGTGATGCAATTCAGTTGAAAGAGTTACAAATGAGTGAGCAATCTTTTCTCAACACACAAGAGGATTTCATATTGTTTGTTTAGCTATGATATCTCCTTTGAACATGATCATTATGAGGGGGTTAGTGAATGTGATAAGACCATGTTTTCATGTGGTCTTGATCACTATGCTCAAATTTTTCCACTTGATATAAAATTATAAAATGAAGAAAGTGGCAGTGATATGGCCTATGTAATTTGGCTTCCATGTGACAACAAAGACAAATAGAGAGCAAGTTTCCACTTGTTCAAAGGCAACTTAACACTTGTGTTTGCAGAAATGTTGTCACTCATGTTGTTGTGGTGTGGCAGAAGCAAGCATGAGTTGAGGGAGATCAACTCTTTTAACAGATTGGTGTTTGACATAGGTAAGAATTGACTCCTCTTTTTCATTTGGTGGCCTAGGGTCATCAAATGAGGTAAAAAGGTTGAATAAAGGAGCAGTTTGAGAGCGCCCAATGGACCCAAAATTTGGTTAACTCCCCAAAGATTTTAATTCTTGCTATGCCCATAGGGGGTATATATCCCCAGTTGGAGCCACTAGTGGTACTCTCAAATTTTGCAAATTTGAAGTGCCCATATTGAAAATTTTCAATTGCACACTTAGAAGTGCACCTGAAGAATCTACCAAAGTGACCTACTTTGGAAGGTCATAATTTGGAGCCTATTGATTTTCATGAAAAACCCCTTTATGGAAACACTCATGTGACATATGTGAGTGTGCATTCCAGTTTTCAGCTTCCCATAACAAGTTTTGACTATGTTATGAAAAACGAAGCTGGAGGCTTTGGACATTCTTTTGTTGTTTGCAAACTCTTAGTTCTATGAAGTGGCCTCTGTTTGAGCTTATATTTCACAACTGGATGATTGTCATGATGAACAGATTGTTGCTTCCCATTCTCACTACATTCATATACTCTCCTACCCTATTTTAGAGCCTCATGATCTAATTTGCTATTTTTTTGAGATCAAAAGCAAATGCAGTTTGTTCTGATTTTACATTTGCATTTTATGAATTATTTCAAGGTGGTCAACTTTGACCCCTAATATCTCATGAAGAATGGTGATTGAAGAAAATCCCTCTTTCAAATGTACTCAGTATACCTAAATGAGCTAATGTTTCCAGTGGCAGCTTTCTAGGAGTTGATTTGATATTTTTTTCAAGAAGGTGACTAGGTGAGTTTTAATTGGTTATCAACAAGTGCAATTACAAAAAATTATGACTGAGCAACTTTTCCAAGTAATATCTTTCACCTCGGGATCTCTTTTGCTGAACCATCTTTTTCACTTCATTCTTAGTTCAAATGTGTGCATGCCTATAAGTTTTCATGGCTCCAAGAGGTTGTTTGAATAGTTTCCCAGGGAAATTCTAGAGCCTACTTGGCCAGTTTTGATCACTGTGCAAAAATTCCTGAAAGCATATTTCAATGATAGCCCAGTTCATGTTTTCACTTCAGATGCATTCAGAGGTAGCACCTAATTAGTTCAACATGAAACTTTTTTGAAAACAATATATTTTTTTAGTCGGGCCCACATGGGACAGACAGGCTTTACATGGTTATGACGTTGGAATGTTTTCTTTTAATCAAACATTTGACAAAATGTCTGAAGGTGCTTAAATTGTTTGAACAAGTATCTCAATAAAATGTGACATGTATACAAAATGTGGAAACACATGGGAGGCATAAAAGCAGGAAAAATAGTTTTATGTGAGCCTGTGTGGACCGTTGTAAAATGGTTTGATGGAATGCTTCAGTCTAAATTGTCCTTATTAATGGATTTATAAATGGTGGGATAGTTTTGACATCTGAGTCCAATCTGGTCTTGTGTTCCCATGGAGTGATGATTTAATAAATAATGTAAGGTTTCTAATTTATATTTTGATAAAGTGCCAAAGTGAATGGTAACAGGGGTCAGTTGAGGGAAATGCATCAGGGAAGATTTCAGGACTGTTTCATAAAGTGTGTGATAGGGAGAATTTAATTGCGAACATCAAACAAAAAGAGTGCAAAACAACAACTAAAAACACCCTATACCTCAAGATTAGCCTAAAGATTAACTAAGCAAAGAAAAATAGAATATTTCACCTTATTGAGTTGTCCTTTGGTTGGCCCTTCGATCTTCAATGTTGTATTCTCCTTGGATGGAAAGAGATGCAAGCTATGAGATGAGATGAGGATGGAAAGATGAGTGAAAATAGATGCAAATATGGAAATTTGGCTAAGTATGGCTCAAGGAAAAAATTTGCAAGAGTTTGGCTAGCATGAATGATCTCTCCCAAAAATGAGAGAAAAGAGGGGGTATTTATAGAGAATTTTGGATTCTCTAGGGAAATGGACAGTCAAGATTGAGCCACAAGATCAAGATGTAGGACTAAGGTGAGTTGAGAACTCACAAGCCCTCACATCTTGACATGTGGCATGTGAAGTGGCTCAAGAAGGGTGATGTGTACATGAGGTGGAAGGATAGTACATGACATGGAGGTAGTACATAGTACCTTGGGATTGAACAAGATCTCCTCATAAAGGAGGTCCCTGTCCCCATGTGGGTGAGAGGACATGTGAGGAATTAAAAATTCCTCAAATATCCACATGGAGATGAGAAAAGAAATTTTAAATTCCAAGGGATGCATTGGGGGATTAAATGTGAATTAAAAATTCACATAGGGAATGGAGTGCCTTCTTCAAAAAGAGAAAGTATTTAAGAAGGTTGACTTAGGACACATTTCATAAATGATATGGGGATTAGAATGGTCTAATTAAGTGATTAAGGTTGTGCAAGTACTTGATTAGACAAGTTAATGGAAGATTAGAGGCAAGTGGAAAATTATGGAGGATGGGACCCTAATGAAGATTAGGGGTGTGCACATCTTAATCATAAATTAATTATGACTAAGAAAGAGGGTTAGATTGTTAAGAGGGATTAGAGATCAACTTGCAAAAGTTGGAGGATGTGACAATGAGAGAGAAAGTGAGGAATTTAAAAATAAATTTAAAATTCCAAAAGATAATATGACTAAATTAAATAAAGTGGTATATTTATTTAATTTAGAGAGGAAAGAGGGTAAAAACTAGTTATTAAATTAAATACTTTGGAAATCTTATGTAAGACACAAAATATTAATTAAATGAGTGATTTAATTAATACCGGCAAAGATGAAAAATTAAATGAGCAAAAGGATAGTTAAGGAGACGACTTAGACCATATGGAAGTGGTCAAATTTAGATGTCTACAAAGTGCAATGCCAAATTTCAAACAAGAAATATGTTGAGTCAAGTCATTGATTTTGTGATTGCAAGAGATGGAAGCATTGAGAGGAAATAAACCCTCAGCCTAGGGAGCCATCATAAGACAAAATTTAGATGGATGAGAAGCATTTGTGAATCAAAAATGCCTATTTCCATGCATGAATCTGATTATGAGGTCAAAAGACATAATAAATACAAGAATGGTATATTTGACCCACATTTCTATACCTATGTTTTGAAGGGTCTTTCAACTATTCCAAGGCTTCCAAAGGTAGATAGATGTGAATATGAGTGAATGTGGCATGATTAGTACTATGGTGGTGTACTTGAAATGCAAGATCACCCAAAATGTAGTGGATATTATTTCTTTTGGTCTAAGTCATAAGCGATAAAATAGAACAGGCTATGGGATATTGAAGGAGCAAGTTTTATACACGCTAATTTGTTCAAGTTTCTTGATTATGTGAATGCATGACTACTTTTTGCAGCTAGGGTAGAGGCTCGAATAAGATCAAACTAAGTATTGTTTAGATAATGACATGACTCAAGATGGATAAATCTTATTGAGGGTTTTGTATGACACAATTATTGGTCACAACTATGTGGACAATCATCTTTGATACATATGTGGGCACTACCATTCAAATAGAGGGAGGTTTGTTTTAAATTGCTAATAATTTTTAATAGAGGCACTTCAGTTCAAGTCTAAGGAAGCCTAAAGCTTTTATGTTTCATAGACATATCAAATATTTCAAGGCACTATTATTCACAAAATACAAATATAATAGTCTCAAAACAAGGCAATACCATGGTGTAGGGTATGGAAATCCATAAAAAATCATAAAAGGAAGAATCCAAAAGTCATGGAAATAGCACAAATAAGGTACCTGAACTTGTTTAACAAACCCCAAATAAATGTGGAAACCATTGCACCAGTAGAGGGGGTTAGTTTGATATTACACAAGGTAACTTTCACATAGAAATAAGAAGCGACTAGGTATGTGTAGGATCATAATGGGCCAAAAAGTGGTAATATTATGGGTATTTATAGGGTATGTGGCTGACGACTTTTTTTTACCCAAAATTGATGAAATGAAAAGGGCTTTTAGAGGAGATTCTCAGCTTTCCACCAATATAAATTGTGCTTTAATTTGAATTTAATAAATAATTATTATTTATTTTCTAGTAGAATTACAACTAAAGTCATGATTGATAGGTTGATTGAAAATAATCTATAACTTTCAAATGGTATCACATTTTTTGAATCCAAAACATGCGTCACATTCTATGCTTCACATACTATAGGATTAAAAAAAGAAAAATTAAATTTCATGAAGTTTTGACCAAGTTAAGGTGGTCAGACATACGAGTTTTATATTTTTAAAAGTTGTAATAAAAATTTCATAATTAATTATCTACTTGGAAAAAATTACAAAAAATATGCATCACATCCGGACATGAGTCCTCTACTTATATATAAAATCTTACAAAAAAATATTATCATTTTATTATGGTTAGGGTGGTCAAAAAGACACCTACTTCTTATTTTTTCCCTGAAATTTAAGTACTACTGCATTAAAATTTCAAATTTTCACCAAATAGATTTTATTTATTTTTAAATAAACCTAGTAGTTTAGAAACTACATTCAATTTTCTATAGATTATATTATTACATATTTTTGAAATAATATAGATAACTTATTCAAATTTTTACGTCAAGTTGCCTAACACTGATTTTTCAGATTTTTTTGCCACTTAAGGAACTATTTTTTCCATGATGATCCTGCACATACCTGACTGTGGTGAGTATTTGTGTTCAAATGCTACCATGTGTGATAGGGTTGGGTGCATATCCTCATTTCATAGGGAGAAATGTGCATTTGTGGTTAAAATGTATCAAAATTGTTTGAGGAAACTCAAAGACATGTGCTTAGAGTGTTGGCTTAGGCTTGAAATGGGCTCCAAATAAATTTTGAGTTGATAAGGGATACGCCTTAAGGTGGAAAAGAATTTCAAATGCTTGTTGTTTATTGGGTTGCCATTATGCTCAATGAAGAGGTCGATTCAATTTTGTAGGAACTCTTATACAACACCATGAAGTTGCTTTTGGGAGACGTTCAAGCTGTAGACGAAATGGTCGGTACCATCGTTCAAGGCTAAGGAGGATATGTTTAAAGTTGCAGAGCGCCAAACACACAACAAGAAAAGTTAGGGCAAATTGAAGAGGGAAAACAAAGATCAATGGTGGAAAATGAGTGTGAGGTGTAGCCAAATCTCCACTGTTGATTGCTCGTTGTGGGTTTGGATGGCTTTATTCTTTTAAAACTAGTGATGGGGTGATGCTTTTTCATTTCCATTAGGCATCGCTTGTTGTTTTTTTCCTTTTCACTTTGGACAAGTGATGAACAATATGAAGTAAAGTTGTAGTGGGCCCGGGACAACTTTTAAATGTTAGAACATTAATTATTTTAATGTTCCTCAATAAGTGGTTTGGGTTTTATTTTAAAAGACAATTTTCATGAGACATAAGGTAAAATATTAAATGCATTCTCAGTGCCTGGTATAAACATTAAAATGGGTAAAGTATTTTGCAGGAGGGAAAATTTTAAAAGGCAAGAGAGCCTTTGTTGATGGTAAAATAAAAACTTCTTGTGCTATGCACGGTGGTAAAATGCACATGAGGCGTTGAGTGAAATGTGAAGTTTTCCACAAGAAAGTGAATGATAAATGGATAGGTGCAACAAGGTAAAAAAGCAGGGTAACTATTTTTTATAGGTGGAGGTTTTGTTTTCCTGGGAAGAGACAGATCAACTTAGTGGAAAATTTCTATTTCAAATGAGTGTAAATGAAATTGAAATTCATTTTGAAATGAAGGGAAAATTTAAGGTGACATGCCAATAGCACAAAGTTTGTTTGGCTCCCTTAATGATATAAAAGGGAATTCAAGGCTATTGTGCAAGGGGTCTTTTGTTGAATTCTAGATCTAGAAATGCAGAGTGATAACACAAAGAATATACATTCTGAGTCTATAGCTTAGGATTTGAGTCGAATGAGTAAATTTTTTCAATTATGTGGTTTCTAGGCATGTCTAAATCAAATATGCATATCTTTTGAGTCTATTATCTCTCCAACTGTAATATCCCCATGTGAATGATTAATGAGAATTCAATCAAGGGTCATTTTCATTAATTTCCATTGTTGTTTACAATGAAATATGCTTTAGTGTTGGCTCTTGTTCAAGGAATCAATTAAATTCTTTGATTAAGGTGTGAATTCATATAGGTGTTTAGTGGATTTATAAGTAGTTATAGAATCTGTGTAATGATGTGTGAATTGTAATGCAATTCACAAAGATCATGGTTGCTTAGAATTAACATTGCCTTGTAGTTTAGTTTTCTTTGTTTTGACTCCATGCCCTAAGATATGGCACTGATCTTAAAGTGTTGAATGCATTTCCTATGCTTCCAGTATTTGATTCGAGAACAATAATTCATAAAAACACTTTCAATTGACCTACTTTTCTTGTATGTGAATTCTCAGCTTTTAGGTGTTTAATCTTTAAAGGAATTGTCAATTTCTTGAAAGATGCCATCTATTCAATATAAAATGAGAATGTTTCTCCTATTATGCAATGTGTAATTTAGTTGTGTAACAAGAATGTGAGACACACATTGTGGGATCACCCTCCTGGGTCTTGCAGAACCTGAAGTGCAGGAGGAAAGTTGAATTGCTTTCTCTCATTCGTTGGCCAACCCCTTTTAGGTTGCTCATTATTGGAATTGGAAAATCCATAGTCTTCCTTGAAGATCTAGTTGGAATTTAAAAGAGCCAACAACCACTTAGATAGCCTGAATACTCATAGAGAAGTGATGTACGACCCAGGGATGAGGATTAGCTAGAGAGATAGGCTGAAGAGGGGAGCAGCCCTTAGGGCTAGCTCGAGTGTATAGACACTTTTTTAATTTTTTCTAGATTCTTTGATGCAGATATAAATTCATGGGTTCCTTTTTTATTACCTCATGGATATTTTATTTATGATCGATATACATACACTGATCCAAGTTTTGTACCATGACATTCATTATTTGATATATGTATGATACAAATACAGATTCAATATTATGTGTTCATCTTATTTCTTGCTTATGATTGTATGGATGCATATGATGTAAGATGTGACATGCTTATATTTATGGATGCAATGTTATATTCTTTTTCATTATCTCTCCATGATATGCCATGTAATGTATAATATGCTATGCTTATGCAAATGATATGGAATGCATCTATTTTTGTGTACTTTCTTATGCACTTTTATGATGTGATATATGAATGTGGATGTATGGATGGAAAATTTAGATGTTGATGCATATGAGATGATAATGTGTTGTATGTTTGTGATATGTGATGCAACAATTTAAGATGCTTTAGAATGAGAAATCTATATTATTCGTCATAACTTAAATGATAATGCAAGATGGATGATGTGAGATGTTATGATTATGAGATGCATGTATGTTGATAATTTGTGGATACAGGATGGATACATTGATGATGTTTTTGTTGACTACCATGGCACTAGGTTAGCACAAAGAGAAGATAGAAGAAACAAGATGATCGACCATTAATTTTGATGATTGCTTCAAAACTTCCAACAAGTCTATGATCCACCGAGACTTTATTAGAGATAGTGATGAGAAAAGAATGATGATGATGAATGTAGGATGATTATTTTCTCATATCTTGGGATTGGGATTTTCCATTGTTCCTTATTGTTTGATATAACACATAGATATAATGCATCAAGGTATTAATAACCATGACAATGTTGTATCTAGTGTAATGGAATTTGACTCTACAAATAGATAGGATAGTTCTTGTTCACACCTTGACATACAAAAACCTTGTTAGAATGTATGTTAGAAGCTTATAATACATTTGACCAAAGCATATACAACAGTCAACAACGGACTTCAAACAACTTCCCCACACAAAACTAAGCAAGTATGCACCAAGATTATTTACAAGAGTATCCAGAAGCACATCAAACAAAATATAATGATCAATGCCCCAATCCTTTCTCTCTAAATAATTTTAGATAGTCATCATCGAGAGGTCCTCAGAATGGGTCATTAAAGATAAATCATAAAAAAAGAAAAAAAGAAAAATAGTTAGTGTAATCTATATCTCTTGTCAGTTTAACTTAGCTAAAGTAATTTCTGATACTGATGTCCATCACAAGAAGGATACATCCAAGGAAATGTTGATAAAATGGTTGTTTGATGCTAGGATGATGATGAGATTTATGATAATCCATTGATACAAACTCCACTGATGCATTTATTGATGCGGGAGCATCCTTGGTTCTTGGCAATCTTGCATCAAGCAAAAATATTTTTCTTTCAGCTTTGTTCTTGTTTTGATCTATCTCAGTGCATGTTGGTGGATTCGTCATCTTTGCTCACTAGACCTTATGGATCTTGGATTATGTCATCTACATGTTCATTTTCCCTGTTCCAAGATTTGAGCACGATTGGATCTTTTTCCAACAAGTTATTGCTTCAGGAATCTCTTGCCAGTTTCTTGAACTAGCACCAGAATAGTTTTCAAGCCAATCAGTTAATTTGATCATTTGTGGATCATCCCAATGACTTGTGGATCTTAATAGTGTGATTTTAAATGTTCTTGGGAGTGTTCCTAACCTTCATTTTAGGTCCAAAATTCACCCTATGCATTCATCAAGGAGTAATTCAAATTTGAGGCTGACTTGTTCATGCTCACGTTTCATTTTCTTTCCTTGGTTAATGTAATTATCTTTGGCCGACGCAAATGTTTCTAGAGTTGCATATATGCTATAAAGCTTGTAATCGATCATTAGGATAGTGGCACTTGATTAGGTTTCGATCTAGAAGAATATATGGTTTTGATATGTAATATTTTTGGCTCATATAGGAGCATGTTAGAGTGTTGTATAATTTATCTGGCCTATGAGCTGAATCTGTAAGCTCGAATGTTTTTGGCCGAATGTAACTGAGATTTCTATTTATAAGAAGGTTTTAATCTGCATTTTCCTCCATATTTTGTGTTGCTTTCATTGTGGTACTCTTGCTGCACGGTCTGGATTGTTCTCCTTGAGGACCCTCCTACTGTGGCTGAACCATATTGGTATTAGAGTGAGATTTGTTCCATGCAAGATCGTCAGAGTTTACAAAGTTCTGTTAAAGATTTGTTATGGGGTGGCAGATTGAGGATCCAACCTACAACTGTAGAGGACTTGTGTAAAGATGGCGGGAAGGAGAAATGGTAGAAATGGAGTGTGCGGAAATACTACCTAGTTGTGATGTAGATGTTAAGAGGAATTGTTGCCAGATTCTATGTAGTCAAAATGGCCAGAGAAGAGGTTGACCAATTGATGATGTGAGTGATGAAGCAATAGAAGTACAGGAAGAAAGAGGAAGAGATGAGCAACCTGGCCTAGATCAAGGAGAAGAGAGGTTCATAAGATCCCTAACTAAAGTGAATACAAGACCACATTTCAATCCACCAGATTATAATGGTAAGTTTGATTCAGATGTATTGTTAGATTGGATAACAAAGAAGGAAAAATATTTTGAATTTGAAGGTACCTCTGAAGATAAGAAGGTGAATTTTGCTTGCACGAAGTTGAGAGGACATGCATCCCTTTGGTGGGAACATTTGTAGACAGATAGGCAGAGAAGAGGAAAAGAAAAGATAAAGTCATGGGATCAAATGGTGAATAGGTTGAAGTCAAAATTTATGCCTACAAACTACTAGATTAGTTTGTTCAAGAAGTTACAAAATTTGAAGCAGAGAGAATCTAGTGTGACAGAGTATACTGAGGAGTTCTATAAGTTGAATATCGGATCTAGACATTCAGAGGATGAGATTGACCAAGTAGCTAGATATGTGAATGGCTTGAGGTCATCTATATAGAATGAAATCAGTTTGATCAAGTTGCAGAGTGTGGAAGAGGCATATCAGTGTGCCCTAAAAGCAGAGAAGTTGAACAAAAGACATGAGCAGAGAAAAAGAGGAAGAGGTGGAAGATTTCAAAGAGGAAGAACTTTTACTGGAGGAGGAAGAGGATCTTTTCCATATCAGAATAAGGATAAGGAGGCTAGTAAGGATGAAAATTCATACCAGAGAGGTGATGGTAACTCTTACATAAGAGGAGGTTATGGTGGTTACCGAAATGAAGGTTATAGAAGATATGATAGAGGATAGAAGAAAATAATATTTAGAGGAACTTGTTTTAAGTGTGGTGGAGAAGGAAATAAAGCATTTGAATGTAATCAAGGAGAGACAAGAAAGAAGATAGAGAACAATAGAAGAACAACCTTTGCTAAGGAAGATCATTTTGGAACACCTAATAAACTAGAAGATGGAGAAGTGTTGGTGAATAGGAGAGTATTATGTCAAAGTGAGTTGGAGAAAGAACCATTGTAGAGAAAGAATTTGTTTTGGACCAGATGCAAGGTGAATGGTAAATGTTGCAAAGAGATTTTTGAAAATGGAAGTTTTGAGAACCTGGTTTTAGAAGAAATGGTGACTAAATTGGAGTTGGAAAGGTTAAAGCACCCCAAACCCTATCAGATAGTTTGGATCCAGGATGAGCATAAGATACTGGTAAGTGAACAATGTTTGGTGAAATTGAAAATAGGAAATTATTATAATGAAGTTTTGTGTGATATCATGCCTATGGATATATGCCATGTTTTGTTAGGAAGGCATTGGTAGTATGATAGATAGGCTATTCATGATGGAAAGAAGAACATATACACCATTGTTGCTAATGGGATGAATCATATTTTGTTGCCATTAGAAGATGTTCCTACAGTTGAAGTTTGTACAAATGCTAGGGTTTGTATGGTTGATGGAAGAAGATTCCTTGATGGATTGAGACATGGTAATATGTGTTATGCCTTAGTTCCTAAGAAGACTGAAGACTTGAAGCATGTAGAAGAACACCTGGAAGAGATAAAAGAGATACTGACAGAATATGACAAGATCATTTCACATAATGTACCTGATGGATTGCCACCTGTGAGGAGTATTAGTCATTGTATGGATCTGATTCCTAGAGCTAGTTTTCCTAACAAAGCAGAACACCAGATGACACTGGCAGAGAATGAAGAGTTGAATAGACAAGTACAAGAATTGTTGAGGAAGGGTTTAATCAGAGAAAGCTTAATTCCATGTGCAGCACCTATTGTGCTTGCACCTAAGAAGGATGGAGAATGGAGAATGTGTACAGATTCTAGAGCCATAAACAAGATTATGGTGAATTATACACTTCCTTTTGACCCGGATGGATGACATTATGGATTGTTTGAGTGGAGCTAGGTACATTACAAAGATAGATTTGAAGAGTGGATATCATAATATTAGAATCAGAGAAGGTGATGAGTGGAAAAAAAATTCAAGACAAGTGAAGGATTGTATGAGTGGTTGGTTATGCCTTTTGGATTGACAAATGCACCAAGTACTTTCATGAGGCTAATGAATGAACTATTGAAGAAATTCTTAGGTAAGTTTGTGATTTTGTATTGGATGACATCTTGATTTTTTAGTAAGAGTAGAGAAGAAAATTTGTTGCACATAAGACAAGTTTTGCAAAGGTTGAGAGAGAAGCAGTTGCTAATAAACATTAAGAAGTGTAGTTTCATGAAGGAGGAGTTGGTATATCTAGGATTTGTGATATCTATGGATAGAATGAAGATGGATCTTGAGAAGGTAAGATAAATTGTTGAGTGGCCTACACCAAAAATCATTGGAGAGGTAAAATCATTCCATGGATTGGCTAGTTTCTATAGAAAGTTCATTAGGAATTTTAGTTGAATTTGTAGTCCTATGACAGAAACAATGAGAGGAGATAGGAAGGATTTTAGATGGACATCTGAAGAAAACCGAAGTTTTGAGTTGTTGAAGCAGAAGGTGACTGAGCATCTTGCGTTGGCTTTATGTTGGCTTTACCAGATTTCAGTAAGGTATTTCAAGTAGACTGTGATGCAAGTATAAATGCAATTTGAGTAGTGTTGAGTCAATAGGGAAGACCTGTAGCTTATTTTAGTGAGACGTTGAATGATGCTAGAAGAAGATATTCAATATATGATCAAGAATTTGATGCCATAGTTCAAGCCTTGAAAAAATGGAGACATTGTTTATTCCCTAAGGAGTTTGTGTTGTATACGGATCATCAAGCATTGTAATATTTGAACAGTCAGGGTAAGCTGAATCAGAGACACATGAGATGGGTAGAATTATTGCATAGCTATCTTTTTGTTTTGAAACATAGGAGTGGAAAGTCAAATAGAGTTGTTGATGCTTTGAGTAGGAGAAGGAATTTACTGATAGAGATGAGGGTGGAGGTACTAGGCTTTGATGAATTGAAGAACTTGTATGAGGAAGACCTGGATTTTGTAGAACCTTGGAGAGCTTGCAAAGAACTAGTTTCAGAGGATAGAAGCCAGTGGTTGGATTATTTTGTTCAAGAGGATATGTTTTTTAGAGGCAATCAGTTGTGTATACCTCATATTTCAATGAGGGATAACTTGGTGAAGGAGAAGCATAGTGAATGAATGTTAGGACACTTTGGATTTAATAAGATAGTAGCATTGGTTAGTGAAAATAACTTTTGGCCGCAGATGCATAAGGATGTTAGAAGATTTTTGTAGAGTTGCAGAGTTTGTCAAGTTGCAAAAGGGAGTAGTCAAAATGTTGGATTGTATAAACCTTTGATAGTTTCGGGGAGACCTTGGGAGGATATCAGTATGGATTTCATTCTTGGTTTACCGAAGACACAAAGAGGTAATGATTCTATATTTGTGGTGGTAGATAGATTTTCTAAAATGGCACATTTCATGCCCTATAAGAAGACAACATATGCAGTACATGTAGCAAATTATTTTTTCAAAGTGGTCAGATTGCATGGATTACCTAGGAGTATTGCTTTAGATAGATATGTAAAGTTTGTTGGTTACTTTTGGAAGACACTTTGGAAGCTGAAGATAGATTTGAAGTTCAGTTCTACATTTCACCCACAGAAAAATGGATAGATAGAAGTGGTAAACAAGAGTTTAGGGAATTTGTTGAGATGCTTGGTTGGAGAGAAGACTAGAAGTTGGGATTTAGCCCTTGCATAAGCAGAGTTTTCCTATAACAATTTAGTGAATAGGAGTATAAAAAGACACCTTTTGAGATTGTTACTAGAGTTCATCCTAGAGGTGTATCAGAGTTGAGAGACATCAGTATGGAAGATAAGAGGAGTGTAGAAGTAGAATAATTTGCATAGTCAAGTGAAACATCAATTGGAAGATATGAACCAAAAGTATAAGGAGAAAGAAGATGGGAAAAGGAGACATAAGGAATTTGAAGTTGGAAATGAAGTAATGGTATATTTGAGGAAGGAGATATTCCTAGTTGACACATACAACAAGTTGAAGATGAGGAAGTTTGGACCTTGTAAGATCTTGAAGAAGTTTGATTAAGGAAATGCATATGAAGTGGAGTTACTGGAATGTATGGGTATATCACCTATATTCAACATTGCAGATCTATATAAGTATCATGAAGCAAAGTTTAGTGAAGATAGTGAAGCAAAAATGGAAAATTAGTTTCCTAAACAATAGTTAGATGAGATTGAAGAGATTTTGGATGTTAGAGATGGGAGGGAGACTTGAGGAAGGTAGTACAAAGAATATCTTGTGAAGTGGAAAGGTAGAGTAGTTGAGGATTCTTCTTGGATTTCTTAGGCTGAGGTAGACCATCTTGGTTTCTCTTTAGCCCCAACAAAGTGAGGGACTCACTTTTAAATAACCCTGGATGTTTGATGCAGGAGCATCCTTGGTTCTTGGCAATCTCACATCAACCAAAAATATTTTTCTTTCAGCTTTGTTCTTATTTTGTTCTATCTCAGTGCATGTTGGTGGATTTATCATCTTTGGTCACTAGACCTTGTGGATCTTGGATTACGTCGTCTACATGTTCATTTTCCCTATACCAAGATTTGAGCACGTTTGGATCTTTTTCCGGCAAGTTATCACTTCTGAAATCTCTTGGTAGTTTCTTGAACCAACACCATAATAGTTTTCAAGCCTATCGGTTAATTTGATCGTTCATGGATCATCCCTGTGACTTTTAGATCTTAATGGTGTGATTTTAAATGGTCCTAGGAGTGTTCCCAACTTTCATTTTAGGTCCACACTTCACCCTATGCATTCACCGAGGAGTAATTCAAATTTGAGGCCGACTTGTTCATGGGCACGTTACATTTTCTTTCCTTGGTTAATGTAATGATCTTTGCTTGACGTGGATTTTTCTAGAGTTGTGGATTTGCTATCAAGATTGTAATTAATCATTAGGATAGTGGCACTTGATTAGGTTTTGATTCAGAAGAATATAGCGTTTTGATATGTAATATTTTTGGCTCGTATAGGAGCATGTTAGAGTGTTGTATATTTTATCTGGCTAGTGAGTTGAATCTGTAAGCTTGGATATTTATGACCGAATGTAACTGAGATTTCTATTTATAAGAAGGTTTTAATCTACATTTTCCTCCACTTTTCATGTTGCTTTCATTGTGTTACTCTTGATGCACAGTCTGGGTTGTTCTCCTTGAGGACCCTCCTACCGTGGCTGTGCCATTTACCTATGATCTAGACTTTAGATTTTGATACTTAGGTTCACACTTTACAACTTTCTATTCTTACCTTCTGCTTGTTTCACCAAAGGTTGAAGATTACTATGGGTAAAAGTGAGTTGGGATGGATGGTTTTGGATTTTCTAGAATGTTTCAATGTTTTTTGTATTATTGAAAATGTTTTGAGGCTATTTTTGGTCTTTTTGAAAGTTTATGTGAATGTTTTAGTTTTTGGTTATTTGAGGTTATTTAGGACTTTTTTGAAGATTTTTTATCCTATTTAGGTCTTTTAAATGCTTTCTATTGTGTTTTAGTTTTCAATTTTCAAATGTTTTTTTGTTTTTCAATTATTTGAATGTTTTTGGGATTTTTCAGAGACTTTATAAGTGTTTAGGGATTTTTCAAGTTTAAACCAATAACCTAACCTAAAGACTTATCCTAGGGGTCTCAGGGGATAATCAAAGATAAGCCTTGCCTACGTTATATGCGTAGAGACCACATAGTTTGACTAACTTGACTTATTGGAAAAGGAAGATATAAATAGTTGAGAGATGTTAGTTTATTATGATGGACTCCTAAAGGACTGATAGGGTGTCTTGAGGGCACATCGATGATGGCCTTTCCTACGTTCAAGCTCATAGATGATGTAGTTTGACAACAGGGTATTGTTTTTGGATTTTTGATGTTTGACCTTCTTAGGGTTTTTGATGTGTTTTGGATGTTTTGGATTTTGACTTTACAATTTTTTATTTTTTTTGGATTTTAGTTGTATAGGATTTGGATGCTTTTAGTATTTTTTATTGAAAATTTTATGAATTTTTTTGGTGTTTTCAATGAGGCTTTTGATAACCTTTAGATATATAAGAACCTAATACGATCCCTAATGAATCGCCCCAATGTGACATGTTAGACTACTTTGATATAGGTAGGACAAACTGACCTTTGAAGTATGCCAAGTAGTACTAAAGGGATTATGATACTTTACAACATCAAGCTATGATAAGGACATGGATAGGCGATGGATGAATAAATAGGATGAAGGATGCGATGGATGATGATGCAAAGAACGATACGATAATGAGCCAAATAATAGATGGAGATGCTTTTATTCACACAAGGCACCTGTTTGCCAGGTTTTCACCAAGGAACTTGTCCAAAGCACCACCTAAGTGGTTTTTACTAGAGGATGATTGTTTTTCTTTACTTTTTCAATCCGTTTTCCCATTTTTTGGATTTTGATAATTTTATTTTTTTTTGGTACTTTTAGATTTTACACCCCTCAAGACTAGGCATAAAACATTTTGAGATGCAAGTTGTTAGTTGGCTCCTGCAAGGGTTTACCTTTAGGTGTTGAAAATTGGTATGTGTTGTGCATGTTTTGCACACATGCCTCACCAAAAGTAGGGACCCCCTTTCTTTTGCTCCTGATGGATAGTTTTCACTCCCGATGGGTTGTTTTTCTCTTGCCTCACTTTGTGCACCCCTACTTTTGAGCCCAAGTTGATCATGCACCTTAAAATGATCAAATTCCCTCTAACCAAATTCACCTACTAGAATTTCATCAAGTCATTTGCCTCTGTAGACTAGGTCTTATGGGTTTCCCTTAGCTTATCGCCCCAGTGTCTTTCGCTCCTTGCAAAACATGTTTTTACGGTCTCCACTTGTCATTTTCCATTGTGTTCTTTAGTTTATCTATGGCCAAGCCCTAATGTCCACTTACATGGAGGATCCCACATCAACCTGTGTCGCCGCATCCATCAGGCACCACAGACCCACAACTACGGATTGCCTCATGTAGATTATTATTCCTTCGCATCACTTAGTAGCAACCGACCTTGACACCTTCCTACCTAGCGAGCTTCACATCCACCTCCTGTGTCCCCATCATCACCATTGCTGAAGTGAGCCCAACACACTTCAAAATTGAATAAGTCCAAAATGTTTGTGGGTTCTTGCCTGTGGCTTTCCTATACTCGACCACCGTTGTTTAATGGTTGAACTCTCACGTCGCCCCGCCATGCAAGACCCACATATGCCATCTCCCTGGGATGAAATCTTAAGTCTGCAGGTAAAATCTTGAGTTAGATCTCTACGGATGGTTTTCTCATGTGATCCACTACTGAAGAGAGGCTATTAACATAATGTTGTTCCATAATGGTTGAAGCTTCACTGCTTTTGAGCCCTGTGAACCCGAAGCCCTACTATGTTGTCAAGCGGAGTCCCATTTTCTGCTTGCAGGTTTCTCTATGATGGGAGTTGTCATTCATCTTGTTGTTTCAAAATGTCACTCATAGGTGACATACCCACATCATCTTCCCACATTATCCTTTTTCCCAATGGTCATTTTCACTAGACATTGTTTTCGTTCATGGTCAATGATGTCAAATTCCTAGATGATGTTTTTGATGGCATGGATTCTTATTAACTCCACCCTGTGAACGAGTCTTACCTTTCAGGCCATTCATATGCTCCAAGTATTTGAAGGAATATGGGTGTTCTGATATGTGCTTGCACCATGATTAAAAGTCAAAATTTCCATCTTAGGTCGAGTAAAGGAATTGTGTTCAATGAGGGGGTGAATTAATTTAGATCTGCAATTTTTGACATGGGCACCAGAATGGTACTCATGCCATCAAGTACGATGGCCAGCTCACCAAGGTGAGAGGCGAAGAAAGATCAAGGGAACACACTCATGATGAATACCAAGAGCAGTGTTTCTTATAACCGACACAAGGTAAATGATTTCTCATGTTAAACCAAGCTCGCTAATTTAACCTACACAGAGATCACCCATGCAGGACCCACTTTGCAGCCCTCCACTCCCATCTTTCCATTATCTCTATAGTGCCCTCCCATTGCATTCCCATAGCTTTCCCCTACATGGTTTTATATTTTCATAGGAATAAGTAATATGAGTTTCTTTTAGGAGAGTCTATAGGCAAGAGTGTTTGCATCTTAAGAGGAGTGTCTTTAGGTCACCAAGTTGTTTTATGTTGGAATGAGCATGCCAGTGGTCCATGCAGGAACCAAGGTGTGGAAAATCATTCCCTCATTTCCACCACTTGTAGAACAACTAACTTGGACCTCCACATTTCAGAGTTTGTAGTATTCAACTCCACTTAGACACCAACATTATCTCTCTGCATGACACTAGTCTATGTGGTGTCTGCATTACACATTTCCATGCTTCCATGATAAACGATGGTTTAGGCAGCTTTGACTTGGAAAAATGGATGTTTCCTAGTCTATGGGGCTCATCGGCCATGGGAATCATTTGGTGGAGTCTCTCTATGTCACTTTTTTATGAGCTCCCATCTCACCCCACCTAAGTCTATGTGATTGTAATAATGATGTTGCATGGTGGGAGCATGCAAAATTGTCATAGTGATTTTACTATTTGATGCCTCTAATTATTTGGTAAATACCATGTGGGATCATGATGTGGAAGTATGGGTGACGATTCTTGTTTATGGTCTAATTTTGGGTAGAATTTATGATTTATTTGCTGAAGTTGTCATGGACCTTGATGTTAAATGTTGATATTTTTATGATATTTCCTCAAACTATAGACATTGGCATGTTATATGGACTATCTATATTAAATCTACATGTGGTTAATGAATGTTCTTTACAGTGGTTACAGAATGTGCAATTATTGTGCATACTAACATTGCCATGCAGATATAATTTGAGGATACTAAATTGAGAAAGACACCACCAAATAGGAATGCACGATAACATCCAACAAGAGAATCATTCAAAGGTCAAAGGAGATTGATGACAGGAGATTCCCCATGCAAATTGAATGTAACCACCTTGTAGTGGTCTTTATTGTTGTTGAGAAAATATAGGCGTTATTGTTGTGCTAAATCTGTAGACATTTTTTACTAGATTCCATGCACGTGTAACCGCCTCTCAACTTTATCTTCTTTCCCTAAATGGCATCCTCCCAGTTTGTGGAGTTGACTTCCATTCCTAGTTGATAGTATAAATAAGGATCAGATGCTCCTTCTCAAGAGGTTGCACGATCTAATGATGTACTTGCATTCTTAAGTTTTTAGAAATATAGTTATGATACTCTTTTGTACTCATGAATTGTAGTGAATAAAATGAAGTTCTAAGTTTGAGCATATGAGTTCTCATTATTTTTAGAGGATACTTATCCAGAGGGGCCCACTTGGTGAGTATTTTTTCCTTTAGTTAGTACTAGTTTAGTATTACTTTTTGTTCAATAATTAGTTAAGAATCTGGCACTGACTGTTCCTGCAGCCACTTGAATTCCATTATGTGACTGTTCCTATAGCCAAAGTAGACATATTAGTTTCCTATTTGCTTACTTGGGATTTCATTTTTTTCATGCATTTCAACTTAATGTAGTTGCTGGTTGATGATCAAATTTTTTGTTATTCCTTTCCAAGCAATTTAATTTTAGCATCCTGTCTTTCTTAGCCGTAGAATGAAAATGGCTACTTTGGGTTCCTAGTGCACATACTGTGCTGAACCATTTCAAGTTCATGTCCTTGGGTTGACAAGTTAAATGCACCTTCATGATGATTGAAATAGTTATTCAGGTTAGATGTCTAATCTCTAAATCACAACTGTAAATGCCTAGTTGTTAAATCATTGTAGGAGGCCAACATTTTTGGCATCATTATCGGGGATGGTGTTAAACTAGGAAGTTCTTTGTAGTCATTGATTGTTTTCTTGCTATAGTATTTTAGAAAGTTTTTCTAAGTGTACCCATCATTTAGGAAGTAATGACCCCCCTTATTATTTACCAATTCTTTGTGTGACCTGGTTGATAGTGAGTTGATACTGCATGCATAGAGGAAGGAGAAGAGATTCTTATGGAAGGTTCCTTTCTAACAATTTCGATCCATTCCAACTAGAAGAGCTTCCAAATCTACCAAGGGATGAAGAAGAAGAGCCAAATCCCTTTGCTGATGCATTTCCTGATCTGACTAGTTCTAAAGCTTCCTCTGTAGACCAAAACTAGTTTGAGAATCCCTTTATTTGGGAAATCCATCAAGCAGGCATGGGAAATGCAAATAGAAATAGACCTAACTAACCAGCTTTTCCTTTCCCCATTTCCCATCAAAATGAAGTTGAAAATCTCAAAAATATCCTTGCTTTAGCCCTTCCTAAATTTTATGGACTTGTTACAGAAAACCCTGATACCTTCTTGTTTGAGTTTGATATACTATGTAGGAGTTATGACTATACCACCATTGCTCATAGGCTTAAGCTATTTCCTACCACTCTGAAAGAAGTTTCATTAAGATGGTTCATGAGCCTAGGTAGAGATACTGTGGAGACATGGGAGGACATGAAGATAAAGTTCCTTGAGAAATACAAGGAATATTGCAGGGGTAGTGACATGAGAGGAGATGACATTTTCAGGATGCAAAAAAAGGAGGATGAGATCTTGGAGGACTACATTTCAAGGTTTTTGTTCTGCTTACAGAAATATCCACACCATACCCTCAACAAAGAATCAAAAAGTCTACTTTTCTTAAGAATAATTAATGAGAGTTGCATTGATGCCTTTGACCTGATCATAGGAGGAGATATCACCCAAGTTCCTTGGAAAGACATCAAGAAAATATGCCAGAACTATTCTAGGGAAAATCCCAAGAAAGGGAGAGCTTTCCAATCTTCTATGGGTAAGTCATCTACGAGTGGAGTTTCAAGGATGGAGATCACACACTTGCTAGAAGATTTCAAGAAAGACATCATAAACAATATAGGTACTCATTTGGATACATTTCAAGCCAAGAAGAAACAAGAGGAGGTTGAGGCAATGTTGGCAGAGTATTGCCCCCATTGCATACAAAAGAAGGACTACATATGCAAGATGGTAGCTAATATTGAAAGTAAGTAGATTCCAACTGAGTTCAAACCAATCCAGATTGAAGAACATCAAGTCTACTATGTTGCAAAAAGGAAGCCTTGGGCTCCAAGACAAGGTATCCCACCAGATCCACTATCTTATGTTGGGCCATATTTCAATTCCTATTCATCTAGTAACCAATGGAAGCCCCCATATCCATCTAGCTATGGAGGATATCCACCATAGCCTTTGGGTAACCCTTCAAATTATTGGCCGAATCATCAAAAATATACACCACAGTGGTACCAACCTCAAGGGAATTGGCAGCAATATCAAGGGCATTGGCAGCCACCTCTAGGAAATTGGGAGCAAACAAATCAATGGAGGGGAGGACAACAATGGCCAACCCAAAAAACTAGTTACATGCAGCCACCTTCTCAACCCCGATAGCTTGCTATAATGACTCCCTTGTTAATTCAAGCTCAAATCCACCTAAATATACTTAGATACCACCTCAGCCCACACCTAATCCAAATAACAAACCACAACAAACTATATACTATGATGATTCAAATCAATTTCTTCAATATGTTGTGAGTGTAAGTGACATCCACCTACATTTAGGAACTACTTTACCAACCCCTTCTAGGCCTATTATCATTGAGCTTCCCATGGAAGAGGAAGAGGAACCTATAAACGATCTCATTCAGCCAAGTGCACCTAAAAATCTTAAACCAGTCCAAGTCAAGCAAACCGAACAAGAACCACCATTTCCTTAGAGATTGGAAGTTGCCAAGAAAAAAGAAGAAAAAGAGGACACAAGTTTTGACATCTTGGATCAGCTGAAGCATATATGTGTCTAGATACCTCTATTCCAGGCCATAAAGGACGTCCCAATCTATGGCAAGGCGACCAAGGAAGCATGCATCAAGAAGCCAGGAAGGAAAAAGAAAGACCCAACTACAGTTCATGTGGTGGGACAACTAGCTGACATCATGCTTGAGAAAGTAACTATCCTCAAGTATAATGACCTAGGTAGTCCTATGGTAGCAGTTGTTATAAATAGGATCCAAATAAAGAATGCTCTGATTTATTCAGGGGAAAAAATAAATGTAATGACTAAGGACATCCGGTGTCAACTAAACATTGCAAGCATGCGATCTACTCATATTGTTCTGCGGCTTGCTGATAGTTATATTGTTAAGCTTGATGGTATAGTGGAAGATCTTGTGGTATTTCTAGACTCCTAGGAGTACCTAACAGACTTCATGATTCTTTCTCCTCAGGATACACTAGGCAGGTACCCCATTATTCTTGGAAGGCCTTGGTTAGCAACAATAGATGCATATATTGGGTGCAGGATAGGAGACATAACCATTTCTAATGGGAAGAGTACCAAAAAAATTTTTATTTATCCTCCTGCTCAGCCATCCCATGATGAGAATAATCTCGTATGGCCACATGTTGGTGAAGAGGCCAAGGAAGTTAATTTTGTGGCACAACTTATGATGTTAGGAAGAAGCTCCTTCATGAAAATTCAAGATCAAGATGAAGTATTGGCTAGCATCATTTAGAATCATTGTGAGGTAGAAGAAGCATCATCTTCTCATTCTACTATTCTATCCAAGACACTTCTACTTGCTCTTCCTACAGCCACTTTTCCTGCAGACGTTCTTCTTGAAGCCATTTTTCCTGTAGTCGGTCTTCCTATAGCCAAATTTCCTACAGCAATAGGTATGTCCCATACATTTATGCCATATGAACTCAAGGTATCATGCATTAATGAAGAAGCCATGATAGAGTTAACTACACAAGTGTAGGCGTTAGAAGGAAAATGTCTAAATGTTAACATCAAACTGAGTGAAGAACAACAATTGTTATTGGAAAACTTATTGAGGACCCACCGACATGCATTTGTGTGGGACTATCATCACATGAAGGGATTGGAACCTAATATTTGCATTCACATAATTTATATCAGAGATGATTGCACCCTAGTGAGGCAGCCACAAAGAAGAATCAACTCTGCACTAAAAGAAATTGTAAAAGGGGAACTGCAGAAATTGCTAGATGCAGGATTCATCTACCACATTTTAGATAGCTAGTGGGTGCCTCCATTCATGATTGTGCCCAAGAAAGGATGGAAATGTTGAGTTTGTGTTGATTACAGGGAACATAATGCTGCCACCAAAAAGGACCATTTTTCTTTACCTTTCACAAATCAAGTTTTGGACTCACTTGCAGGAAAGCAATAATTTTCTATTCTAGATGGATTCAACAGCTACAACCAGATGCAAATTGCACCAGAGGACTGGGAGAGGACCACCTTTACTTTTCCATGGGTGACTTATGCCTACTCAGTACTCCCATTTGGCTTATGCAATGCACCTACAACTTTTCAGAGGGAAATCATCAACATATTTCTAGATATCTCTCTTGATTGTATGGAAATTTACATGGATGACTTTACCACCAATGGTGCTGATTTTAACCAGGCATTGGAAAATCTCAGGAGAGTCCTATAGATATGTGAAGACAAAAATATGTCCTTAAAAAATGAAAAGTGTTTCATGATGATGTAGGAAGGTGTACTCCTTGACCACTACATCTCCCACAAAGGAATTCAAGTAGATCCTGCAAAGATTGAGGTGACCACAAATCTATCCACACCTGCAAAATAGAAGGATATTAGGAGTTTCTTGGGCCATGCAGGATATTATAGGTGTTTCATCAAGGATTTTAGCAAAATAGCAGCACCATTGTATACTCTTCTCACTAAAGATGATGAATTACAATGGAATGAAGATTGTGAGAAGGCATTTTCTGATTTGAAGGTAGCCTTGACTCATGCTCCTATACTCAAAGGACCTAATTGGGAGCTTCCTTTCCACATCCATATAGATGCATTAGATTATGCCATAGGATCAATCTTAGGAAAAAAAGGAGCTATTGAAAATTCCATTTTATTTGTAAGCAAAAATTTGTAGGGAGCTGAATTCAACTATATAGTGACAGAGAAAGAAATGTTGGTAGTGATCTATGCCCTGAACAAATTCAGGCATTACATAATAGGTTACCAAATCTCTATGCACACTAATCATGTAGCCATTAGATATATCATGAATAAACCTCTGATCCCTGGCAGGTTGGCAAGATGGTTATTGTTGATGTAGGAGTTTGACATAACCATTGTGGATAAACCAGGGAAGGCCAATGTTGTTGCAGATTTTCTTTCAAGGCTGACTACATCAATGAATAATCAAGCCATAGATGACTCTTTTCCTAATGAGAATCTATTCTCTATCAGTGTACAAACACCCTAGTATGCTAACATAGCTAATTATTTGGTCATAGGTAGAGTTCCTCCTCACTTTTCTCCAAAAGAGAGAAGGGAACTCATTGAAAAATATTTTCCTTTCTCATGGATTGTTGGATGTTTGTTTTATACTAGACCAGACCATGTCATGAGGAGATGTGTGAGAGAAGATGAGACATATGAAATTTTGCATGCATTCCACAACGAACCATGTGGAGGAAATTTTGTAGCCAAGAGGATAATAGTGAAGATTTTGAACATGGGATATTACTTGCCAACACTGCACAAGGATGTAGGAAGGTATACATGAAAATGTGATAGATGTCAAAGAATAGGTAGGCCAACCAAATCTAATGAGATTCCACTTTACCCATAGGTAGTAATCACTCCTTTGGATAAGTGGGGATTGGACTTTGTAGGACCCATTAATCCTCCATCAAATGGTAAGTCTTATATCCTAATATGCACTGATTATGTAAAAAAGTGGGTAGAAGTTAAGGCCATGAAGCATGCAAGAGATAACAAGGTTGCATAATTTCTTTATGAGGAGATTTTCACAAGGTATGGAGTTCCAAGGGAGATACTGACTGATCAAGGGGCTCAATTCACCTCAACCCTTGTTGCAGCACTAGTCAATGAGTGCAACATAAGACAAAGGAAGTCTTCTCCTTATCACCCCTAGGCCAATGGCCAAGTTGAGGTGACCAATAGAGAAATTGAAGCTATTATGACCAAAAAAGTAGCTATCCATAGAAAGGATTGGGCAAACAGAACTACCTAGAAAAAAACTACATGCTTCACTCCTTTTGAGTTGCTATACGGAAAGAATACGATGATGCCCATTGAATTTGAACATAAGACTCTTAGGACTACAGTAGATTTGGGGATGGATATCTCTAAGGAACAAAGAGAAAGAATCATCCAGCTAAATGCTTTGGATGAGATGAGGAGAGCAGCCTTGCATCACACAGAGGTGGTGTAGAATCGGAGAATCGAGTGGCATGACAAATTCATCAAGGATAAGAAATTCCAACTAGGAGATTGGGCCCTGCTCTATGACTCAAGGTATCAGGACAATACCAGAAAATTGTAGATAAGGTGGCTAGTACCATATGATGTTGTTGAGGTCTTTCTCAATGGTGTTGTATAGCTCACTAGTATTGACTTAGTTAGATTTAAGCTACTTGTCAATGGTCATCACCTCAGATTATATCATAAGCCAACTTCCAAGGAGGAGTTTCTATAGCAATTCACCTAGCATGTGGCACCTGAGCTTCCTGTAGCCAAAGGAAGTGGACCTAGTGTCCCTCCTTCTAGCTAATCAAAGTATGTACTTGTCATGATAAAGACTTCCACTTCCATGGGAGTCCACTTATTCACCCATCCACCCATCTGCCCATCCATCTCCACCTTTCTCTCTCTTCCATCACTTCAATTCACTTCATTCCACTCCACCTCATCCCACCTAATTTTCATTAATTGCTCAACTTATTTCCTAAAAAGGTGAGCAATACTTTCTCCACAATCTTTGAAATGAATCCTCCACACATTCAAGTATGTGCACATTAATTGTTATATCTTAATTGTCTTTAAGTGCATTTATTTAATTGTTGTATGTTAATATGGACGTTCACCATAGCATGCCATTATTCCCTACCCTTGTCAAATAATGCATGTGTTGACACATGCCCAAATTTAGGCTAGGGGGGGAGAAAAATATGTGAATACTTTTCCCACGTGTCATTCCATGATGGTCTACGTCAGCAAAATTTAAATTGAGCCAATTTGAAATACGAGTGAGAGGACAACTCACATGTGTGAGGTGGCACCAACTACCACCACCATTTCTCTCCATCATAGATTTCCTTTATTACTCATTCCTTTCCATTATTGAGCCTGTCATAATATCAAGCTACAAACAAAAGGTAAAGTAGAAAGGGAAAATTTAGCAAGTGTTATAGGAAGGTGAATTTGGTTTTCAGACGAGAATTGTAGGAAGGAAACTGCAGAGTGATTGTTTGATTGTAGACAATGGGAGGTGGGTTAATTCAAAATGAACCCATGGTGCACAATGTATTACTGTAGGATGCACAATGCCTGACCACATTCAGAAGTTGTGGGTGGATAGACTACTTCCTAAAGCTAGATGGTTTTGATGAAGACATTGCACTAGAGTTTGCTCAGACATTGTTTGAAGGGAAGGCCATAGTAAAAGGGTTGGAGGTCATGGTGATTGAAGAAATAATTGCAGAAGTTACAAGGTTTTCTGTCGATGGTAAAAATTACCCTACTTCCAGAGATTCCAGATCAACTAGGGCTGAATTTACAGAACTGAACAACCCTCCATTGAGCATAGATAAATAGGGTGTAGAGAGAATGTATCTACCTAAGCCATGGAAGTAGATAGTTTTTTATGTTATAAAATATATCACCTGTGAAGTTTGCTAGTTGAATCTGCATTATGTGCACTTTAAACTTTTGAATCACATGAGGCACGAGAGGAGGATGAATGTGCTGAATGTGCTAGACAACCTTCTTTCAGTCATGGTGGCTGAGACTTAGAAAGGAAGGGACAATTCTGTTTCCCACCATTGTCTGATTAAATTGTTAGTTGAGAAGTTTCTTCATGATATGTCGAGAATGACCTAGGAAGAATTCATAAAAATTGATCAAATTAGACCTCAGCATTTGTAACCTAGGGTTTTACCTCAACCTTGTAGGTCTAGCAGGAGATTGAGCATGACTGAAGCCACTCTTGGTGCTTCAACCTCTGGTGCAGGCCCTAGTGTAAACCCTCCTACATTAGAAGAAACCATAGAAATTAGCTCTTTTGGGACATAGCACTTAGACAAAGAAATTTCCTCCCCTGATTCAGATGATGATGTTCCACTTGGAATCCCTATGAAAACTAGGGCATAGAAGAGAGAGGTAGAAAGGAGAGAAGGAAAAGGTAAAAAGTAGCTAGCAGAAAAAGAAGTTCCAATCTCTAAGAAGTGGAAGGTTAACACTGTTCATCCTGTAGCCAAAGAAAAACATGACAGTCCTCCTAGGAAATCAAGACCAGTCGGGCCAACCTTTTGTATGCCTCCATAGGAAAGAACTAAGTCTAGAGAAATATCATAGGGGGACACAAAATATCCAATGGGGTAGGTGAATGTCGAGGAAGAGGATATATTTAAGATGAAAAACAAACATAACATTGGAAGATCTTGCTAACATTCTAGAACAAGCTAAAAATCAAGGGTATGAGGAAAATCAGGATTTCCTACAACAAGATTTCCTATAGCAAGAGATCCTATAGCAAGATATCCTGCAACAAAAGCTAGAACAAGAACAAGAGTAGGAGTTCCTGCAACAACAACAAGAATTGGGAGAACAATCAGTACCCCTACAACTAAAATTGACGGGACAACCTAAATGCTTATAGTTGGTACCATATGAAGAGCAAGTATCAGTGCCAGGAAAAAATGTTGGTAGGAATACATAACCCCCCTAATTTTTCAATGCACATGGTAGCTATGCATTTATTGAAAGAGATGAAAAGAAGGGAAGAAGAATGGAAAAAGTAAAAACATAGGTTGAAGAAGGAAATTCAAAAGAAAGATGATGAGATTGAAGACAAGGATGCAAAATTTGCTACCTTAAAGAAGAGGGTGGATGATATGGTAGCTTTGGTACTGCATAGTTTAGAGTGCAGGACCCCTCCAAGGGTCTATGCTCTGGGTTTGAAGGAGAAATATATTTCTTTTAGGTTGGTAATAATTGTCTTAGGTTTGAACCCTTCCATCCAGACCCCTATTGAATTTTTTAATGCTTATCAGATTATTTCCCCTGAAATGAAGAATTTGTTGTGAGTTTTATTTGCACAATTATGTTGTGACTCAAGACCATGATTGGAATCCACTGTTCTATGTTGGGGATGTCCAATTAAGGGAATTTATGTCTTGGGTGCAAAATTAGATTAGTTGGGGACAACAATATGTGGCTTATAAGCAAATGGAATCTAACATCCCTCTCTCCATCAGGGTTGAATCAAGGAATCCAAGAGACATTTTCAGGGAATGGCACATAGTGTTTTTCAGACCTAGTTATGGTAATAGGATCATGCCTTGGATAGAAGCAGTCTATAGTGAATATAAGGAAAAGGAAAAAGAAAAAGAGGAAACTATGAAGAGATACCTCTCACAAAGATGGAATAGCCTAACTGATGAGCTAAAGCATGCTGAGCCTCATTCCATCTAGAACTATGTTGCATCTCTTAAAAGAATTGACAAATATATTCAAATTCAAAGAACAAAATGGAGATTTTGGATTCCCTTGACTTTTTAGACAACCATCCTAATGTGGCCCATACCAAACTTCATGTTTTAGCACTATGATATTGTTGTAGAGAGACAGAGATGGATTTGGCTTGACAGATTGGGAGGATTCTATTGGGACCCTTATTCACGCACAACAAACACTAATGTAGGAAAGTTGTCAGTTGCAAATTTTAGAACATTTACCAAGAAAAAGAACAACCCTTCCCCTATTGGAGGACCAACAAAACCTTAGATTGGGGGAGTGATGAGTCTAGTTTATGGTCTAATTTTGGGTAGAATTTATGATTTATTTGCTAAAGTTGTCATGGACCTTGATGTTAAGTGTTGATATTTTTATGATATTTCCTCAAACTATAGACATGGGCCTAATCCTATTTATGCAAATATTTAATGACATTGTCATGTTATATGGACTATCTATATTAATTATGCATGTGGTTAATGAATGTTCTTTAAGATGGTTACAAAATATGCAATTATTGTGTGTACTAACATTTCCATGCAAATATAATTTCAGGATACTAAATTGAGAAAGACACTGCTAGCTGGGCATGCGCCATAACATCTAGGAAGGGAATCGTTCAAAGGTCAAAGGAGGTTGATGGTAGGAGATTACCCATGTAAATCAAATGTAACCTCCTTGTAGTGGTATTTATTGTTGTTGAGCAAATATAGGAATTACTATTGTGCTAAATCTACAAGGATGTCTAACCAGATTCCATGTGTGTGTAATTGCCTCTCCACTTTCTCTACTTTCCCTAAATGGCATCCTCCTAGTTTGTGGAGTTGACCACCTTGCTTAGTTGATAGTATAAATAAGGATTAGATGCTCCTTCTCAGGAGGTTGCACGATCTGATGATGTACTTGCATTCTTATTTTTTCAGCAATATAGTTATGATACTCTTTTGTACTCATGAAGTTCTAAGTTTGAGCATCTAAGTTGTCATTAGTTTTAGAGGATACTTATCCAAGGGGTACCATTTAGTGAGTATTCCATCCTTTAGTTAGTATTAGTTAGTATTACTTTTTGTTTAGTAATTGGTTAATAAATTTGGCACCGACTGTTCCTGGAGCCAAAGAAGACATAGTAGTTTCTTGTTTGTTTGTTCAAATTTTCATTTTTGTCATGCATTTCAGCTTAATGTAGTTGTTGGTTGATGATCAACATTTGTGTCATGCATTTCAACTTAATGTAGTTGTTGTTTGATGATCAACATTTCTAGTATTCCTTTCCAAGCAATTTAATTTTAGCATCGTGTCTTTCTTAGCAGTAGAATGAAAATGGCTACTTTGGGTTCCTAGTGCACATACTGCCCTGACCCATTTCAAGTTCATGTCCTTGGGTTGACAAGTTAAATGCACCTTCATAATGATTGAAATAGCTATTCAAGTTAGATGTCCAATCTTTGAATCAAGGTTGTAAATTCCTAATTGTTGAATCATTGTAGGAGGCCAACAATGGGGAAGATAGTAATATTGAATTTGGTACCATGAAAGAAATAATGCACAAAGGGTAGTTTAATGATAAATTCAAAATGGTGAAGCAATGGGTATGTATTATGCTACTACGACATTCAAGTTGGTCCCATAACAATTCTAGTTCATCAATTTGTGGTGCAACAAAATAACTTGCCAAGGAGGATGTGGTTATCCACATATGGTTATGAATAGGGCATGATGGAGACCATCATGGGGGAATTACTAAGATTATGATTAATGGGGAAATATATTCCACCATCCCTGTGAACTGCACTATATAATGCATGCACCATGCAGAGAAGTTAGATGCCCAAGACCTTCCCCTATGTCATTGGGGACATTCATGCAGGCTTCTGCCATCTCAACAATGCTTTCTTGGTGGCATCCATGTAGCAGCTACCCACACGCCTCCTCCCACGTAGCATTACTACACCATCTTCCCACGCTATGAACCATGATTATGATTATTTACTCCATGTGCATGTTTATGAAGACATCCTAGCTTGGCTCCACCCAAGGGCGCACTCATCAATGGTGACACTGGGACTGTTAAGTAACATGCTTTATGATAAACATCATCTCACAAAGATAGTGATTCCCAGACCAATGTGGCATGAAGATTTGAAACTGTAGAGCTTTGAAGGATTTACCATCATGATATGTTATTGGGGATACATGTGAAAACTAAATGCATGGATGAGTATTTATCAGGCAAGTCATAGGAGAAAAGAGAGGTGGCCACAAATTATGCATACCAAGATAATGAAAGTTAAACTATCCTCCGCAGAAAATGAGTGTGTGGGCTTCACAAGCTTCTTGGCTGCCATTTTGGTATGGCTTGGGACAATTTCCATAGAAAATATTTGATGATGTAGGGTCTTCCTTCACCTCCAACATTCAGTTGATGGTCTTCATGTGCCATATTTTCAAGCGGTAGCATCCTTCTTAGTTGTCGGATCTACATTAAACATTGTTGATTGATGGATTCGCCATTCTTTTACGACATTCCTATAGCCACCTCCTGCATCCCACATTTGACATTCGGTGTTCTCTCAAGGATGCAATTGAGATGAATGGAATTTTTTGGTTTGAATTATGATTAGGGTGGGTGGACATGAAAGCATTGTTCATTCTTCCAAAACACTCATGGTTGATGGTGCACAAATGGAGTACGCCGACACCAGGTATTCACAAATATATGATATGCACCAATAAGGATTTAGCACTATCAAGGAAAATGACTAATTCCATCTACAGTGATGACTTGTTTAGTGAGAATTCCTTTGCATGGTTCTAAGCTTGATCATTAGCCTCAAAACAAATGAAAGTGTCAGAAGTCGAATGACGTAGGGAACAAAAGGAGGGCCCTCGATGGTGGTGTCACTCCTTATCCCTGCGGAGTCCTTTGTAAATTCTATATGTTGCATGCTCTTTAATTGATGGCTTTGTTGTGGCTTTGGAGAGGAGGTTGCAGCTAGTAGCATTGTTTGTAATAATGCTCCTACTCTGGCACCTTGAAATTTCATTCTCGCGGGTGATATGAAACTAGTTATTCAAAAGGAAAGGTGATCGATTTGATGACATAGATGCTTCCAAACAAGTTGTAGGCCATTCACCTATGGATGCCATAGGTTCTTCTTCCGTTCAAAATGGTACCTTCTAATGGCTTCCCCGCAATGCTTCTCCAAACAACTTTCCCACAAGCCTAAACTTCTCAAACCTTCCAAGGCTCGTAATCTAATCCAATACTTGGGCTCACTGATCAAACTATGGCCATGTTGGGGGTTCCAGGGTTGTGAATTAATCCTCAATAACACTCATTGAAATATGGCTGGTACATGGTTTGTGACCAGTGCGTAGTATGGGATCCTAATTTCCTCCAAATAATAGCACCTCCTTGTTGTCAAGAAGGCACTATCATTGTCTAAGTGAGATGCTTCAAAGAGGATGACATCTCATGAAAAACAACAATTCCTAGACAGATGTAACATGAAGATTTTGAATATAGAAATTTGAAAGTTTTAACAACCTAATATGTTAGGAGTCACATGTTGTTGGAGGAGTTGTTGCTCTAAGTCACCACGTAGAACTATGTGGGGAATCCAAATGCATAGGCAAGTGTTTTTCTAGACAATTGGGATGGAATTCATGGGGCTCCAACAATCTTCACCTTTGAATTAGATACCTCTAAGCACTCTTCTAAAGGAATTCAACTGTTCTTATGGGGATGTGGGGTCAAGATCCCTTGGCACCGTCCAAATCCATTCTTGTACCTATGTGGGGTTGTTTGAGCCTTGGTAGTAAATTCAATGGTTTGAAGGAGAATGCTTGGGTTTATGCATGTAGGAATTCACTAAAGTAGGTGTTGTAGGTAACATATACTTAATGAACACTTAAACACAACCTTCCAAGAAAAAAAATGTCGAGGGGTCGTTCATCACCTTTGAACCGGAAAGGTGGTGTGCAGAAATAGAAATGTTGAGGAGAGGGAATCGGCCCTGGTATACTTGCAGCCATGGCTAGATTAGACAATGATGCAAAAACAAATGAAGGAAATTATTTGACCACGAGAAAAGGAGTAGAGTGCACCCAGCTGTGGAATGAAGGAAAAAAAGAATGCGGGGTGTTGGTGTTTTGCGGGGCCAGTTATGTGGGTGCCTATTAGCCTTGGGCTATTATCCTAATAGCATCCTACACTCCTCTGCTCGAGAGAGGTCTTTCATGTAGGGTCCAATGTCTACAAGGCTGATTAAATAGCATTTTCTCTAGGCCACCACTTGTGTTCTTATTGTTCACATGACATTCCCACACATTATTTCCACGGGTGATTTTGACTCAGTAGCTCTTCCATATTTTGGATACATCATCCTAAATTCTTGTGAGCTGTTAGTAGCCCATACATAGCTAGGAGTGAGTGGTTTAAATCAGTAAACTTTGGAGCAGCCTTATGTATGAATCTGGAGGATTACAAAACTTTAAAGATGATTATTTCATGGATATTATTAGTCCCTCACTTTAATTATACGGGGATGTTAGTTCTCAGTTAGAATGTTAATTGGAACTCCTAAGGTACTACATTTTAATGGGTTTTCCTATATATGGGGTAAGTTTTGCAAGGGTGGATATAGGCATGTGTGGAAGTCTCTTAAGTAAAATTTGGCTATACGATTAGTATCTTCTTTCATGTTTGGAAGCTCAATTATGATGGGTAATTTAAAGTTGCATGTGAAGGTCTCATTTATAATAGAGCTATCAGTGAGTGATTGAATTCTCACATCCCCAATGTATTGTGATGTTCTAAGAACATTGATGGATTTCAGTCATCATCTTATACTGTGTAGGTTGTTGGATGATATGGGTTTAAAACTAGGGATTTTGTGAACAAAAGAGGAATTGGTCTAGCTTTATGAAGGATTCGTGAAAAATATGATAAATTTCCTTTTTTGATTAAACTTCAAAGCTTTATTTTAATCTTAGTTTTCTCCCTTATCTAGGCCTACTTGTATGAAGGAGGTGGTACAAATCAACATCAAGGTGGTCTATGCGTGGATGCCCATTGTAGATTGCATACGAAGACCTACTAATGAAGTACACTACGGGGAATGCTTTCACTTTTTATGACATGTGGAACCTTGTCAGGGGTTGGGCTCTAATCCAAGATTGTTGGGGATAAAAATTTATTTGTTGAACATGATGGGAGAAGGAGGAACTCTTTAAGGGAATGAAGCTACAATTGGGAGATGAGTTCCACACAAAATGTATTAGGAATTGTGTCTAAAGGGGGGAATGCTCCAAGTCAAATATGCTCAAATAATGGACAGGCTGGCAAGAATATGATGGTGTGCTAAGGAAATTCAGTGCCGAGAAATCAGGGATTTTTCCACTAAAGTCAGAAGCAAGAGGGATTTGACTTTCTTTTCATTGAACGATCATGATCCATCAGGAGCTGTCTTGTCGGATCAAGGGCAACCAATCTATTTCATAGTGATACAAATCTGTAAACAAGGCCTCTTGATTGGCTAAAGGTAATGCTACAAACACATCAATAAGAAGGAAACCTTTAAGCAAATTCAGCCACAACACAAAAAATAGCTATAGGACAAAATTTCTACAGTTCAAGGGTCACTAAAAGACAAAATCAGGAAGAGGAAAAAAAATGTATTTTAAATTGTGAAATATTAGGGGTAGGTGAAACCCTAACTTGTATTGAATCTGGGCCACACAATGTAAATAAATCCTAGCCATTCATTTGGGCTTTGAAAAACTATAAATAGGGGCTTGCTCCTCATTTTTAAATGTTGTGGAATTGGTGTAAAAGGAATTTTGCAGCAATAGGAAGAAGGATTGCATAAATTTGGGTGTTTCTTTTGAGTTTGTTCATTATGCATGCATGATTCAACTTCCATGTTAGTTTTAGCTTGTATTTTCTTGAATGGATTTGATAATGGTTTCTATTATAGTATTTGATGGATTTCCAACCCATACTTTTGGCACTTGTTGATGACAAACTATTGTGTAAAGTTAGCCCAGGCTTCTGTATTTCATTATTGCAACTTAGATCAATTGTATCTTCATGAAGTGAATGTACAATCTGAAAATATGTAGACCATAGGAGATTGCACTAGTTTTGTGTAGCTCTAGTTTCTCTTGGTCAAGAAAAACTCAGTTTGTGGGAGTTTGTCTATTGTAGCATCCTCCATTGTTACTATTCATTCATAGCTTAGATTTAGATTAGCTTCTCTTAACCCTTTCTCTTTTTCTATTTATTTTAACTCCTTGTTAGAGTAAGAATCTAAGCATCACAACAATTCTAAATTTGATGAGCATGGTGAGTTTTAGCTTGTTGTTTTGAGTGAGCAATCACTATTCATTCATTTCTAGCACCTTGAAACTCCATTTGCAGACCCAACTTCCCATGCTTTGTAAACCATAAAGGCCACCCTATGATTACCAACAAATCACATCAACCAATTGAACTATTCCAAGAACTATCACGACCTGATACTCTAGAGACCTTGGGATAGTGATCTAGAACTTGTTTGCATATTTCTACCTTACAAGAGAGGCAGTGCACTTGTGTGTTGCATATGTTGAGAAGGTGAAAAGACACCCATCAATAGGGCTAGTGCTAGAAGGATGGCATGGCTGAGCTCAAGGATGCAAAGCTCAAAGTTGGAAGTTGTAATCACTTTCAATTAAAAATATGAGATAAGGAGATCTCATTATAAGCTGGAAATTTAAAAATCAGAAAATTTGAAGACAAGGAAAATAAGAGTAGTAGTTGAGCTGAAATGGAGCAACAAATTCAAGTCAACATTTCTTAGCTACAAAAATATCTAAATAGGAGATTGAGGAAGTTGTTGCAACACTTTCCATTGGCAGAAAAATGTAAAATCCATAGCACTCGTAGACACAATGAATTGGGATGTCTAATATTCTTGGGCAGAATTGAAATGGTTTTGCAAGGAGAGATTCGCTTTTGGAAAATATACCAACCCTTAGCTCCGCCAAACCTAGAAGAAGAATTGGTTAACATGGCAGCCAAGGCCTTCAAGGAGCTGATCCAATAACACTTGAGAAACAAGGATGGACTAATACTAGAGGAGGTACTAATGTCTAGTTGGTGCATATTTCATAATGCACCTCACTCAGAATTTACTTGTCCATCATGTGCAAACATCATTTCTCAAGCTAGGAGCTATGTGGAAAAGTTAGAGAAACCAACTCTTAATAAAGAGGATTCATCCCATGAGGCAAGATAGTTTTCAACATTTTTAGGACAACATATTGATGTTGAACCAAGAAGCTGCATAGGAGTAAGTGATGGGACAACAGACACTGAGGTAGAGAATTGAAAGGAAGGAGCTAATTTCCTTGGGACATCAAAGAGTCCCCATGAAGGTTTAGTTGGAAATGAATTCAAATACCCTCTCTCCATCAGTGAAGAATGATCCTTCACTTAGGGAGAAGAGTAGCTACTAGTTTAAAGACCATACAGAAAAGATGAATAAGAAAAATTTGCAATAGTATATGTTGAGACAACCAACAGAACTACTAAAGAATAGAAAGAAGAAGAGGATGAAATCCTTGAGGTAGCAAAAAATGATGATGAAAGAATAAGTGAAATAATACTAGAGGACCTTTCCTTCATAAACAAAAGTGATCAAACATCTAAACAAGATCTAGAGGAGTGGGAACAACCATAGGCCACAACAATCCACTATCAAGCTTCCTTCCTAAGTGTTGATGACAATCCAGTATTTGAAAGATATGACAAACTTGTTTCAAGACTCACAAGGGATTGGTTAGAGATGAGATACCAAGTGGAATTGAAAGTATTATTATTGCCCGGATGGTGTAGACTCCATGATTTTCCACACTCAGAGTTCACGTGTGAGCTGTGTTGAAAGGAAATCGAACAAGTTAAAGAAAAAATGGAGCAACCAAGTGCCCAACCCCCTATAGTTGTTTCAAGGATTGAGTCAGAAGTCTAGGAGCCAGAACAAAGCAATGAATTAGCTAAGAGTAGCCTTCAAGAAGGATTTAGGATAGTGATAGAAGAAGGACAACATAGTCCCAAACCTCTCAACAATGAGGCAGATAAAGTGGGAGAGTTGTCCATTGGTCATCAAGAATCTTTCCCTCTTGAAGAGTATTTATACACCATGGATGATAGGCTTTATAGGGAATCCTTGGAGGGGAATCACATAGTGAATTTAGGTCCCCTTGAGGAGGTACTATCAATTGATTAATTCTTTCTATTGGGAGCTATACTATAGAGGTATGCCAATACTAAGGAAAAATACATTTTAGAGGATGGTGATGATGAAGACATATCATCTGAACCTCCATTTAGTGAAGCATTAGAGCTCCCAGATTGGGAGAGGAACTCCTTTTCCATCTATAGTGATAGTGAACAAGAGGAGACAAGTCAACATCATGGTGAACCACATGAACTACAAAGAGAAGAAGAAAAAGGTAGGAAATTCTTGATAGCTGCCAACAAGTATGACATACCTAGCCGATTACAAGTCATAACTGGGAGTCCATCTGCCTTGACTATTTTTGATCCTCCTACATACTCTGAGAGCTGCATTAGGATAGATTTTTACATGTCATGTTTATGTGACATGGAAATCATAAAATTGGCATTAACACAAGAGAAATGAGATGGGATAGCATGTTTCCTTTTGAATACAACAATCAAGTAGACACCCAGATCATGGAAAATCAACATGATAGTGTCTATCTTCTTGAAGAATAGCCGATAGAGGTTGCAGGTCACACTGGTAGCTTGGAAGAAGTGTTTGCTATCTCATTCTCCCAACCTTATGCAAGCTCGATATTGGGGATGTTGCACCATCCTTTGCATCCACTTGAGACTGCCAATGCATTGTTCGATGATGCATTGCTTGGTCTCGACTGTCAAACATTGCCACCTCTACATGGTGACATCAAGTTCTATCTTTCCTTGCTCCTATGAATAATCACAACTGCTTTTATTATTTTGATTATGGGAATGAGGGGAGACAAAAAAAATTTATGGGTTGACCATGGATTTAACGAACCTCCTCAACTACTAATTTTTCCTGAATGTGTGATTAAATTTGAATGTTGTAATAATAAACTTCATTTTTCTGAGTGTAAGAATCAATCTGCATGGCTTAGAACTATGATGATCACCCTTCTGCTTGTGCATGCATTGTGAATTCCAATGAGCACAAATGTCATTTTTCCTTTCCTAAACGTGGTTCTTTGTAAATATCTTTGTACATAGTTTTTTTGAGTAGTGTAGGATCTATGTACATACCTTGCTTTCCTTCTTTTGTTAGGTTTGGTTGGTTTTCCCATTGATTAGTTTTCTTTAGAGTAGTTTCCTTTTTATTTTCTCTTGATTTTTGTTTCCTTTTTGTTTGCTTCCACTTGCTTCCACCTTGCTACTTTTCTTGGGGTCCCCTTGTCCTCTGTTGGGCATGTTTGCTACATAATGATCATTTTCATTGCCTGGGGTTGTTCTGTGTATTTCTTTGATAAACTTTAATCAAGTTTTTAGAGTGGACAGTGAGGATCTTCTGTTAGTGTCAAGTGACCTGGATGTTTGATTCAAAGAGGATAAGCCATAGGTTGGTCTGATTCTAATGTATTATGAAATCTTATATCTCTTACACATCTTAAGAATCTTGAGGTCGTTGTTGATTCTTTTGCAAAGTCTAGTTAAGTGAAAAATCTAAAATTTTGTTTCAATGCCACTGTGATTCTTAGCCCTGAGCGCAAGCTTCACTGCTTGTGGGTTGAAATGAAAAGAATTAAAAAGAGAAAAAAAGAAAAAGAAAAGAAAGATAGAAAAAAATTGAAAATAAAAAAAATGAAAGAAAGAAACACATTGAAAATAAAAAAAAAATAATTCAACCTTTGAGGGGGATCCGAGCAACTCTACTGGGGCTATGGACACTTGGCTAGCAGTAGAGCAATGTTTAAGGGAATCACAGTGACAACCTCATCAGGGCTATGGATTCCTGACTGGTAGCGAGGCAATGTTCCACATGCTTTTGGAGTTAGAATAAACTACATCTCTTAACTTGAAGAAGCTTAGGTTCTTTTAGCAACTTAAGGATGGGAATTAATGCATTTGCACACACTTGGATTTTTAGCATAATGAAGGTTGGGTTGGTTAGTGGTTTTTCTTTTAGTCAAATGTTTAGTTTTTTTATCCTAGCGTGAAGATTAGAACCAAAGATGTTGGGTTCATGATTCCAGTAAATGTCATCAAAATGCTATGGAGCAATTCCCCAATGAGTCACCATTTGTTGTGCATTTTTTGCACACACACCCCACCAAATGTAGGCACCCACTTTTTTTCACTCTCGATAGGCTATTTTTCTCCCACCTTGCTTTGTGTACCCCTACTTTTGAGCCCAAGTTGGTCATGTGCCTTAAAATGATCAAATTTCCTCTGACCAAATTCACCTACTAGAGTATCACCAAGTTGTTTGCCTCTATGGACTGGGTCCTATGTGTTTCCCTTAGCTTATCACCCTAGTGTCTATCGCTCCTTGTGAACCCACATTTGTAGGTCTCCCCTTGTCATTCACCATTGCATTTTGTTGTTCATCTGCGACCAAGCCCTAACATACACCCACATGGTAGGTCCCACATCAACCTTTGTCACCACATCCATTGGGCATTGTGGACCCATAGCTGTGGGTCACCTCATGCAGATTATTGTTTCGTTGCACCGCTCAGCAGCCGCTGACTTTGACACCCACCCACCTGGTGGGCTTTGCATCTAGCTCCTCTACCCCTATCATCGCCATTACCAAAGCAAGCCCGACACACTTCAAAATTGACTAAGTCCAAATTGTTTCCAGGTCCTCGCTTGTGGCTTTCCTATACTTGACCGACATTGTTTAAAACCTGAATTCTCATGTTGCCCCACCATGTGGGACCCGCATATGTCATCTCCCTAGGATGAAATCTTAAGTTCATAGGTAAACTCTTGAGTCAGATCTCACTGACGGGTCTGCTCATGTAGGCGACCATCGAAGGGAGGCCATTGCCATAACACTGTTCGAGAATGGTTGAAGCTTCACTACTTTTGGGCCCTACAAACCCAGAGCCCTCCTACGTCATCTGGCGAAGTCGCATTTTTTTTCTTGCGGGTTTCTCTATGATAGGAGTCATCCTTCATCTCGCTATTTCAAAATGGTGCTCATACACGACATAACAACATCATCCACCCACATTATCCTTTTTCCCTACGGTTGTTTTCACTGGATGTTATTTTCGTTCATGATCAATGATGTTGAATTTCTAGATGATGATTTCGATGGCATGGGTTCTTA
The DNA here is from genome assembly GCA_007258455.2 of Sequoia sempervirens. Taxonomy (NCBI): domain Eukaryota; kingdom Viridiplantae; phylum Streptophyta; class Pinopsida; order Cupressales; family Cupressaceae; genus Sequoia; species Sequoia sempervirens. The sequence continues at coordinate 44,609,243 of VDFB02256132.1, forward strand.
TTATCTCCACACCTTGTGAATGAGTATTACCTCTCGGGCCATTCATATTCTCTAAGTCTTTGAAGGAATATGGGTGTTCTGATATGCACTTGCACCAAGATTAAAAGTCAAAATGGCCATCTTAGGCTAAGTAAAGGAATTGTACTATATGAGGGGATGAATTAATTTGGACCTAAAATTTTTGATGTGAGCACCAGACTGGTATTCACGCCATCAAGTGTGATGGATGACTCAACAAGGTGAGAGGAAAACAAAGATCAATGGAATGCACTCATGATGTAGAATCTAGGAGTAACATTTCTTATAACTGGTGCAAGGTACATGATTTCTCATGTTAAACCAAGCTCGCTAATTTAACCTACACAGAGATCACCCATGTGGGACTCACTTTGTGGGCCTCCACTCCCATCTTGTCATTATCTATGTAGCACCCTTCCGCTACATGCCCACAACTTTCCCTTGCATGGTTTTATCTTTTCATGAGCATAAGTAATATGAGTTTCTTTCAAGAGAGTCTATAGGCAAGAGTGTTCACATCTTAAGAGGAGTGTCTTTAGGTCAGCAAGATTTTTTATGTTAGAATGAGCATGCTAGTGGTCTATGCAGGTACTAAGGTGTGGATGGCCATTCCCTCATTGCTGCCACCTACAAAAATTCTAACTCAGACCTCCATGTTGCGGATTCCTTATTATTCAACTCCATATAGACAACCTACATTATCTCTCCACATGATGGTAGTCTATGCAATGCTCGCATTGCACATTTCTATGCGCCCATAATAAGAGATGGTTTAGATGGATTTGTCTTAGAAAAATGGATGTTTCCCAGTCTGTGGGGTTCATCAACCATGGGAATCATTTGGGGAAGTCTCTCTACATCATTTTTTCATGAGCTCCCATCTCACCCCACCTAAATCTATGTGATTGTACTAATAATGCCGCATGGTGGGAGCATGCCAAATTGTCATAATGTTTTTACTATTTGATGCGTCTAATTATTTGGTAAATACCATGTGGGATCATGATATGTGAGTATGGAGTAGATGGTAATATTGAATTTGGTCCCATGAAAGAAATAATGCAAAAAGGGTAGTTTAATGATAAATTCAGAATGGTGAAGCAATGAGTATGGGTTATGCTACTATGACATTCAAGTTGGTCCCGTAACAATTCTAGCTCATCAATTTGTGGCGTAGAAAAATCACTTTCCAGGAGGACGTGGTATGTGATCTTTGAGGTTATCGACATATGGTTATGAATAGGGCATGAGGAAGACCATCATGGGGGAATTACTAAGTTCATGATTAATGGGGAAATATATTCAACCATCCTTGTGAACTGTAGTGTAAAATGTGTGCACCATGCAGAGAAGTTCAATGCTCAAGACTGTCCCCTATGCCAGTAGGGACATTCATGTAGGCTTCTGCCATCTCAACAATGCTTTCTTAGTGGCATCCATGTAGCAGCTACCCACATGACATTACTACATCATCTTACCATGCTAGGAACTACAATTATGATTATTTACTCCATGTGCATGTTTATGTAGATGTCCTAGCTTAGCTCCACCCAAGGGTGCATTCATCGATGGTGACACTAGGATTGCTAAATAACATGCTTTAAGATAGATATCATCACACAAAGATAGTGATTCCCAAACTGATGTGGCATGACAATTTTAAAATGCTGAGCTTTGAAGGATTTACCATCATGATATGTTATGGGAGATACATGTGAAAACTAAATGCATGGACGAGTATTTATTACGAAATTTATAGGAGGAAAGAGAGGAGACTGCGGATTATGCATACCAAGATAATGAAAGTTAAATTATCCTCCATAGAAAATGAGTATGCAGGCTTCGCAAGCCTCTCGACCACCATTTTGGTCTAGCTTGGGATGATTTCCATGGAAAAACTTCAACCATGCAGGGTTCACCTTCACCTCCACTATTCAGTCGATGGCCTTCCTACACCATCTTTTCAAGCAGTGGCATTCTTCTTCATTACAGGATCTGCATTACACACTGCTAGTTGGTGGGTTCGTCATTATTTTATGGCATTCCTATAGCCGCCTCTTGCATCCCACGTCCTGTATTCAACATTATCTCTAGGACATTATTGAGATGAATGGAAAAATTATGGTTTGAATTATGATCAGTGTGGGGGGACTTGAAAGCATTGTTCATCCTTGCAAAACACTCATGGCTGATGAGGCACAAATGGAGTATGCCAACACCAGGTATTCGCAAATATCTGATATGCACCAATAAGGATTTAGCATTTCCAAGGAAAATGACCAATTCTATCTGCAATGATGCTCCATTTAGTAAGAATTCCTTTGCATGTTTCTAAGCTTGATCATTAGCCTCACAACAAATGAAAGTGTCGGCAGTCAGATGGCATAGGGAATAAAAGGAAGGCCTTCAGCGATAGTGTTGCTCCTTATCCCCATGGACTCCTTAAAAAAATCTATATGTTGTGTGCTCTTTAAGTGATGGCTCTATTATGGCTTTGGAAAGGAGGTCACAATCAGTAGCATTTTTTATAACAACGCTCCCACTCTGACACCCTAAAGTTTCATTCTCATGGGTGATACGAAACTAGTTATTCAAAAGGAAAGGTGATCGATCTAATGACATAGATGCTCCCAAACAAGTTGCAAGCCATTCACCTATGGATGCCATAGGTTCTTCTGTCATTCAAAATGGTACCTTCTAATGGGTTCCCCATAATGCTTCTCTGAATAGATTTCCCGTAAACCTCAACTTCTTGAACCTTCTGATGCTCGTAATCTAATCCAAGACTTGAGTTCGTTGATCAAACTACAATTGAGTTGGGGGTTCTAGAGTTTTGAAGTAATCATCAATAGCATTCATCGAAATATGTCTAAGATGTGGTTTGTGATAGGTGCATAGTATGGGATCCTAATTTCCTCCAAATAATGGCACCTCCTTGTTGTCAGGAGGGAACTCTAGTTGTCTAAGTGAGATGCTTCAAAGAGGATGAGGTCTCATGAAAAACAACTATTCCTGGAAGGATGTAACATGAATATTTTGAATACAAAACTTTGAAAGCTTTAACCGTCGTAATATGTTAGGAATCACATGCTGCTTGAGGAGTTGTTGCTCCAAGTCACTATGTAGAACTATGTGGGGAATCCAAATGTATATGCAAGTGTTTTATTGGACAATCAGGATGGAATTCATGGGGCTCACACAATATTTACCTTAAAATAAGATACCTCTGAGCACCCTTCTAAAGGAATTCAACTGTTTGTATGGAGATGTAGGATCAAGATCCCTTGGCACCATCCAAATCCATTCCTGTACCTATGTGGGGTGGTTTGAGCCTTGGTAGTAAATTCAATGGTTTGAAGGAGCATGATTAGGTTTATGCACATAGGAATTCACTAAAGTAGGCGTTGTAGGAAACATATACTTAATGAACACTTAAACCTAGCCTTCTAGGAAAATGGGTGTCGAGGGATCATTCATCGCCTTTGAACTAGCAAGGTGGTGTGCAAAAATACAAACGTTGAGGAGAGGCAATTGGCCATGGTATACTTGTTGTCATGGATAGATCAAATAATGATGCAAAAACAAATGAGGGAAAGTATTTGACCATGGGAAAAGGATCAAAGTGCACCCAACCATTGAATGAAGGAAATAAAGAAGGTGGGGTATTGGTGTTTTGTGGGGCCAGTTATGTGGATGCCCATTCACCTTGGTCTATTATCCTAATAGCATCTTGATCACATCATCCCACACTCCTGCACCCAATGGAGGTATTCCATGCGAGGTCTGACGTCTATGAGGCTGATTAAACAGATTTTTCTCCAGGCCACCACCTACGTTCTCACTGTTCACATGACATTCCCACACATTATTTCCATGGGGGGTTTTGACTCAGTAGCTCTTCCATATTTTAGCTACATCATCCTAAATTACCGTGAGTCATTAGTAACCCATACATCACTGGGAGTGAGTGGTTTAAATTAGTAAACTTTGGAGTGGCCTTGTGTATAAATTTGGAGGATTGAAAAAATTTAAATATGATGATTTCATGGATATTAGAAGGCCCTCGCTTTAATTATATGGGTATGTTAGTTCTTACTTAGAATGTTAATTGGAACTCCTTGGGTACTACATTTTAATGGGTTTTTCTATGTACGGGGTAAGTTTTGCAAGGGTGGATATGTACATGTGTGGAAATCTCTTAAGTAAATTTTAACTATACGACTGGTATCTTCTTTCATGTTGGGAAGCTTAGTTATGATGGGTAATTTAAAGTTCCATGTGAAGGTATCATTTATAACAGAGCTATTAGTGAGTGCTTATTCTCACATCCCCAATGTATTATGATGTTCTAAGAAGATTGATGAATTTCATTCATCCTCTTATACTATGTAGGTTGTTGCATGATATGGATTTAAAATGAGGGTGTTTGTGAAAAAAAGAGGAATTGGTCAAGTTTAATGAAGGATTCTTGAAAATATGATAAATTTCCTTTTATGATTAAACTTCAAAGCTTTATTTTAATATTAATTGTATCCCTTATGCAGGCCTAATTGTAAGAAGGAGGTTGTACAAATGAACATCGAGGTGGTCCACGCATGGATTCCCATCGTAGATTGCATATGAAGATCTACTAATGAAGTGCAATCAGGGGAATGCTTTCACTTTTGATGACATGTAGAACCGTGTCAGGGGTTGGGCTCTTATTCAAGATTGTTGGGGATGAAGATCTGTGTAGTCAACATGATGGGAGAAGGAGTAACTCTTTAGGGGAGTGAAGCTGCAATTGGTAGAGGGCTTCCACACAAAATGTATTAGGAACCATGTCCAAAGGGGGGAATGCTCCAACTCAAATATGTTCAAATAATGGACAGGTTGGCAAGCATATGATGGCATGCCAAAGAAAGTTGGTGCCAAGAAATCAGAGAGCTACCCACTAAAGTTAGAAGCAAGAGGGAGTTTTCTTTCTTTTCATTGAATGATCATGATCCATCAAGAGCTATCACATGGGATCAGGGGTATCCAATCTATTTCACAGTGATACAAATCTACAAACAAGGCCTCTTGATTGGCTGAACATAATGCTACAAACACAATAATAAGAAGGTAGCCTTTAAGAAGTTTCATCCACAACCCAAAAAACAACTAGAGTACAAAATTGCTATAGTGCCAGGGTCACTAAAATAAAAAATAATGAAGAGGACAAAAAAATATTTTAAATTGTGAAATATTGGGGGTAGGTGAAACCCTAACTTGTATTGAATTTGGGCCACACAATGTAAATCAATCCTAGAAATTTATTTGGGCTTTGGAAAACTATAAATAGGGGCTTGCTCCTCATTTTTAAATGTTGGGGAATTGGTGTAAAAGTCATTTTGTAGCAATAGGAAGAAGCATTGCATGAATTTGGGTGTTTCTTGTGAGTTTGTTCATTATGCATGCATGATTCAACTTCCATGTTAGTTTTAGCTTGTAGTTTCTTGAATGGCTTTGATAATGGTTATTGTTATAGTATTTAATGGATTTTCAGCCCATACTTTTGGCACTTGTTGATGACAAATTGTTGTTTAAAGCTATCTTGGGCTTGTTTATTTCATTGTTGCAACTTAGTTCAATTGTATGTTCATGAAGTGAGTGTACAATCTAAAAAAATTTAGACCATAGGAGACTGCATTGGTTTTGTGTAGTTGTAGGTTCTCTTGGTCAAGCAAAACTCAGTTTGTGGGAGTCTTTCTACTATAGAATCCTCCATTGTTATTGTTCATTCATAGCTTAGATATAGATTAGCTTCTCTTAACCCTTTCTCTTTTCCTATTTCTTTTAACTCCTTGTTAGAGTAGTTTTCTGAGCATCACAACAATGCTAAATTTGATGAGCATGGTGAGTTTCAACTTGTTTTTTTGAGTGAGCATCCAATATTCATTCATTTCCAGCACCTTGAAAATCCATTTGGAGACCTGACTTCCCATGCTTTGTAAACCATAAAGGCCACCCTATGATTACTAGGAAATCACATCAACCAATTGAAGTATTCCAAGCATTGTCATGACCTAACACCCGAGAGACCTTGGGGTAGTGATCTAGAACTTGTTTTTAGATTTCTACCTTTCAAGAGAGGCAGTGCACTTGTGTGCTTCTTGTTTTGAGAAGATGCAAATACACCCATCAACAGTATGCTCCTGATCCATAGCTTGTTGTGATGACGAAGGGACCTAACTAGTTAGGCTAAAACTTCCCTTTGTTGTCCTGATCTAGATTTTTTTTTATTCTTCTTTAGGACAAGATCCCCTACCTAGAAAGACTAAGATTTGTTCTTCTTGTTGTACCTCCATTTTAGTTGGTTTTGATATACTTGCAAGTGATTTTAAGGGCCTCAAGATGATGCTCATCCAGTAATTCTAACTCATTGAACTGAGATACTCTGTATTCTTCATATGTGATCAGGTTCTATAATGACACTCACAATGATGGGAGCTCAATCTTGATAGGCAAGATAGATTTTGATCCATAGAATAGAGAGAAAGGGGTTACACCTATTGTCATGTGGATATTGGTTCGATAGGCCCAAAGAGTGAGATTCAGTTGCAGATGCTAGTCACAACCAACTTCATTAACTATTTTCTTTAGGATCTTTAGAATGGGATTGTTTGTAGCCTTATCTTGACCGTTGCCCTGGGAATAATATGGTGTAGAGAATTGGTGTTGGATGTTGAATCTTTGACATGGCTCTTTCACATCCTAATTTTTAAAGGGGGTTCCATTATATGAGATGAGGGTTTGTGGAACACCATAATGGTAGATTAGATAGTTCAAGATAAATTTAACAATTTACTTCCCCATTATGTAGGTCATAGGGATGGCTTCAACCCACTTGGTAAAATACTTAGTGGTTGTAATGATAAACTTGTGGCCATTGGATGAGGTTAGAGTGATTTTTTCTATGAGGTCAAGTCTGCACTACAAAAAATGAAAAGGTGTGATCATTGGTTGCATTTCTTGAGATGGAGCATGAATCAGATCTCCATGTTGTTGGCACTAGACACACTTTTGCACATACTGATGAGCTTCCCTTTCAATGGTTGGCCAATAGTACCCCATCCTCAATAGTTTCTTAGCTAAATTCATAACGCTAGAATGGGAACCACATATTCCATCATGAACTTTTTTGAAATTAGTTAAGGCTTCCTCTTAGATAAGACATTGTTGTAATGTCCCTTCAATACTTTGGTGGTAAAGGGTATCACCTATGATCACAAATTGGGATGCCTTTTTAAGAAAGTTCTTTTTAAGGTTTGAGGTGATATCGGATGGTAGGATTCCTCTACTAAGGTAGGTAAATATGTCATGATACCATGGGGATCCAAGACCAATAATGACACACATGAATTTTGATTCAGGGATCTCAAAAGTTGGTATGAGAAGTTGTTCTACCAAGAATTCACATTGGAGGACATTATTCGACATGTCTAATAGTGATCTGATTGTTACCATGGAATCTATTACTCTGTTATTAATGTGAGGAATCTTCTTGAAAGTTATATCTATAAAAATATATTTTATAATTTCCACCATCTTTTTGTAAGGAGTGAGCTTTTCATCCTTAGTTTTATAGTCATCGTTGACCTGGTTGACAACTAGCTATGAGTCTCCATAGACTTTCATTTCTTGTATCTTCCATTGAACTGCTATCTTGAGACCTATGATTAGGGATTTTTACACAGTAATGTTGTTAGTACAAGGGAATGATAGTTAGTAAGACTTTGGAATGCAATCACCTTGAGGGGTTATGAAATGAATACCTACTCCTAATCCATGTTGGGTGAACGATCCATCAAAGTACATCTTCCACTGAGCTATGAGATTGATAAGGAACACTGATTCATTAGGGAACCTAGATATCAAAGGGTTCTTAGCATAGATAGGTGCTTCTTCTAGTTGGTATGTGATCACTTGTCCTTCGATTATCTTGTGCTTTACATACTCTATGTCAAACTCTGTTAATATCATCACCCATTTTTCCATTCTCCCTATGAGAGTTGCTTTGGATAACATGTATTTCAATGGGTTGATTTTGGAAATAAGTTTGATTTGATGGGAAAACATGTAATGTATGAACTTTTATGAACCAAAAACTACTACTAGGCATGCTTTATCAATAGGTGAATAGTTCATTTGATTTCCCACCACATTCCTATTGATGTAGTAGATATACCTTTAATTTTTGTTTTCATCATGTTGTTCTAGTAGAGCTCCTAGTGTTGTTGATGTTGCTGAGATATACAAGATCAGTGGTTTGTTTGGTATTGGTGGCATGAGCACCAGAGGTGTTAGTAGATAGTCTTTGATTTGTTGGAAAGCCTTATCACACTTCTCATCCCACTTGTAGTTGATAGCTGCTACAAGTAACCCTCCTGATGGACTGCAATCTTCCTTGCAACCCTCTCATCTAATTTAGCATTTCTAGGATGGATTTTACCTTTGTTGGATCAATTTCTATCCCTCTTTGCAAGATGATATATCCAAGGAGTTTTCCTAATGTGACCCCAAATGACATCATGTTCCAGCAATAGGTTCCCCATGGACAAGTGAACATAGTTTTGTGTTGATCCTCAACAATTATGATTTGATTGTAGCATGAAAAACCATCCTTCAGTGATAACATTTCATGCCTAGCTATTAAGTCCACAATAAGGTTGATGTTAGGAAGAGGGAAATCATCCTTTGGGCATGATTTGTTTAAATCTCTAAAATTGGTGCATATTCTAATTCCCACAGTAGGTTTTGAGACTAGTACTAGGTTTGAAACCCACTCAGGATAATCTATTGGTCAGATAAATCCAACATCAAGAAGCTTTTGTAACTCAAGTTTGACCAAGAGTGCTATCTGAGGGTGCATCTTCCTTAATTTCTACTTGACTGGCTTGGTTTCAAGATAGGTTGTAAGATGATGCACAACTACTTCTAGATCAAGCCCTAGCATATCTATGTATGACCATGAAAAGTTAGCTCTACACTCTTTCAAGAATGTTTCCAGGTTCTTCTATTCTTCTTCCAACAAGGATTTTGCATAGAAAGTGATCTTAGGTGCTTCTTCAGTACCCACACTGACTGGTGTGGCTTTTTTTGCTAGTACTGCTCACTTCTTTGAATGCATTGCACTATGGGGTAGATTGAATCCCTCATCCTTGGGTGCCTCATAGATGTTTTCACTGTTGGATGCATCCTTTTTTTTACTATTTTGGGATCAAAGAGTGCCATAGTGTGGTTTTCACTCAAGGATCTACATGTTAGTTGCATTTCATCAATTTTGTGATTGAAGGATTCAATTGTCTCCCCATAGTATGCCCCTATGTCAAGCTCTATGTCAAAACCTGCTTTGTGATCTATCCATGGTAAGTTGTCATGGAGTTCCATTAATTCTGAGATCGCTTCATCATTTTCTAATAAATCTAGAATCTGTGGTCATTGTTGGTCCAAGTCAATGAGTTTTAGGTATACTAGGCGTATTTTAGTTGGTTGATTGCTTAGGGTGAAGGATGTTATGGATATCATGAAGAGGGATTTATTCTTTATTCTCAAATAGATCACCAACATCAAGGGGTAAGTAATCTAAGGTTGTATCACGTGATGGAGATAACCAAGAGGAAGCCTTAGCTCGTTTAACAAGAATAGCTTTACCAATAAGGTTAACCTTGCTATTTGTACAACCTAAGCCAAGATTCTTTAAGAGATTCTCAGGAATGATAGGTTCTAGCAAACCATTATCATTTTTACCTAGCTTCTCATTCTTGTTGTATCCCCAATTTTGAATGAACTACAAGCCTTTGTTATCATCTTCCATAGGAAGAACAAGGACTGATCATTCATCTTGGAGGAGTTTAGAGATATCATCCTCATTAATATCTTCTACATTCAAATCTCCCCATTTGGTGAAGGTGGTAGCTTCCATCTTGATGGTTTCGGGCACTTTGCTACTAGCTGTAGGTTTCCCATGAGATTGAGGATAAATAGGGATATCTCCTAAGACAAAGGTGTTCTTTATTAGCTTGTAGTTACCACAAACATCATCTTGAATTATTGCTTTGATATCAAGTATGTTCTACACAATGGGTTCCTTTGTTTCAAAAGTAGATGCAAGGGATGATGGGTCAACAAATAAGGTAGAAGGTGTCATCCCTTAATCATTCTTGGGTACTTGGGGAATCTTATAGAACTTGGCCTCAAGATTTTTGTAGTAGTAAAAGGGCTCAAGATCCCCATGGATAGTGATTTCTCTATCCTCAAAAGGAAACTTCATACATTGATGATAAGTCGAGGCTATAGCTTTGAGTTGAGCAAGTAGTATGTTGTAGGGAAGATCTAGGTCTAACACTTGGCATGTAGTTTCTATAATGAGAGGGCTCACTTGGATGGGTAGTGAAATGATACCTTGTGATACCCATTCTTGGTCATCATATGCTTTGATGGTGGAACTCTTTGCTTTCTCAATAGTATCCTCTGAATAGTGTAGGTTCTTGATCATCTGAAGGGTGCAGATGTTTAGACCAACACCTCAATCTTCCAAGACTCTTTTGACCTTGTTTTTATGAATGACAACTTCAAGGTGCAAATCACAGTTATGAGATGGCTATGAGGGTAGGGCTTCTTTTGATAAGGTAAGAAGATGATTAGTGATATTCCCTACCATAGCTTGAAACTGATTTATATCAATATCCTCGAGGACAGATGTGTCTGATAAAGCTTTCTCTAAGATTTCTCTATGTGCGGGTGATAGCCTTAATAGTTCCAAGATTGATATTTGTGCAAGGGTCTTCTTAATATGATCTAGGAGATTGTACTTGTTGGGATTTGATGTTGGAAAAGTAGGTTGTGCCCTAGATTGAGATGGAACTCCTTTGATGGTGAGCTTTCCATGTTGTGTGGTGACTCCACACTTCATACTAGGCCCTTTGATGGTGACAACGATAATGACGCTATGATAAGAAGCAACTACATTGGAATAGGTATGTTGTATGTTTGTGTAATCCTTAGCTTTCCCAGTGTTTTTCACTTTTCTATGATCTGGAATAGGGTTCTTGTATATCTTAAGATCTTGATTCCCAGCTGGTACCTCAATAGATATGGTGTAATTCTCTATGAGGTCTTGGATGATGTTTTTGAGACTCATGCAGTTTTTTGTTTTGTGTTCTTTAATATTATGAAAGTTACAAAGGTATTTGTCATTGTAGCAAGATGGCTTCTCTTGTGGTTCTTGGTAGTTTTCAAAGTTAAGAAGTGTTATAAAATTTGACTCTACTAACTTTTTCATGATGGTTTCTATGGGTTCAAAAAACTGTGTGTACTTGCATTTAGGATAGTTGTTCTTGTTAGGGGTTCACCTTTGCATTTCGGTGTTGTTGATTTGGTTATTCTGTGGGGGCATTATCTATTGCACCATTGGTTGAATGTGATAAAATTGAGTGTTGGTTGGCCTAGGTTCACTGAGGACTACCTTAGCATCTACCGCACCATCATTTTCACATTCTTGTTCTTGGCCCAGACATGGGGCTTGTCGCTAGAATTAGTGGATGGGTAGTTGTCGTTGTAAGCTTTAGTGTTTCCCTGTGAGATTAGAGCTCTCTCAATGTTAAGGGCTCTAGGGACAAGCTCATCATGAGATGTGATGCACTACATTTTCACGTGGAAGGATAGATCTAGATCTAGATTTTATATGATGATTCCCACTTGTTCATCAAGAAGAGGCCACTTTCTCTATCTAGATCTATGTATCCATCGTTGCAAGAAATTAGAGAAAGTTTCTACTTTGTTTTGTTTTAGAGTGTACAATTCCTATAGACTGATCTCCATGTCAAGATTGAAGGAGAAGTGATCGATGAATTTATCAATAATTTCTTGAAAGGTTTTGATACTGGGAGGAAGATGAGTAAACCAATCCATGGCATGACCTATTAAACTTTGAGGGAAAAGGTGCATTAAATATGAATCATTGTCAGTTACCAACATGCATATGACATTAAACTCTTTGACATGGTTGAAAAAACTTCCCATCCCTTTATATTTATCAAATTTGGGGATTTCAAAACCAAGAGGGAATGGTACCATTGCAATGTTTTGTTCAAGCAGATAAGGACATAATTTATGTGTATGGGGCTTCTTGGTCTTGCCTAAGTGAAGGTCCTGCATTTCTTGGGATAGCACCTTAAATTGCGATGCTAGATCATCTTGTGGGTTTGGTGGAGGAACATATGGTGGCATTATGGATGAGTTATACGTGGTATTTTCATATGAGGATATGTTGTATGGGGTGTATGGTGGTGTAGGATTCTATGAAGGTGATTGGGGTGTGGATGTATATGTTCCCAACGTGTTTAGATTGATGATGTGTGATTGAGGGTTATAGTGGGAACTTGGCTATTGTTGTTGTTGTAGGGTATATTATTGAGCTAGTAGGGCTTGTTGTTGTTGTTGTGCCACTAGGGCTTGATGTTGGGCCTACTGTTGTTGTTGTGCTACTAAAACTGCTTGACGGGCTCAATGTTGTTGTTGTGCTAAGGATGATTGCTATTGTTGTTGTTTTTGTGCTGCTAGGTCTGCTTGCAATTGTTGCTATTGTTTTTGTTGCTATTGTTGTTGTGTTGCTAGGGCTGCTTGCTATTGTTGATGTCATTATTGTGCTACTAGGGTTGCTTTCTCTTGTTGTTGCTATTGGATGGCTTGCTGATAAGCTTGTTGTAAAGCTAGGGCATGTGCTTGCAATGTAGTATCAGGTGGTTGGTGGGATATATGGGATGGGTTGTGAGTATTAATGTTTTTAATGGGTAGTAGATTGTTGATGAGAGGTGGAGGATTACCTTGTTTTAGCATCCCTTGTAAGATGGTAGATTGAGATGGAGGAATGTATGTTTGTGGTCCCATTTGATTTTGCATGGTAAAGGGGACTAAAGGGAAAGATTAGGATGATGCCATTAGGTTTTGTGATGTTAAGGGCATATTAGGACCTTGAGTCCATTGATTAAAAAGGCTTCCTTATCCCATGTCTTGAGGATTTCCTTTTGATGGAGATGTGGACAAGGTATTATCTTGATTGAAGGGATTTGTGACCAAGGGATTGTTTTGAGGGTGGATTGATAATGGATGTGCTTTGTGAAACTAATGGCATGGATGAACCAATTAGAGTATTCGGTAAAGATGTTCCTATTTGCATCAAGGGTTGACTCTGCGATATGGTATTTATATGCCCTTTTGTGTTGTTTTGAGACATTTGGTCTATGCTACTTTGCATGATGGTGGGAACACTTGTGGTACTCATGGGTATGGATAAAGAGGGGTGTTCATGATATGTGGAGGTCATGGTGGAATAATGAAGTTCAAGAGGTTTATATGGTTGTTTAGGATGTTTGGGAATGGGAGGAGCACGAAAGGTAGGTGTCCACATGGTTGTTTGGGATGGAGGATTGGCATAAAGGGTACCTGTGAAGCATTTTAGCCTTGATCATTTTGATTTTTGGCTTGTTTAAATGTTTTTAAGTTTCAGATGTGCCCGAACTCAAGTAAAGTTATCAAAAAGGTGCATAATGCACCATGTGGTGGCTGCACAACTTTCATTTTTCACCTTCCTTTCAAGACAGATTTGAGACACATGTTGGCTTGTTGGAGATTTTCTAAGGAGCTATATTCATGAGCTCAAAAGTTTCTACTAGTTTGAGACATCATATCTTCGTCGCGAGCAGATTGCACTTCTTATGAAGTGATATTTGTAGACACCTAAAAATGACCTAGGCCTGCAAGCTTCATTTTTACCACTTTCGTCCTAGCATAATTAAGACATTTAATTATGTCCTTGGTCCACATTCAACTATTGATTAAATAATTCATAATTGTTTAATTAATTTATGTCACTTATTCTTCATGATTATTAAATAAATAAATTCTATTTATTTATTAAATACGTCATTAATTGGCTAAGTCTTCCCTTAATTAAATAAATTTCTTAATTTATTTAATTCCCCTTTGTCATATATTTCTTCCTGATTATTAAATAAATGAATTACATTTATTTATTTTAATATGTCACTAATTGTCATAATTAAATAAATTGATTAATTTATTTAATTAGTTAGTCTTATCTGCTAAATTAAATAATTAAATTTAATTATTTAATTGCCAATTTAATATTCCTCTCATTTTTAATAAATCAATTATTTAAAATGTCATCACAATCTTAACTGTCAGTCCGTTTTGGTAAATAATCTGAAAAAGATTATTTATTTGTCTCACAAAATTCATAATTTGAATTAATTTAATTCAAATTAGTAATTAATCTTCCAAAAATCAAGTAATCGGGCAGATTCTTGATTTTCCAAATCTTATCTTCAATCCAAATCTTATCTTCTTGATTTTTGAAAATCTTTATTTCTTTAATTAATTTCCTCATTTATTCTCCACCGTCGATCTGATTATTTGAGATTTTATTCTGACCGTCTGATTAATGAATTTTCCCTAACCCTAATTAGGGATTCTCTGACTTAATCTGGACCTCTCATTTTAAGAGTCTCGTCATCAATTAATCTTGCCCATCCATTTGAAATGGTATTTTCTATAAAATGCCATCTTCTTCTCACTTGTCAATTACACGCGCACATGCTAACATTTTAGATTTACGCACATATTATAGGCATTCATTAGCTTGCACATTTAAGGCTTCTCATTTTCAATTATTGTCATTGTTTGATCAAAGTCTTAGACATTGTCATAGGCATAGGAATTTAGATCTTAATTAAATCCTTTGAAACTTGCTTTAGTCTTGTCTCTTGTCATAGTTGCTCATACACAAATCTGAGGGCATCTTTATTTACTGCAAGCTAGGAGGTGTAATGAAGGTGAACCATGGAAGATGAAGAGTTCTGGTGATATAATTCCCTTTTGTTTTCATTGTATGCCTTTGTGCTTCGTTATGTTTAGTGGATTTTGATGTTATTGATCTAATCATCTAACAATCTATTTTTCCCTTGATTACATTAGTGAACCCGACTCTGTTTTTCTAGTTTTTCGTATGTTTTTTTGTGTTTTCTACTGTTTTTTAGGTACAGGTACGGATCAACGCAACTATTTAAAAAAAAAACATCATGATGCATTTGATGCATCGCGACGCATCCGCTTACAGAAGAGCCGCAATCGCCCTGCTAAGCCGCAACTGGCATCTGGAACGACACATCTGATTAGTTGTGCTGCAATTGAAGTACAAAATGACTCATCTGCTCTGTCATGCTGCATCTAACTGGTAAAAAACTTTCTTTCATTTTTGTCATTCGGATTTTTGGATTTTAGGGTTTCCTGGTTGCTGGTTTCTTTCTGGTTTTTATTCCTGCATGTTAGCTAGATTAGATTTTTTGTGTTACTAATCTTCATTTGTAGCGTGTGGCAATCACTATTTGGGTGTTGAAGATCATTACATAAAGAGACTACTAATATTTTGTTTGCAGATTCGAATGTCGAAGACAAGATAAACAAACATTGTGCTTGTTTTTCATAGATTAGCAAACATTTGATTTTGGTGCATATAAAAAAGAACACTCATGTCTTCTTTGATTGATTGTGTTTGCAAGATGGTAGGTGAGTATGCTCTCACTTGGTGAAAACCTCATGATCAAAAAACCAGACCCATCTTTATTTGTTATTACCCTGACTTGGTATATCAGAGTATCCTCTCCCCTCGCGCTTTCGGGCGATCTTGGGTGTAAGAGAAACGGTTACCAACTCTAGAAATTGGGCTTTCCTGGGGATTTCATCACCCCAATGTGACTCAAACCGACAATGGAGCTAAAGCCAAGCTACCCCCGACCGGTATATAAATGTAAACCTTAAGGGAAAACCTAAGGTTGCTTGTGCGGATGTGTCATACAGACGAAGTTGTACTCCCTTAAACCTTGTTGAGCTTAACCTCTTCATGCTAGAGTGCCACCTTAATGGTGATTAATCTCTTGCCCCATGTATGGCCACTCGAACGGGGGTCCCTAACTAAAAACTCTTGTATAGAAATCCAAAATCCTTCTATTTGCTAGCGCAACACCAGTCGGTGTGAAGGCATCCACACTTTCGCAGTTTGTAGTAGAGGTGATCAGCTCATTATGGGAGTTTCATGGGGGTTGGAAGCTTGGTTGGCTTGAAAAGAGAGTGCACTATAAGGGGGAGCCCGTGCAGCCAAGCTTCTGAATTCACACACTACAGATATGCGATTGGGGAAACCCACGTGGAATCTAGCGAATATTGTCATGGCCTAACCTAGGATTGTGCTTATCTGATGTGTGTTTGGTTACGTTCAAAATGTTGTGTTTGTCAAGTGTATTCTGGTTCTATCATAGTTCGAAACAAAACATTCTCCAAATAGATCAAAATTTCCATCAAAACGATAAAAAAATAATTTTGAAATCAAACTGAATCGCATCTGTCAAACCACAACTAATTTTCTGCAACGCAACTGCTTTGTTAAACTGCATCTAACACTTAGAATGCCACATCTATAGGTGTCGTGACGCATTTGAACACTGAAAAGCCGCATATGCCAAATCAAGTCACATTTGACATTCAAAAAGTTGCAATCGTAAAAACGAACTGCATTTGCTAAACTGTGATGCATTTGCAGATTCAAACGATGCATTTGCCTGTCAAAATTTTAAACTTTACAGTCAAAACCTAAGGTCTTCAACTTGTCAACCATTTGTCAAACATTGTTTCTAGGGAGATTCCGTTAGAAACCAAACTTGAAATTGCTCAAAGTCTTGACCATTAGTTTGCATTCATCACCATAGGTTTCATACTTCATTCTTTTTCGTTGCATATATTTGGCATTAGATTATCCCTAGGTTCACATTTGGCATACTTAGGATTAGGAAAATCTTAAGCACACCTTGCAAAATAATTGTTTTCAAAATTAGGCTCTCTTGGACTAAGTTATCAAACCCCTTTTTTAGTCATTTTCCTCTTTTGTGAGATTTCTTCCAACTCAAAATTCTAGTTAGGAAGACTCACTAGTCATTTAAACCTTGTCACCTTGTCATTTTCAACAAAGTCCTCTAGTAGTCAAAATCGAAAACAAAGTTCGAGCTTAGAAGTGCTTAAGATAACCTTGTCTTACATTACTACACATTGCATATCCTATTCACGAAAATCTAAAACATTAGTCATTCTAGTCGTCATTTTGAACTTAGACTTCACGTAGTGTCATACTTGCATTTAGTTGTCATTCCCATTTGAGCAATCTCATTTATGGTCAAAACTAGACTTCAAAAACAAAAGAGACAAATGGAAAACTTTCGGCAAGACCCCCCATTTACTATCAACAATCCTCCACATGACCCAAACTGGACCTTTTATGATCCATTTTCCAATTTAGACAATCAACCTCCAATAACAATGCAATCCTCATCAAACAGTCCATTCGAACAATTCTTGCAAAAGGATGAAAATGGCCAACTACTTCAGGAAAACGTAGAGGCATTGGCACAAGACCCAGAGGCCTGCCAGCTTGCTGAAGCAATGGTCCGTCAGGATAGAGACAGATTCTTAGCCATGCTCTTGAGTGAAGGAGCTAAGTTACCACAAGGATTTGACGTTAACACGCTAAATTTGACACCTCCTGACTCTAATGCCAACAACGCACATAAAATGTCACATAGTGGTCAACCTCCAAATATTACAAGCAATACTTCCTTTGGGAGCACAACGACAATGCATACCACCCCCAACATCCCCAACACCACAAATCTCACGACAGTCAATACCACGATAGTAAATGCCACAGGGGCATCATCAAGTCACAACAATCCCCCCTTGACAGCTCCATCTACTACCATGAACACAACTTCGTCATATTTTTCTAGTGGTATTTCACAAAATCCTTTGGGAGGAGGCACAAGATGGGTATTTATCCAAGGACAACAACAAAACGTTAACATGACAACACATTCAAATGTCATTGCCTCCCAAGGTACAAACACAAACGTTCCCCTTGTGCAAAATCAACAATTTACACAAGGTGGCCAAATAACACAACCCATGACATCATCAACATACCATAACATTCATGGTCACAACATCCCCCAAATAATGACACACATGGCTAGGGGACACATCCCAACCTACTCATCCAGCATTCACACTCATCAACATGCACCCAATCATAACCTTCAACACCAACATCTACCCAATCATAACTTCCAATACCAGCAACATGTCAATCCGCACACGTCATACATACCACAACAATCCATACCGCCACAATACACCAATATTCACACACAACAAACAGGAACACATGGTGTACTAGGTAATCCAATGTATGAAAACATAAACGACCTTGATGTTGACGCCCTCCGAACAAGATTGAGGGATGTAGAGAAAACTATCCAAAACATGTCCATTTCAGGCAAGAAATCAGAAATATCATATGACCTGAATGTATACCCATTTGACACGAGCTTATACATGCCTCCATTTCCGCCAGGATACGTGTCACCCAACTTCACAAAATATAGAGGCAAGACAAATCCCATTGAGCATGTTCACGAATTTGCAGCCAATTGTATGGACATCGCCTATGAACAAACTTACTTGATGAGACTTTTTTCTAAAAGTCTGGCGGGTCAAGCCCTTGAATGGTTTTCAACTCAAAAGGATATCCAGACATGGGATGAGCTTAAACAAAAATTCATAAGAAATTACGTGTACAACATCGACATGGATACCTCTATCACTAGCTTGTGCAATCTCATGCAAGAGGATGCTGGTGAGACATTTATCCCATTCTTTCAAAAATGGAGAAGCCTCACTAGTCAATGTCACATTGATATCCCCGAAAGGGAAAAAGTCGACATGTTTGTCCAAACACTTCTAGGGCCCCAAAAATTTGCATTGCAAATACATTGTTGCACAAACTTCATAGAATTAGTTGAAAAAGGGGTCCAGATTGAAAAAGCCCTTATCACAAAGGGAGAACTGAGATATGGTTCCAAAAACAAAAATGTCAATCCACCCGCTGACAAAAACAAATATTGGGTTAAAAATAAGCACGTTACAAACGACGGTGTTGTCGACACCAAGACTGCAAACACTGTAGGTCCTATATTGGCCCTGAAAGGGGTTCAACAACAAAACAGACCAACAATGACATTGACACCTCCTCCCAATACTTTTTCAAACAACCAAAGCGGTCAAAACAATCAGGGATAATACCGTCAAATGAAACAATTTCCTAGGGGTCGCACATACACCCATTTGGGTGAACCCATTGAAGAAGTCCTTAAGAAATGCCTCCAGCATGGGGTCATCATACTTCCGGAAATAAAACCGTATGACCCAGGACAATTCAAACCAGCATGGTGGAATGACAATGCACTTTGCGAATACCATCGAGCAAAAGGGCATACAACCTCTAATTGTTGATAATTGAAAAACATAATACAAGATCTTATCAAAAGTCACACCATCAAAGTAGGTGGATCACAATTCGCCTCCAATTCAGATCATACTATCCACAAGAATCCACTGCAGGACCATGGTTCTCATAATGCTTCCACTTCAGGTTCACAGAATCAAGCTAACTTCGCCCAAGTCAAGTATGACTATTCTAGTGGACCTATTATAAATAATGTCCAAAATGAAAATGAATACATTAATACCATTACGGTTAGAAGAGCACCCTAATGTAACGCTACTACTCGAAGTGGCAAGGTCACTATAGCTGGTCCACCTCCCGCTAGACAAGCCAAAATCACTATACCGAGCCCATCTGCTAAATAGCCTAAACCTGTCCCAACCACATAGTAGTGGAAACCCAAAAGTCAGTTCAACCTCATCGACTAGCTAGGAAAAACTCCCGCCCAAATATCTATCCTTGAGCTGCTTCGTATCTCTCCCGCGCACAAAGAGATCCTAGATAAAACTCTCCTAGAGTCGTTGGTCCCCAAGGACATTGATTTCAATCAATTTGAAACTATGGTAGGATATCTCACTACGTCGCACCATGTCACCTTCTCAGACCAAGATTACTCATCACATAAAACCAACCACAATGATGCGTTACACAGAAACTTTTGTCCACAAGCACAAGGTTAGACAGGTTTTAGTAGATGGCGGAGCAGGGTTGAACATATGCTCCCTCAAATTGGTTAAATCTCTAGGGTTCTCTAATGAATGCGTGAACCCAACAAAAAGTATAGTGATCAAAGCATACGATGATGAGGAATGCTCTTCACGGGATGTTATCTCTCTCCCTATCAGAGTGGGACTAGTCATTGTGGACACAACCTGCCAGGTACTGGATTTGGAACTACCATATAACATCTTACTTGGTCGTCCATGGATTCACGCCTTAAAAGCAGTTTCGTCTACATACCACCAATGCCTCAAGTTTCCATCTGACGGCACAGAAGTAACCATATACGGAGACCCCGACCCTTTCCAATATTGTACCAACTTAAGGGGTATCTTCAAAAATTGAGTACCTATTAACTGAGAAGCACCTGGCTCCTCGTCATCCAGGTATATTGAACCTTCCACACTCACATCATCTTCCACATCCACTCCATCCACATCTTCCGCCATACCACCACCTTCCACTAGCCCTAAGACTGAATCCACTGTCAAAATCTAGGACCTTGGCTGCGGAGAATTCAAACTAAATACAGCATACAGCATAACAACAATACCCATGCCTCCAAAGATATATGGTCAACCATGTTTCAGAATGGAACCTTAGGAAACTTTCAAAGTCCCACCGAACATGGTTTCTATCAAGTGGGGAGACATGAGTGATGAAGACCTTGCTGACATCACAGGATGGATCTATAAGGATACTGTTGCATTACTTCCGTTACCAGTTCAAAGATATGGCAAAGGTTACAACATCATGAAGGCTAAAGGCTACAATGCTACTAGTGGCCTTGGAAAACATAAAACTGGCCGAAGGGAACCCATAGAACCTTTTCAAATTCTAAAGTATCTTGGATTAGGGTTTGGATCACTTGACAATGATGATCGACACACCTCTGGACTTTCAAATGAGCGAGTACATGCTTCTGACAGTGTCGAGACTACTAGGGAAACCCTCACCAAAATAGACTCCCATGAGTGGGAATTCGGCTCAGAATGATCCCTAAGTGACTGTTGTCTTGATGATTTGTTTGTCAAACCAGGGGAACTGACCTCTGAACAACGATTTTGGCAAACATTCAAAATTGAACAAGCACCAAATAGTCAAAGTCCCACTACCACTTCCCACGACATACAACACACATCATCTAAACCCCATCCATCCAATCCATCTGAGGTATCAGACGACATTGACAACCAGGACTCTAAAACCTTCACTCCCTATTTTGATAACGAATATGACACTAGTGAAGGAGAATATTGGATAGAGTTCGATGTCGAGTTGGATGATGATAACCTCATCTACAACATCACCAAATCCATCTGCATGCTGTCCGCATCCTCACCCCAATTCACTAGCCTTGACAATGGCATTTCCTTAGTTCACCCTGAGCTAGTCGATTGGGACCAACAAGGACCGCCAGTGCTAGATACATTTCAGAATGATGAGGCAATTGCTGAATTTATGGGACTAAGAGAAGGCATACCCAGTGGGGGCCACAAATTAGGATTTGCTATTGATTTATACTGCACCACATCATTCGGCGAGACTGTTCAGTCCTCTAGTCGCAAAAGTAAAAGTAAAAATAAAGTAAAAAATGAAACATCTCTAGGTGAAAACTGAAAGGCACCTCTTGACGATAAAATAGTAAAAATAAAGGACGTATCTGCGGGTGAAAACCTCTCTAAGGCGCCCAAAGATGGAGGACTGGACTTTCTCCCTGTGCAACAAGAGAATTCAACTATGCTTATTGAGGACACAATAGAGGATAACATTTCAACTATAGAAGACCCCAAGATGATCCTATTTGTTGCATCATTGACTGATGAAGAGAAACCAGAATTTCATAAATTCTTTACAGAACAAAAAAATCAATTTTGCGTGGTCCTATGCTGACATGCTAGGATTGGACCCAGAACTGGTTATGCATCATCTCCCACTATTACCTAATGCTAGACCAGTCAAGCAGAAGTTGCACAAAATGCACCCCCAAGTTGCCCTATTGGTCAAGGCCGAGTTAAAGAAATTGCTAGATGCCAGATTCATAAGGTCTATTGACTACGCTGAATGGATTTCTAATCTGGTCCCAGTCACAAAGCCAAATGGGTTGATCCGTGTATGTACAGATTTCTGAGACCTAAATAAAGCGTGTCCAAAGGATGACTTTCCTTTGCCAAACATTGACATCATAGTGGACCTTACAGCAGGATATGAGATGTTATCCCTCATGGATGGTTTCTCTGGTTATAATCAAATCTGCATTGCTCCTGAGGATCAACACAAAATGACATTTACTTGCCCATGGGGTACATACTATTGGAACGTCATGCCATTTGGTCTCAAAAATGCAGGTGCCACATATCATAGGGCTATGACCACGATCTTCCATGACATGATGCACAAAATAATGGAGGATTATGTAGATGACCTATTGGCCAAATCAACAACAAGGAAAGATCATTTGAAGGTACTTGACATAATTTTCAAGAGACTGGAAGAGTACAAAGTTTGATTAAACCCTAAGAAGTGTGTTTTTGGGGTCACATAAGGTAAACTCTTGGGGTACATAGTTTCCCAAAGAGGCATAGAGGTTGATTCGGCAAAGGTCAAAGCAATCATAGACATGCCTCCACCCAGAGGAATCAGTGAACTAAGAACTTTACAAGGCAAAGTACAATCTATTTGGCGTTTCATAGCCCAGTTGGCAGATAAGTGTCACCCATTCCAGTATCTGTTGTGCAAGGGTATCCCCTTTGTATGGACAGATAAATGTCAAGAGGCCTTCCAACAAATCAAAGATTACATGTTTTCAACACCAGTCCTCATGCCGCCCATTCATGGAAAGCCGTTGATTCTATACATCTCGACTACTAGTTCAACACTGGGGGCATTGCTGGCCCAAAATGATCATGAAGGAAAAGAAAGAGCAATCTATTACATCAGCCGCACACTGATAGGCTATGAGTTGAACTACACATACATTGAACGTCCATGCCTCGCTATTGTCTTTGCATCCCAAAAACTAAGACACTATATGCTCAGTCACCAGACACAACTCCTCGCCAAGATTGATCCACTGAAATATCTCTTAAGTCGGGCGGCATTAACAGGTTGGCTGGCAAAATGGGTCATGATACTAAGCGAGTATGACATACAATATGTCAAGCGTAAGGAAATAAAAGGGAATGTAGTAGCAGATCAGTTGGCAGATGCACCAATCCAAGTCACTCATCCACTAGTAACTGATTTTCCAGACGAGTCCATTTTTCATGCGGAACTGGCAGCACCATGGAAGCTATATTTTGATGGGTCTCATACTGGTCATGGCTCAAGTGTTGGAATCTTGTTTATCACACAACAGGGCAATTCAATTCCTAAATCATTCAGGATTGCTTTCCCTTGTACAAATAACATTTCTGAATATGAAGCACTAGTCACAGGTCTCAAGTTGGCAATCAAATGGAAAATTTAGACGTTGCTTGTATTCAGGGATTCCCAGCTCGTGATCAACCAAGTGAATGATGACTATGAAACAAAGGATGAGAAGTTGCTTCCCTACAAGAGGATGGTGGATAGTTTCCTGACATACTTCCAATTGATTTCTTTTGAACAAATCCCTAGGGCACAGAATAAGGCAGCTGATGCAATGGCTACTATCAGTTCTCTCTTGGACATCCCTAAAAATGTGTCACAATTTGAGTTCTTAGTAGAAAAACTCTTGATACTGGCATATGATATCCCAGAATCAGAAATGGTTTGCGAACTTGTTGGTCCCAACTCTCCCTGGTATCAGGACATTTACAACTACCTAAAATCTCAAACTCTTCCACTGAACCTGTCTAATAACCAAAGGAAGTCCTTCATTAGGAAATCTGCAAGGTATGTCATTGTCAGTGATACCCTTTACCGCCGTAGTTTCGATGATACCCTCCTTAGATGTCTTGACACTGACGAAGCATGTACGACCTTATGAGAAGTGCACGACGGTATATGCGGATCTCATTCGAGTGGTCCTACTCTGGTTAAGAAGGTAATGAGACTCGGGTATTATTGGCCGACAATGGAAAAAGATGCAATTGAATATGTCAGGACTTGTCGCAAATGTCAAATTCACAGTGATTTGGTCCATGCTCTAGGACAAGAACTTTGGCCGATCACTTCTCCTTGGCCCTTTGCTCAATGGGGACTCGATCTCATGGGTAAGATTCATCCAACCTCATCCAACGGCCACAAATTCATTATTACCACCACTGAGTATTTCACAAAGTGGATTGAAGCCATCCCATTGACATATATTACCGACAAACAAATATCAAAGTTCATCCTTAACTACATCATTTGTCGGTATGGCCTTCCACAATCCATCATCACTGACAACGGACGTCCGTTTAAAAACCAAGACGTACGTGAGTTATGTGAGCGATTCCATATCCAACACTACTTTTCATCTCCATACTATCCACAAGGAAACGACCAAGTTGAGGCGTCCAACAAAACCATTGCCAAGATCCTAAAAAAGGCTGTCAATGACGCTGGCCATGACTGGCACATACAACTCAACCCTGCTCTGTGGGCTTATCAAACTAGCATTCGTACGCCTATAGGAGCCACCCCATTTGCCCTAGTTTTTGGCACTGAGGCCATCTTACCCATTCAGGTCAAAATTCCCTCGCTACGAGTCTCTCTGAAGGGTCTAACCAATGAAGAGGAGTACCAAAAATCACGCTTGCATGAGCTGGAAATGTTGGAAGAAAGACGAAAAAATTCATTGAACCATCTCCAAGCATATCAGAACCATCTTTGTCATAGCTACAATAAAAAGGTTATGGTCAGAAAGTTTGACATTGGTGACCTAGTTCTCATGCAGAACCCCAAGAACCAAGCAGACAGAGAAAAGCTAGGAAAATTTGAACCAAACTGGCTAGGTCCATACATTATCATATCTTCTTTTGGTTCCAGAGCTTATCAACTAGAAACTCTAGATGGAGAACAATTGACAGAGCCCATCAATAGTTTACATCTCTGAATGTTCTACGCATAGCTTCAGAGGATGGAGCTGCAAACCATAAAATACAAAAAAATTGAAAAAATTAAAAAATCGTCACCCTGATGAAAACCAGGCAAACAGGCGTCTTGGTGACACCAAAAAAAATAAATAAATCATGAAAATAGTAAAGAGAAAAATGATTCGTTCAATAGTGAAAACCTGGAAAATAGGCGCTTTGGACAAGTACCATGGTGAAAATTTGGCAAACAGGCACCATGCGTAATCAATCATTGCTCTGCCATCTACTATCACTTTGTCTAACTTGGCCTAGGATGAAAGGTATTTTCACCATTATTTCGCAAATTGCCACCACATCCTACCCTACCTGTCATAGTAGATAAATGATTGACATCAAGTCCAGACGACTGTCCATCTAGTAAGTCAGCAACATCCCGTCCATATTCTCTACAAACAGCTAAGTCTTGGACCTGACTGGGGGAAAAACGTTTATCATGAAACTGCAGTGGATGTCGCACATGATCTTGGCAATTGGAAAAAAGTCCTGAAAAAAGACAAAAAAATTGGCAAAAAGTCCTGAGAAAAGACAAAAACATCGCAAAATGTCTTGAACAAAAACCGAAAAACATCGCAAAAAGTCCTGAAAAAAGACCTAAAAATCATAAAACGTCCTAAAGAAAACCACAACAAATCATTAGACTGCTCGAAAAATTCGAACAAATTGTCATCTCTTGTCAAAATCAGTCATATCAATTAGTCTTTGTCATTTGTCTGAACTACGTTGTCTCTGTGCATTTGCTACATAGGCAAGACTCATATTTGAGTCCCCGAGACATTAGGTCAGTCCTTTTAGGTTTGTCAAAATAAATCATGGCGCAATCTTTGGTCATCAAGACAAAGTCATTGGTCGTGTCGAACTACGAGGTCTCTGAGTGTATGACGTAGGCAAGGCCATCTATCGATGAGCCATCGAGGCCGCACTAGGTCAGTCCATTAGGGTTCATGGCACTACATTGGCACACACGTCAAAAGGCTTCAATCAATTTCCACATGGGAAAACTCCTAAAACAAAGTAAAACAATCATTTATTCACCAGGGCAATCTCATCAACACATCACTCATATCATCAAGGCAATATCGGCATATAGTCAAACACAAGTCAAACTCGGTCAGAGCAAGTCAAATCATCATAAATCAGTCAAACTGTCAAATTTCAGTTAGTCTTCAGATGAGTCCTTCTAAACGATAACCTTTGTCATTTACGCCTTAGGATGTGTCCTTCCTAGGCATCGTCATCGTCATTCGACATTTTGAGTGATCCTCTTGACATCTAAAGATCACTCTTCATGACATTAGTATTCTTCAGATGTGTCCTTCTAAAGAACCAACTCTGTCATTTATGCCTTAGGATGTGTCCTTCCTAGGCATCGTCATTATTTTGAGGGACCCCTTACGACCATTAGGGATCAAATCCTCTTGTCATCGGCGTTATTCAGGATGTGTCCTTCCTGAATTCACCAATTCTCGACATTTTCCAAGGTCATCAAAACTTTAAACATTTCGACATCTCGACATTATCAAACAAGACATCTTGACATCAGAACAATGAATATCCAGACGCACTTGGCAAACACTTGACAATTGTCTTTTGGTCTTTTATCATGTTATTAGTTTTTCAGCGAGATCCCACTAAGTAGGATTTAGAGAAGCAGCGACGTATCATGAGGATTGACACGCATGACTACTAGCTTCTCAGTGAGGTCCTGATCCTAGGATTTAGAAAAGCAACGACATATCATGATAGAGACTCTATATTTGTATTTTTGCAATCATGTCACTAGTTTCTCAAGGATGTCCTAGAAACAAGATTTAGAGAAGCAACGACGTGTCATGTTTTGTACTTGTCTTCTTTTTTTTTTGCTTGTGGTTGATTATGACAAAAAGACTGGGGCAGTCATGCTCTTGGTATAAGTCATGATCATCCTTGTCTGTGACTCTTTGTCTTACGTAATGGTACGACCTTGCACACCTTGATCTATGTCATATCATGGTGTTTGTTGCCCATTACAACAGTTTTCCCAATGATGATTAAGAGCAATAAATATTAAAAAGTCCTACAGTAAAGCTTTGAAGGATTTGGTCTAGGAACTTACATGCATCTCCTTTAGTCATGTCATCTTCTCTCGCCCATCTCATATAAGCATTGCATCCATATCATCATCCATATCTTTTGCAATAATATTCCTTTGTCTCTTCATATTCTAGTCTTCTCATCAATTTCGAGAGCACACTCATGTTCTTGGAACCTGTCTGTCCTCTCGAGGGGGCATACCATAACCCTCCTCATCATTCTTCCTCATCTTATTTTGCACTGGGGCATATTTTTGACTTATTTTCTTTGTCACAATGCGACATGCTACATTATGACAAAGAGGGGCAAAATGTAGACACCTAAAAATGACCTAGGCCTACAAGCTTCATTTTTACCACTTTCGTCCTAGCATAATTATGACATTTAATTATGTCCTTGGTCCACATTCAACTATTGATTAAATAATTCATAATTGTTTAATTAATTCATGTCACTTATTCTTCATGATTATTAAACAAATAAATTTTATTTATTTATTAAATACATCATTAATTGGCTAAGTCTTCCCTTAATTAAATAAATTTCTTAATTTATTTAATTCCCCTTTGTCATATATTTCTTCCTGATTATTAAATAAATGAATTACATTTATTTATTTTAATATGTCACTAATTGTCATAATTAAATAAATTGATTAATTTATTTAATTAGTTAGTCTTATCTGCTAAATTAAATAATTAAATTTAATTATTTAATTGCCAATTTAATATTCCTCTCATTTTTAATAAATCAATTATTTAAAATGTCATCACAATCTTAACTGTCAGTCCGTTTTGGTAAATAATCTGAAAAATATTATTTATTTGTCTCACAAAATCCATAATTTGAATTAATTTAATTCAAATTAGTAATTAATCTTCCAAAAATCAAGTAATCGGGCAAATTCTTGATTTTCCAAATCTTATCTTCAGTCCAAATCTTATCTTCTTGATTTTTGAAAATCTTTATTTTTTTAATTAATTTCCTCATTTATTCTCCACCGTCGATCCGATTATTTGAGATTTTATTCTGATCGTCCGATTAATGAATTTTCCCTAACCCTAATTAGGGATTCTCAGACTTAATCTGGACCTCTCATTTTAAGAGTCTCGTCATCAATTAATCTCGCTCGTCCATTCGAAATGGCATTTTCTATAAAATGCCATCTTCTTCTCACTTTTCGATTACACACGCACATGCTAACATTTTAGATTTATGCACATATAGGCATTCATTAGCTTGAACATTTAAGGCTTCTCATTTTCAATTATTGTCATTGTTTGATCAAAGTCTTAGACATTGTCATAGGCATAGGAATTGAGATCTTAATTAAATCCTTCGAAACTTTCTTTAGTCTTGTCTCTTGTCATAGTTGCTCATACACAAATCTGAGGGCATCTTTATTTACTGCAAGCTAGGAGGTGTAACAAAGGTGAACCATGGAAGATGAAGAGTTCTGGTGATATAATTCCTTTTTTTTTTCATTGTATTCCTTTGTGCTTCGTTATTTTCAGTGGATTTTGATGTTATTGATCTAATCATCTAACAATCTATTTTTCCCTTGATTACAATATCGTCTAGGAGTTTTTGGGAGCTTGTTGGTCTTTTTGTTTTCTTGGTTTTTAGGATGGAAGCTTTGAGTTGGTGCCTTTGGGTGATGTGATCGGTCAATTGGACCCTTTTTCTAGGCTATGTTTCTAGTATTTGATCATTTATAGGCCTCTATCTTTGCTAAATATCCAAAAAGCATTAATATGGCATCTAAGAATTGATGAGAAAAGATCATTGTGACCTAACCAAGGATCTACAATCAAATCATTCACTATCGAAAGCAACCATCTGGTAGTAATTACTTAAGTGTTGTGGTGGTGTTTTCTTCCTTTTGAAGCTATATAATAGAGGCAAAGACATATGAAAGGGTTGGATTCCAAGTTTTAGTTTCCTTTGTCAAGGAAAAGTTTCTTTAGTTTTCTTAAGATATAGAACTATTTTCAAAAGTAAAGTTGTAGAACTACTCTTCTTTGGAATGTTATATCTTTTAAGGCTTAAACGATTGTTGGATTGGCATCAAACCTTTGTTTTAAAGTTCATTTACTATTTAAAGCACAAATTATTGAGAGGAAATCATTGAGACTATGCATGTATGGCCTTTATCGATTGGTCTTTCTTTCTTTATTTTTTCATTCTGAATGAAACAATGTGTCTTGCAAGATGAATTTGAGTAGTTTAAGTAGCTAATTTCCATGTTGTATGCTCATATAGTAGAATAATAACTTGTGAAAACTGTATTGTCATTGGACTTCTCTATTTTTTTGAAAGGTCATTGTTTTATTATATTATGTTGTATTAGGAGGAAGATTTCATGTAATTTCTGAATGATTTTCCTATTACCCTTAGAAATATTTATGTTTGATTAGACCTTAATGAAAACTACCTACGAAAAGATTTGAAAGTCTACATTGTGCTTTTTGTTAGCCTTTATTGTTCATTCTCTTTCCAACAATGAAGGGTTGTGGCATTTTTTGTCTAATTATATCAATCATAGGAATGGTTGGGTTTGAAATGTTGTAACAACATTGGCGCATCACCATTTTTATGTTTTAATTTACATTTCCTTCTACTCTTTTCTCCAAACCCCAAAGAAGAGTTGGATTTCTATAAAGATAGTGGAGGTATTCAGCGAGGTGTAAATTAGTCCCCCACTCATTGAATTTCCCATAAGACTGTCAGAGAGGTGCAAGCTTTGATGATCAATAGTTATTTTTCTAGCTCGCTTAGTGGGACAAGATTTTTTTTTGAATTCCTGATTAGAAGTCCAAAATATTTCTTAAATCAGGCTAAGGAAGGAAACTAGAAGTTTGATGCCTAGATTCCTAACAAGAGAATCTTCAAGAGGCCATTTCTAGTACTCTCAGTTACCTACCTCAAGACCTAGGAGAAGGATATTTACAAGCTCTGTATCACCTGTAAGGATCAATAGAGAAAGAAGTGAGAGCCCAATATCCAGAGCCTTATCTACTCCACCTAGAGGCTCAACCTTCCAAATCAGAATACCTATATACTCGATTCATATGAATCTTTTCTCTATGGCTCATGTAAATACCCCTACTCCTAGAAATTTTGTAACTTGGGATAGTGGTAGTCCACTGCATCCACCCACACCCCCAGATGTATGGATTGCCATACTCACTAATGGCCTCAAGGCTATTCCAAAATTCTCTAGAGAAGACTTCAAAACCCCTTTCGGACACCTTCAAGATATAGCAAAGGTATGTAGGGTACATAACATAATGGAGGAGAACATTGCTTTAGGGCTGTTAGCTTCCTTTTTAAAGGAAAGGCCAAGATTGAAATAGATCTTTGGCCTCGAGCTCTATCATCTTCTAGGATTAGCTCGAAGAATGGTTGTTTGAATGATTCTCAAAGAAAGGAGACCACTCTTCATTGTTGCAACAAATAATCACCATCAAGAGAGCTCTGCAAGATGCCATGAGCGATTTTAACACCAGGTTTCATAAGACCTGACAAAGAATCCTCGTGACTACTCGATCCCAAGCCATGATGGAGTTCATGTTCTATCTGAAGGCTCTCAATTCAGATATCGTAGTTATGATAACCTCCATGGGAGGGGATATGATGGATGACATATATGAGGTGGCTATGTGCATGGAGAATAGTTTGATTGATGTCGGGAAACTTTTTCCCTGACCTCCATTGCTGGTATTTGCAGAAATATTTGGTGGCTTTCAAGAAGAAGCTACTCCAAGAACTTCCACAACATAATTGACATTAGCCATGCCACAATCTATGTATGTGTACCCTGCCACTAAAAAAATCTCGTTGGGTTTTTCTTCAATCTCGGCAGATATAAGCAACTTGAAGAGTTTGATGCAGACTTTTCCTAACGAGCTGGTCATTATCAAATGGCAACAAGTGATGCCTCCGAAGTAGACCACCCAAGCCCATGGCAGAGGAAAGTCACCTTATTAGTAGAATCCATGCCAAGGATCCTCTAGAGGAGGAATTCATCAAGTGACATCTGCAAACTAGAGAGTTTTGGTCACCACACCGCTACAGATGGTCAAAGATAGCCTGAGTAAAGAGTTGATCCCAAGCCAAAATAATTTGGTGGAAGATGAGAATGTATGGTGCTTCACATGCAACAATAGCCATATGCCCCAAAATTGTCCAAGGGGGGATATGCAACACAAAATAGCAAAACAAAGGAGCAAAGGCATGCCCTTGAATACAGATGAATATGAATCTTCTAAAATGGAAAGTGCTTGTTTCATAGCAAAAATGCAAGGAATGTCCTTGGAGCAAGAACTGGATATTGCACCTGACCAAGCTCTATTTTCATGGATGAAGAAGATGCAGTGTTTGCAAATGAAGTTCCAACAACTAGTGTTCCACAAGTGTAGTCAGATTGCAACACAAGATCTAAAAGAAGGATCATTAGAGAATATGTACAACAAGGTCTACCATGACCTCAGCGATGTAAATCTCCCCCACAGGGAAAGTAGGCTCCATTGCTAGTCATCTGGCCTTTTCCATAGCCATATGACTCACTACTGGTAGATAAGGGAGTGAAAAAGACACCAAGCCTAGTCATGATGGAATTTTTTCTTCCGAAAACAAGATAAATACCACCATACAAGCCTAAGACTCAACTAGTTGAAATGCTTAATGTGGTGGAACAACTGAAGAAGGTGCCTACTAATGTATCATTATGGGATGACATATCTATTCCCAAACAAAATGCATTGCTTCATGAAGCATTAAAGAAAGAAGAACAAATCTTGTAGGCAGACGCGACTTAGTCATGCAGCCAAAAAAAGAGACAAAGTATCTGTGTCACCCCCTCAAACTTTGAAAGCAATAACTTATGTGAATGATGTAGGTGATGCAAAAGAAAAAGAGGTGAGCAAGCCAAATCCCACACCTTTCTTTTTAACACTTATTGTGGGAGATAAGCTTTGCATAATAATATGATTGATTTGGGGGCTAGCATGAATGTCATGCCAAAACAAGTGGTGTATGCCTTGAAACTTAAGTATGAGCCCCTTGAAAAGGGAATCATGCAACTAGATGGGAAGAAGGTTCTGACCATTGGTTGGATAAAGGATCTATCTATAACCCTCTTCTCATGTCCAAGCCAAACAATCATGTAATAAATAGTGGTGATAGATATTCCCCCAGTCTTCAGAATGTGTCTTTCAAGATATTTCACTGCAAATCTTGGAGGATGCTTAGCACTTGACTGGTCCCACCTAATATTGAGAACTAAGTGCAGGGCGAAGATGAAGATTTTTTCTGAATCTTTGCATCCCAAACACATTGTGGACAATGCAATCCTATGCTTTGAAGTAGCACACACCTCCATCTCCCAGCAAGAGAGATATTGTGTAGAAATGCTAGAAGATGAAGAAGATACAAGTGATCGAACTCCTGAAGAAGAGGTGCTACTCAACCAATTCATTCTAATCCATTCAGCAGCTTCCATGCAATAGGGCTAGGCACCTATGTGATTTTCGATGATGATCAGGTCTTTCTGAAATTAATGAGGGATTGAGAGCAATGTGATGATCTGGGGAATAATCATCTATGGACCCTATATTTTCATGGTTCCAAGTGCAAAGCTAGCTTTGGATCAGGTTTCCGACTATTGTCCCCGACAAGATTGGAAACCCTCAAAGCCTTCCATTTTTAGTTCTCATGCTCTAACAATGATGTCAAATATGAAGCCTTGGTTCATGGGCTAATTCTTGCAAAATAGATAGGAATAAGAAGAATACAAGCTTTTGGAGATTCAAAGCTAGTGGTGAGCGAGGTCCATAGATAGGAAATTACAAAAAACACAAGAATTAATTCGTACAAACATCGAGTTTGGGATCTTATTGAGAGATTTGAAGCTTTCAATATACAAGTTATTCCCTAATCGCAAAACAAAGTTGTTGATCAGATGGCCTCGGTCGGCTCACTACTTGAACCAGTTTTTGATCCAACCAAGCAGAGTCCGGTGCAAGTCATTATCCGACCCTCAATTGTTGACAATGATCAAAACTAGCAAGTCTTTGATAATGACATCCAAATTGCTTCCTTCATACATAAATTAGGGACAACTTCTAAATATTCACCACTAGGAGTAGAATTTCCTAAGGAGCAAGTAATCCAATTGAAAGGGAACAAGCTTCCCTGAGGATTAATTTCTCTCAAAAATCTCTTTGATCATGAAGATGAAAGGAATGGCAAGCAAAGATTCACTGAAAATGCATGGGATTACAAAGAGCTTGATGTCAGAAGTGGTAGAAAGTTGAAATTTGGAAGGGAAGTTCCTCACAAGGACATGAATAGACTGTAGGATCTATGTTTAAAATACGCCAGGGTTATCGTGTGGACCTATGATGATCTGAGAGGTTATGACTCGGGCATAATTCAACATACCATTGACTTGGCAGAAGAATCCAAACCCATCTGATAGAAGCAAAGGCTAGTCAACCCGAAGGTCAAAGCATTGATGGAACAAAAGCTAACTAAATTGGTCAAGTCAAAGGTCATATACCCTATCAAACATTCTACCTAGATGTCGAATCTAGTTCCAATCCAAAAAAAGAATGGTGATATTTGGCTTCATGTTGATTTTTAGGATTTGAATAAATCCTCGTTGAAAGACCATTACCCCTTTCCACTAATGGACCAGATCTTGCAAGCTGTGGCCAAATCAGAGATGTTCTCTTTGCTAGATGGTTTCTTAGGATATAATCAAGTCTATGTGAAGGAAGCCAACCAACATAAGGAAATGTTTACCACTAAGTGGAAAACACTTGCATAATCAAAGATGTCATTCATACTTTCCAATGCTGGTGCAACTTTTCAATGAGCAATGGATATTGCTTTCAATGGATTGATCAACTTGACTATCCTAATATATCTTGATGACCTAACGGTCTTTTCAAAATCAAAAGATGATCATTTTGACCATCTAGAGAAGGTTTTCTAGAAATTCCAACAGTTCAAGATTTCTTTAAATCCCAAAAAATGTGTCTTTGGAGTACCTCAAGGTAAACCCCTTGGATTTGTATTGTCAAAGGAGGGAATAGCAATAGACCTCGAAAGGGTTGGATCTATAATGGAATTACCTTTTCTAGTAAATCAGAAAGGACCGCGATATTTTATGGGGAAGATCAATTTTGTTAGTAGATTCATATCAGATTTTGTAGGCATTGCAAGACCAATTATGTTGATGCTTAAGAAGAACCTGCTTTTCAAGTGGACCCCCAAAGGCAAAGTAGCTTTTGAGCAGCTAAAGATAACCATCTCCGCAACCCCAGTGCTGGTCAACCTAGATTTTTCCAAAGACTATCTACTCTATGTGTATAGCAGACAACATAGTATAGCTTCGGTGCTCACTCAGAAGTGTGAGGAGGAAAATGGGGAGCATCCTATCACATTCCACTCAGGGACCTTGAAAGGTTGCGAAACTAGGTATAATTTTGTAGAAAAGTAGGCTTTTTCCATTGTTAGAAGTTTAAAGAAGTTCTAACACTTGGTGTCGGCCAACAAGATCACTATTCTTGTGGCACATCCTAGTGTGTGGGAATACATTATAGAAGGTGAGATAACAAAAAAAGGGAAAATTGGATCACCAAGATCCTAGAATATGATGTGGACATTAGACTAACCAAGCTAGTTTGAGGAAGAGGTATGTGTGAATACATTGCACAGGAATCAAGTCATGGAGCTGAAAGAGAGATTGATTAGGTCTACTCAAATCAATTCGAGTCTGAAGAATCTTGGGTGGCTGATCGGACATAGTATATGCAAAAGAGGTACTACCCAACTAGCCTTTCATTCCATAAAAGGAAATACTATCAATTGCAAGGCACTAGGTATGTATTAATTGAGGGAATATTATTCAAAAGAAATTATTATGGTGTACTGCTCCAATGTCTAGACAAGCTATAGGTGGAAAGAGTTCTCAATGAATTCCATCATAGTCCTGAGGGTGGACATTTCTGCACCAATACTATTGCTTTAAAGATCATTTGATCAGAATATTATTGGCCCTCTATGTTTTTTGAAGCACATCGTCTGGTACAAAAGTGTACCCAATGCCAATATTTTGTTGGCAAGAGAAAGAATGTTGCTTTGCCCCTAAGCCCGATCGTAATTGAGGAACCCTTTTCTCAATGGGGTTTGGATTTTATCATAATGATAAATCCTATTTCCAATGCTAGAAACAAGTGGATCCTCATGTAAATTGACTACTTCATAAGGTGGACATAGGCCATAGCCCTAAAAATTTCCACGAAGGGGGAAATTGTAAATTTCCTTGAAGAGCTAGTAGCTAGATTTGGCTTGCCCAAGACCATCATATCCAAAAATGCCCGAGAGTTTGTAGGATCAGGGATGTTATATTTTACTATCAAACATGGTATTTTCCTTAAAAATTCATCAAATTTCTACCCACAAGGAAATGGGCTAGCATAATCAACCAATAAAATTCTAATTAGGTTAATTAAGCACATAGGAGCGAAATAACCAAGGGATTGGCATAAACATCTGCGAGTTGCTATGTGGGTAGACCAGATTACTCCTAAGAAAATTATGATGACATCTCCTTCTAAATTGGCGTATGGAAAAGAGGTAGTGTTACCCATTTCCATAGAGATTCCTGCTTTAAAACTATTGAAAGTCTTAGAAATTGAAGAAAGTACGAGAATGGAAGTACAACTAGCAGAACTCCTCAAGCTAGAAGAAGATAAAGAAAAAGCATATGAAGCCATGATCACCTGTCAACAAAAATACTTCTAACCCAGAATTCAAAGAGGGGAGTTTAGTGCTAAAGTAAGATGAACGTACTGCAAAACCAAGGCAACATACAAATTTTGAAGTGCTATGGAAGAGACCCTTCTGAATTAGCACGTGCAAGGAGAAGAATGCATATGATCTTGAAGATATGGAAGGAAATGCTTTAGATAGATTGATGAATTTTATTTGGGTATGTGCAAGATCATCATGGAAAAAATAGGCCCTTAAGTGGCAAAAAATTCAAAAAAATCAGAGTTAGGCAACTTGACTTAAAAATTTGAATAAGTTATCCATATTATTTCAAAAATATGTAAGAATAAAATCTCTAGGAAATTCAATGTAGTTTCTAAACTACTAGGTTTATTTAAAAAATATATCTATTTGGTGAAAATTTGAAATTTCAATGCAGTAGTACTTAAATTTTAGGGAAAAAATAAGAAGTGGGTGTCTGTCTGACCACCCTAACCACAATAAAATAATAATATTTTTTATAATATCTTAGATATAAGTAGAGGACTCATGTCCTGATGTGATGAATATTTTTTTGTAATTTTTTTCCAAGTAAAAAATTCATTATGAATTTTTATTACAACATTTAAAAAATATAAAAACTCGTATGTCTGACCACCCTAACATGGTCAAAACTTCATGAAATTCATTTTTTAATCTTATAGTATGCAAAGCATAAAATGTGACACATGTTTCAATTCAAAAAATTTGATACAATTTGAAAGATATAGATGTTTTTCAATAAGCCTATCAATCAGGACTTTAGTCGTAATTCAAATAGAAAATGAATAATAACTATTTATTAAATTCAAAGTAAAGAATAATTATCCTCTAAAAACCCTTTTTGTTTCATCAATTTTAGGTTAAAAAAAAGTCGCCAGCCACATACCCTACACATAGCCATCATATCGCCACTTTTTGGCCCATCATGATCCTGCACATACCCATTTATCTAAATTTATTCCATTAAAATACACAATCATTTAAACTTTTAACAATTATGTACCATATGTAAAAAAATTGTAAATACATTCTAAATTTTGAGAATAAGCCATCTAAGAATAATACTAAAGAAAGATAAAGTTGTATTATATTATATTCATCAAAAAAATTACAATATAATGCAAGGCCGAAGGCTCATATTTAAACATGAGGCTCTCTTAAGCAAAGACAAAAAGAGTAGTAGAGCAAAAAGAAGCAAAAAGGAGGCAACGTGCAAAAAACAATAAAGTAAAGCCTCTAGCCATTGTTGATGAAGAAAAGGGATCACTATTGGGTTCTTCTTCTTCTTCTTATCTAATGGGGCACAAAAAGGGGCTAAACACACAACACACATGGGCTACACACACTACAGACCCAAGGCCTACTCGCCATGACTTTGCACCAGGAAGTCGAAGTGCTTCCTCCAGGCGAGTCCCAGAATATGTTCCATGTTGTACTCCTATAGAAGATAGGTGGCCACTAGTTGAGAAGAGCAACAGTGTGTCTCAAGGTGCATAGTGCAAAAGTTAGAAAGGAAGGGAAACTAGGGTACATCTATTCCAAAGTCCATGTGCCTACGGAGATCCATGGCACTCAGGATACCAATGTCAAGGATGGCCACTTGCACTATCTCGCCAAGCCCTTCTATCAGCGAAGTGTTGAATATCTGGTGGCACAACTCAATTATCATAGGATTGGCTACATTCAGGTCAAGCAATGAGGCAACAAAGTGGGAAAGGACATTACAGTTGCTTTGGATCTTTTTTTCATCGTAGGTAAAGTCCAGGCCAACTACCCACTTGAACGCAACCATGGCAAGGAAGACACATTTCTTCACCAGGTGCTTAATTTGGTCACTAGTGACCTCTCCCATGAAGTAGTATTGTGGTCTCCATGGGAGGAGCTGAGTATGAGTGCCCAAGCTAGCAGACATTTTGAAAGAGCAGTGAACTATGGCAGAATGAAGACAACAAAATCCGTGCTTAACTTAAGAAGCTATATTTTTGAATGAATATGGCATAAGGTGGAATAGATATATAGAAAGTGAAGCCAACAAACCCAACCAATGGAAGGTCTATTTTTGGCTGGATGACAACAGGAAAATATCAAGGAAAAAAAAAAAGGGTACATAAATCCTATGAAGAATTTGATAGAATGTCTTGAGAAATAAATTTGGGTGTTGGGAGTAAATGCTTTTGTATGTCGATTGTTGACATGTGTCCTTTTCCATCAGCAACACCAGCCAACTTACTAATGAGAAAAGCCATGGATTAACATGCTAAGCTCTGAAAAATTAATAGTCATGTCTTGTCAAGGGTACCTTGTATCACCTCAATGCGTTTCACATAGCGAAAATAACACATTTCAATGCAATGAGTTTATTTGTTAAAAGGTAGCGGGGAGAATGTACTAATTCTATTCTCACAGTGTTTTTGGCATTCTCAAGGGATACAAATCTCAAATCCACATGTATAACCTTAGTGGCAACATTTAATTGACCACTAGTAATGGCATAGCCTTAATTGAATGTACAAGTGAGTGAATTAATTGCACTCAAAAGTAGATTTCTCCAAAGAAGTGAAAGGAAAGTGGTTGTTATCATCAAGGAAAATCTCAATGACTTTTTCTTATAGCCATGGTGGAAGCATCAACCTTTGGTAGAAGAGTTGTAGTTTCAAACAGAATGCCTAGTTTCGCTGATATCTTTGGGTGGAACTCATTCGTCAATGCCCCAGTAGTTGAGGAATGACCATTCGAATTATGCAAGAAGGTGTCGCCTGATAAGTGCATCCCAAGAGAGTCAGTGCAGGATATCGTCGACAATATTTTTGACCCTAAGTTGTCAGATAACCTTAAAATTTTTAGGGAAGATGCATTTTAGAGAATGGTGGAGCACAGATCATTAGAGGGTTTTGCATTTTGGCTCTGGAATTGTGGTCTTCCATAGTTTATACTTCCTATCATACATCCATGCCTAGAGTTGGTCGACACATGTGCCAAAAAATTCAATAAAACAATAGAATCTATTGAGGGTAGCATGGTCAAGGTTACCATTTCTACTAAATCCATATGAGATATATTGTGTATCCCTATGACCTTGGGTGCTAAAATTTTTGATGAAGAATGGATGGACAACTTGGGTGAAGAAATGGCTAGGTAAACAAATTTTTATGAGGACGAGGCAAAGGAAAGGCCAGAGAGAGATCATCTTCTCTTTCCTCTTTCACACAAGAAATTTAAGGACACATAGTTTGTATTCTCAATGTTGGCCTAGGTTTTGGCCTTGATAACGATGAGCAGGTCAAACCTTTTGAGTCTAGTCTAGCTTATGTGCTAAAAATGGAAAGGAGCTAGAAGTACTATGATTTTTCTAAGGTGATAGCTGGAAACATGCTAGAATAGTTGAAGAATTATAGTTATGTATCTAAATTCAGGTATTCTTCGGTCTTGGCTCATTTATTTTTGCATCAGAATTTTGAGTGGCTAGGAAGGAATGTACCAATATCTAGGTTAGATGAAAGTGGTTGTCTCTAGCCAGTTTCTATGTGGAAGCATGTGCTTTCGAGAACAAGGGATTATTATTGGTTTGTAGATCACTTTCTAAGGCTAGTGCTTCAAGATTTGTTGCCCTGCCCTATTGGTCGTTTCTCTCAAGAGGTCATACAATGGATAGAAGATCTGCCAACCTCGATGGATTATTTCCTTTGCAAGGATTTCACATTCATCAGATTTCACAGTTTTGTCGAGGAGCCTTTCTGACTCCCCATATTTGTAATGGTTAGAGTTTTTGTCTTAGAGGCTTGTCGTCAGGTGACCATTGTCAACAAGATTTATGGTGCCAGAAGAAAAAAAATAAAGATATATCCACTTCCCATCATAATTTATAAAAGTCAGGTAATACTGAAGAAGTGGAAGGCCAAGGATGAAATAACGAATTTACTAGCGGCCTTAGGCTTGGCTCTCATTTGTGACAAGTGGGACTATAACCTAGATAGGATTTATAGTCTAAAACATCAGTTTTAGGAATATTTCAAGAGAAGGAGGAATTCGACTCAAGAAAGCACAAAGGTGTACATTGATTTGGCTCGTATTCCATTTTGGAAACCAAAATGGTTAAATTTCTATGAACTGGAAGCAGAGTATCAAAGGAACCTCCCGATGGGAAAATCCCTCAACACACAACTAAAGTGTAGGGGATGGTCAGAATGGAAAAAGATAGACTTTTGGAGATTCTGATACAATATGAGGTGCCAAGGAGCCCCTTTCGATAGCTTTCAACCACTTGATGATGAGTTCAAGGACATATATGATAAAGAGGCTAATTCTGAAAATAGCAATCCAGAGACAAGCCACAAAATTTATGAAGAACAAGTTCCACATTGGGATTCTCAGCCTCAAGAATCTGACAGTCAGAGAGACTCGAGGTGAAAGGAT
Source organism: Sequoia sempervirens (assembly GCA_007258455.2). Taxonomy (NCBI): domain Eukaryota; kingdom Viridiplantae; phylum Streptophyta; class Pinopsida; order Cupressales; family Cupressaceae; genus Sequoia; species Sequoia sempervirens. The sequence continues at coordinate 44,649,779 of VDFB02256132.1, forward strand.
TCACAAGTTTCGTCCTCCTCCAATGCCCAAAGTAAGGGGAAATGGACCCAACGGTCTCCAAGAGGATTTGTTGCAGTCATTGAAGGCTAGGTTTTGGAAGGATTGGCTGCCAGAGGATTAGGACGTACTAGTTCTAGTCATGCAAAGAGAAGAAAAATCTAAGATCTAGGTGCCCTTGATGTACCAGCCTAACAAGAAGAAGAAATGGAGTCCGCCATAAAAAGTGTTTTGACTACTGTGGCTTAGGTAAGTTTTGCTCCCCCTCTTCTTGTTTTTGCATCTTTGGTTAATCCTCTGCCTCCTCTCATGGAAAGGAAACCTCCATCCTCAGACCCTGAGCTGATAATCCTAAATGCACCCCATGCCATTTTCAATGAATCTTCCTAAGCTACCCTACGTGTCGAAGGAGTATCATTCGCTACAGCTGCTATTATCAGCTTGTCAAATGCCCCCATTGAAAGAGTTGAGATCCCTGCATTACCCATCACTCCCAACCCATCTACTACTAAGAGGGAACCTTTCCATCAACCTATTTCTATGTTTACCCTGAATGGTTTTTCCCCTATTCAATTTGGTATCCTGCTCTTTTCCATGATAACGCTACCTTTTACATCCCTGCATGCTCATACGTCTGAAGTTTCCCCTTTTTTCACCCTCTTTAGACTACCTCCTGGTGCTTCCATTTTCACACAGAGTATCAATGTCCCTCAGACTCTTCAAGGTCATTTTGATGCTATCAAGTAGGCCCAATAGGACATAAAGCAAAAAATATTGTTAAAAAATTCCAAGATGCTCACTGCCAAGAAGATTGAAGCTTGCTTCAATAAAGAGCAGAACCCTCTACTAATCACTACCATGAAGCCACTCATTTCCAAACCTAAAGGAAATATGCAGATGGAGAACTATGACATTCATGCCATGGGCCTTGACTTGAATGAAACTCATGCCATTCAACAAGGTGGTCCAAGCTAAGGCCACTCAGAAGGTGGTATATGCTTACTATGAAAGGTAGGGAAAGAAATTGAAGAAGCACGAGGTAGAGTTGGAAAATGTAAAGGAAATAGTAGCAGACTATAGAATGAGATGTAAGCTAGAGAAGTTGAAATGCCCTGTGTAAGGAAAATTCAAGACCAACAAGGGGAAACATCTAAGTTGCTTGTTGAAGCTTAGAGTGAACAAGTTCAGCTTCATGCTAAAATTGAAAATATGAAAAGAGAGTTGAATGATGTCTAATCCCAAACTTCCAATGATCTTTAGAAAGCCTAAGCAGAAGTAGAAGAGTCAAAACAAGAGATCAAAAGGTTGAGCTCAGAATTGACAAATTCCCTCAGATAGAGAAGTCAAATGGAGGAAAACACAAAAACCAGAGAGGCTCGGGTTAACTAGGAGCTAGCTATTGCACGAGGATCTAGAACCCTCCCAATAATGAAGAAGTTGGTAACCAAGCATTAGGAGTGAATCATAGTTGGTGTTACCATTCTTTGGCCCACTTTGCAATTATTAAGAGATGTTCAGGAATTGAATGGTAAGGTTGGCCCGATGGCTGATCATTTAATGCAAAAATGCTCACCCCAAGTGGCAGAATCACACAAATTTATTTACAAGTTATGCATAGCCACTGATAAGGCCCTAAAACATTCGAGGATTCCCAATCAACGGGTTGCCTCTATCAAAGCTAATGAGATCATCAACTGTCACAAGGTTGTGGAAAAGTGTAAAGAGTGTGAGATGATGCTAAACAAGCGGGTCATCGAGATCAAGAAGGATTTTGGCGTCTTGGTTAACTTCGGGCTACCTCCTCTTCTTTCACTAGATGAAGATGTGTTGATAGTTGAGCAAGTCACAAATGTAATCCAACACAAGATCCAAACCTTTGTGAAACTCCTAGGTTAAAGTAAAATTCCCATGGCTAATGATATTGAGCATGAGATTTATCCTCTTTCTTGAATCTATTATCACCTTGGAGTGGTTTCTTCAAAATGGGGATTTGTCTCCTTTAAAGAGGTTTTCGAACTAGAGCAAGCATATCAGCAGATCTGTACTCTCATCCTACCAATTGATGTAGACTAGGAGGCTCAACATTCTGGTTTCCTAAAACTTGAAGAATTACCATAGGCCTAGGTTCATGCCTCTGCAAGTGAAGACCCACTATGAGTCACCAAAATTGTGAATTGTTTTTTCCTTGATCATTTTGATTTTTGACTTGTTTAAATGTTTTCAGTTTCAGATTTTCCCGTACTGAAGTAAATTTATCGGAAAGGTGCACAATACGACACATGGTTGCTGCACAACTTTCATTTTTCACCTTCCTTTCAGGAGAGAGTTGGGACACGTGTTGGCTCATCAAATATTTTCTAAGGAGCTATATTCATGAGCTCAAAAGTTTCTGCCAATTTGACATGTCATCTCTTTGTTGTGGGTGGATTATGCTTTTTATGAAGTGATATCTTATGGGAGTTTGTTGGAGCTTGTTGGCCTTTTTCTCTTTTTGGTTCTCAGAATAGAAAATTTGAGTAGGTACTTTTGGGTGATGTGATCAGTCAACTAGACCCTTTTCCCAGGTTGTGCTTCTAAGATTTGATCATTTATAGGCCTCTATCTTTGCAAAATATCTGAAAGCATTAATGCAACAGCTAAGAATTGATGAGCAAAGATCTTTGTAACCTAACCAAGGATCTATGATCATATCATGTTCTATAAAAATCCAACACTTGGCAGTAATTACTTAAGTGTTCTGGTGGCGTTTTCTTCTTTCTACAACTATAGAAGAGAGGCGGCGACAAATGAAAGGGTTGGATTCCAAGTTTCAATTTCCTTTGTCAAGGAAAAGTTTCTTTAGTTTCCTTAGGATATAGAACTATTTTTAGAAGTAAAGTTGTAAAACTACTTTTCTCTGGCATGTTATATCTTTTAAGGCTTAGACTATTGTTGGATTGGCATCTGACCTCTGTTTTAAAGTTCATTTGATATTTAATGCATAAATTATTGAGAGGAAATCGTTGAGACTGTGCATGTATGGCCTTTATGAATCTTTCTTTCTTTATTTTTTCATTTTGAATGAAACATTGTGTCTTACAAGATGAATTTGAGGGGTTTAAGTAGCTGATCTCCATGTTGTATGCTCATATAGTAGAATAATTTGTGAAAACTAGATTATATCATTGAACTTCTCAGTTTTTCTTAAAGGTCATTGTTTTATTATATTATGATGTATTAGGAGGAAGAGTTCATGCAATTTTTGAATGTTTTTCCTGTTACCCTTAGAAATAGTTATGTTTGATAGAACCTTAATGAACACTACCTATGGAAAGATTTGAAATTCTACAATGTGCTTTTTGTTAGCCTTTGTTGTTCATTCTCTTTCCAACAATGAAGGGTTATGGTGTTCTATGTCTAATTATATCAATCATAGGAATGGTTGGGTTTGAAATGTTGTTAAAGCATTGGTGCATCACCATTTTTATGTTTTAATTTACATTTCCTTCTACCCTTTTCTCCAAACCCCAAAGAAGAGCTGACTTTCTATAAAAATCCTAGAGGTATTTAGTGATGCACAAATTGGTCCCCCACTCATTGAATATACCATAAGACTGTTGGAGAGGCACAAACTTTGATGATCAATAGTAACCACCACTCATTGAATATACCATAAGACTGTTGGAGAGGCACAAACTTTGATGATCAATAGTAACCACAAGTGTACTATTCTCAAATGGAAGAGTTAGACCAAAGTCCTTGGTAAGAAAAGTTGCAAGACTTGGAGCAGATGTTTGAGTTAGCCCTAGTGATGGAGTTGTGAAGTCGTTTGTCAACTTTTGTGCAACAAATGATGGGGAAATAGGAGCTACATTTTCAAAGGCACATTCCATGATTTCCTCCCTAGTAAGTTCAAAGGGATTGTTTGTGATGTCTTCTATCTCATATGGTCCTGATAGAGGTGATAGTTGTTGTGATGGGGTAACTTGACTTCTTGGATCAAATTCTAAAGAATTTGGATCACTTGAGGTAAATGTGACTTTTGTTTTCTCCATGATTCTCTTTTGTTGTGATCTCATCTTTACCATAGATTTTATGTCAATTTTAGGAGATTTGTGTTATGATTTGTAATGTTTGAACTCTCTAGTTGACTCAAATCTAGGTAAAAGAGATGCTCTAAGTAATTTTGGAGTAATGATGATAGTGGGGAATGAAAAGATGAGTGATGTGGAGAGTGATATAAGAAAATTTTTTGGGACAACACTTTTGATTTACACTTGATGTTTTGATGTTTGGAAAAGGGATGTTAATGAACATGTAAATATTTAGGGTAGACTCATGACTTTCAAGATAGACTAGTTCAAAATTGATTACTAACTTACCCAAATGCATGGAAAAGGATTCATTCCACATACAAAATAGCCAAGTTAGGATTTTTGGTTTGATTAATGTTTTAAGTCAAAAGATGTTGGCGTATTCAAAAAAAATTCAAAGATAGGTGAAGTGAAGGATGAAATTTGATGGAGGGGTGAATGAAGTGTTTGACCCAATGTTGATTTAGAATGAACCTTTTTTTCCAAGAATAAAGTAGTGAGAATGATGCTAGACCACTAAAGTTTTCAACTCCTAAAGGCTATGGATGTGGGTATGTAAATTTGGTTTGTTCCTCCTAGATTGAGTATAATAGTTTCTTAACAAGAGGTTGTGATTGCGATAAAGTATTATGGCCCACTTCCTACAAAACTTGGAATTATGATACCTACATCTGTAATGGTGACATGTAGTTCTTCCCCTATGGATTTTTATTTTGTGATAGATCATTTAGGGGAGTTCAATATCATGATTATGTGAGAAATTGGAAACATTGGAAAAGACCATGATTCTAACAATAATAGAAGCAACACAAGTTTGGATTGTACATTGAAGCACGCTTGTAGAAGTTGTATACCAACCTAGTTTTGGTTTCGTTAAGTTCCAAAAGGTGTTTCTTGAGAGCTTTTGGACTAAGACACCTAAGTCTGAAATGATAACCTATAGACCTTACTTAGTGATCCTGACTTTGTGTGAGATCATTTAGAAAAAGTTCAAGTTTATGGAAGAAAGGAAGATATTTATTGCCATGCAGATGGTGGTAATGTGGGCCTTCTAGCCTCAATATTAGCTTGTTCCTCTTCTTTTTCTAAGGTTTTTGTTGTGTTTCTCTACTAGATAGGTGTTTCTTTTGTTCCAAAAGTGAAGCTTCTCAAACTTCTAATGAGATCAGTTTGTTCTCCATTAATGAGTTCAAAGTTTGGTTGAATGATAGCACCTATAATATCAGGTTGTTCAATGGGAGAATTCAGTCTCCAAATGGTCATGTGGGGTTCAATTATCAATTTATCTTGCTTAAGTGAATTTATTTTACCACAAACACATATCTTGATTATGTTTCCAAACTAAATGTTTATGCCAAAAACATCATAACTTTCACAATGTCCATTTTGTGAGAGTCATGAGGTTGAAGTCATAATTGTCTATGTTGTCTTTGGAAAATATGGATTGAGGTATAAGTCAAGATATTTAGAAATCTCTAAGGATTGAAATCCTTAGGACAAGTAGTAATATCAAGGCTACTTCAAAAAGGTATCCATATTTAAGCCAAAGTGTTTGAAATTTTGAGGAAGATAGTGAATGTTTGTTTTTGTAACATTTTGAAACCAAGCAATGTATTAACCTGACTTAGAATCATTTACAATCCTAGGATGAAATGGCCATACATGTTGAGTCTCCACTCGTATTTCTCTAATCACTAAGACATTGTGAACAGTTAGAGATTTGGTGACACTAGCTCCCCTCCACAACACAAATTTCTTAGGGCTACCAAATATCAAAATCCTAAAGATCCTAAGATCCTAAGGATTTTTTTGTTTCAACAATGAATAATACAAATGTGGGGTGGCTTCAGAATGACCGTTCTTGCACCAAAAGGTATTAAGGATTTTGGATTCTAAAAAATGGTTCATAATAAGGGCTTCTAGTTCAAGGAATACTATGATAAACTCCCTTAAGAGGTCTCCCAACCCTTAGAACAAGGGATTTTCACATCATAAAGATAATAGGGGAGAGCTATCATGAACCACTTCATGTTGATCACAATTTTCATCACAACCACACATTTATATAGTGGTTTGGAAGAACTTGGCTTTAGCCCATTATCGCTTGGGTCATTTCCTCCTTTCAAAGTGGGGAGGTAGGCCCTCTAAAGATAAACAATAGCAAGGAAGTAAGTTTGTAGCTAAATCATCCCAGTTTACATGAAATAAGGAGAGAACACACACTACACCTTTTGCCTAGATTTGCAAGGGGTTCATTTTTAATCTAAAATGAAAGATGTAGGTGATTTTGCAAAGTGTTAAGGAATGTTTCTATTTCTCAAGATTGTCGAGTGGCACGAGATAACTGCATACGCATCCAATAACAATTTTGTAAATCAAAACACATCAAACACTCATAAATTTTAACACCTCAAAGCAGTGATGTGTTCATTTTAAGCAAAAAATGAAATGTTAAGTTGCCTTGTTCAATTTTAAACCCAAAAAAAAAATAATGACATGAGGGTTCAATTTTAGTCCCCTTTGAGCATTCATTTTAAACCCAAATGAAACCTAGTGAGTCTTAGAGTAGAAAGTTAAAAAGAATAAGAACTTGGGTTATAATTGCCCCAAAGCATCAAATGCTTGTTACAATCATAAAATATTAAGAAGAGAATGCTTGCTTCACTTTAGCTTCATATCATCCAACCTGCAAAACCCTGTTAGTCTAACAACTAGAACAATGGTAGAAGTGTGTTAGTATTTTGATAAATAATTTTTTTTTTAAGAAAATGTTAAAAAATGATCATAAAACTTCTTACCCAAGTTCGGTGTCACTATATATGATATAATTGTTGCGGTGACTAAGGGAGTCACTTTGGTGAATAAGGGTGTCACTCTCCAGCAAAACCAGAGAGCACGATAACAACACAATTTGATTGGGCATTGCCATTTGTAAATCTTTGATACTACCAGAAAGTATTAGCGTCATTGTTTGTTTAATCAGCATCAATACATTTAATCATCTTCAGTGTTTAAAATGTTGATAGTGTCACTATATGGAGACACTCTACAAAGGCATCGCTAAAATTGAGTTAGACATTGCTATTTCCTGCAAAAATCAAAACAAACAAAATTTGAGATAGAAATTGATTAAATTGACAGTTTTCCCTCCTTCTAGTAGTAGAATGTTGATCGAGGATTATTAGTGTGGGTCGATTACACTTGATCCATGATGAATCAAAGCATAACGAAGCCACTAATACTCAATCTAAATAGGATCAATCAAATTGAAAGTTAAGCTAAAAATTTATTGAAACTAAACATTATGAACTGTGAAAGCATTTAAAATGTCTATTCTAACCCATTTGAAACTTATCCCGTTTTGGAATTGGTTTCATGTTGATGTGGAACAACAACCCTTTTCCAATCATATGATCAATGAGCTTGTTCCAATTGATTCTATTGAAGACAATTGATGAAATTGTTGTGATATGTGGATGAAAACATGATTTATGCTAAATTGAACATGATGCAAGCTAAATTAACATGATTTTATGCTAAAAATGACCTAAGTATGCAATTGATAAACTAATCTAAGTGGATTCTAAGCTAAAAGATTCAAACCCTAGCTTATAAACAGGCTAATATGGATGCATCGAAGCCATTAATGGAATATTAAAGCTAATATGCAACTAAAATGAACTAAAATATGCTAAATGTGAGTAAAGTATGAGTGTGAGTGTGAGTGAATTCAAAAACATAAGTTCTCAATTGAAAGATGGAACCATTTGTCTCCAAATAGTGTTATATTTATAGGAAAGTAAATGAGACATGAAGGGTTGAGATTGAAAAAGGTAATCAATAGTCCAAGATGGAAGAAAAGGGAGGCATGGATCATAGATTCTCATCAATGGGTGAGAATGAAAGATGATATTTAATCAAGGGTTCTCATTCCTTCCAAAAAAATTCCCTTTTGACTTGTTTAAGAGGTCAAAGGTTATCTTTCTCAAGAAGCCAAGTGAGAATATTCCCTTTTTCAAATGATTGGAGGAGACCAAATATTCTTTGGAATATTCTCATGGGTGGGGAAAAAGGTTATTTATTTAATTAAAACTAAATTAAAATATGCAAATGGGGAATATTAACTTGGAATATTCCTTTACAAGTGGGAGGTGTTATCAAATTTTCACAACTCAATTTGATGTAGCTGGCTTGTTCAAGGTTTTAATTTAAGGTGAAAATTCAAAATTAACCTCTGCAGATGTTTAACCATTGCAAGTGTTTAAATGATTTTTTAGTTCTAAGATGCAATGTTTTTAAGTTGTTTGATTCAATTATAGCATTAAGAGTTGCATAAAAGAAAAAAGATGCTTTGATTCTATATTCAGTTGTAGTGTTCAAACATTGTTTTACATGAAAGGAAAATATACAGAATTGAACAAGTGATTTACAAATGCTAAATTTATATTCATTGGGTAATGAAGAAACAAATGTCCCACACAAGCTATGGGAGTAGCTGTGAAAATGTAGCAACTGAAGCATTCTACACTATTGAAGATGGAAAAGGAAAGAAGACACATAAGAGTGAAGATAATCATTATTGTTTGTAAGTCTTTGAGATGAATATGTAATAGTGCACCATCCTTGTCCTCGGGCTCCAAATAAATCTACAAGAGATGATAAAGATGTTGTTAGAGCTCTGACTATGAACATTCCTATGTGAATTATCAACAATAGTGGAAAATGCTACTAATGATACATTGAAACAACTGAAGATGCAAAAATAAGAGAAGTGATAGAGGCCAAAGAGGAAACATCATGATATCATATTTTTTTTTATCTAACATTATTTGTTTCCATGTGCAGGTATAGGACAAATCATGCTACTAATCCAGATTGAATATCATAAAGCATGTGGTGTAAAACGGGCTCCCACAAGGTTTGAGACCCAACATGCTATTCCCCAAGCATCCAAAGAGGGGCTAATGAAAAAATAGATTAAAAAATGCTCAAGGAAAGAAATCCATCAAATGAATGCATCATAAGTGCTAGGAGGACTCAAGCAAGTGATCACCTAGGATAGTCAAGTCAAGTGCAATGAAATGAAAATCATAGGTGATACATTGCTCAAGTGAATTGCAGTCAAGTGCATCATCACAGGAGGTGATAGTGATCAGGAATACATAACACCTTTGTTATGAATCATCAACTACAAATGAAGCAAATGAGAGCCCCAGAACATCACCATTGAGTGCTTCATATTTCAAAATCTTCCATGCAAACATTGCATTCACATCAACATGTTGTTTGAGAAATGAAAATGCATGAAGAGTACAAGGGAAAGGTTGACTCCATCATAGACTAAGTAACAAATGATTGAAAGTGATCCACTAAAGGTAAATGATGAATGTAGATAGGGCATGCTAAACCAAAGTGCAAAACATCAAGAATTTGAAGGCCAAATGAAATGTGGAACAACAACATAGATGAAGGTAATTTGCAATTGTTTCTATATTTTGGAATCATTTGTATGAAATGAAAAAAGTCTGATTACATGGTTTAGTGTTACATGGATTTCAAAATGAAGTACAAGGATGTGAGGAAAAAGTAGAATGTGCATGTTTGAAGCATGAGAGAGCCTTGAAACCATGATAAAATTCAAAAAATGAAGCACTAAGAAACATCATTGAAGTAAAATAGATCAATCACAAAAAGTGTTTCTAGAATGTCAAAATGCAGTCCAGAACAACATCATCAGTGAATGAAATTAGTAGAGAATTGTGTGTTGTTCTAGCATTTCCAATGGTTGGAGCTGAATCAAGTGATGTTGGTTTATTTTAAAATGTGAAGTTGGAATGCATTCTGAAGTTTCAAGTATATCTGAAGAGTGCAATCAAGTAAATACAAGCAACATGACAGTGGCATGTGAACAATACAATCAAGAGATACATGAAAATGTGTAAAATATTTTTTCTTGACAAGTCATGGAGGAAATAAAATGAGAATGGGTCATGTGGCACCATGCATTTCAAGCAAACAGAGAAAATAATTTATTCACATGAAAGTATGCTCCAGGGGTAACATGAATCCATTATGTTCCTTCAAAACAATGTATTTATTCTATGGTAAGCAAATGCCAATATTACACCATGGTTACCAAGAATAGGAATGCAATGGTGTATAGCTTGGTTTTTAGAGAAAACTCCACACAAGCCTCACATAATGTTTTCCAAAATACATAAATGGAAGAATATTCAAGTTAAGAATGGGGAAAGCCCCGATTGATGTTTTATACCCGTGGCCTAGAGAGGCCAATTTTTTTTTCTTTTACATGTCACAAAACCCATTTAGGGTTTTGAGCTCACAGTGCAGATACAAGAAAGAAACAACTAGGGTTCGAACCCTAATGGCACAAAATTTCTCTCAAAGTAGTCAAAATGAAGCTACAGGCCCATGACCATGAGGGTTTATGAAAACCTAGAAAATGGAAAAACTTCCATTAAAAAATGTTTTCATTTGAACAAGAAATCATTTGCACACTACAAGCCAAGATTTTTGAATTCCATTCAATAAAAGAAAGAGAAAAACATATAGTGACCATGTACACAAAATGGCCGAGCTTGAAAACCCATAATCCTCATTTTTTTTGTGGAAGAAAAGCTTGAAAAAGCTTTATTTAAGAGGAAAATTGATCATAAATGGAGTAGTAAAGCTTACTTTCAGTATGGAGGTGGAGAAACAAAACACTGTCATGGCCAATACTCTAGGAAATGCTCCAAATGATGTCTCAATGGTTGCCCATAAGGATGGAAAAAGGAATGGCACAAAAAAAAAAAAAAAACACATTAAAATACATTGATAGTCGCAACCTCTAAGGCCATTTCTTCATTGAAATAGAGCCAACAGATGAAACAAAATACAGTTGAAAGCTTACCATCATGAAGGGAGATGAATACACCCAAATTCAAAGGAGGTGGAGCTCAATGGAGGCCGAAAATACCAAACCCTAAGTCTTCCATGGTGACATGGGTAGAGCCATGTATTTCTCCAAAAGGCCGTGATGCAAATGATGGGTAGAATGAACATTTTGAAAGCCTTTTTGTTTATTAGAGTTTTCCCCATAAAGTCGGCCTATGTGTTTTCTATCACATTGATTTTTTTTTCCATGCCTTGCCTTGTTGATATTTCATGTGCCTAAGCCAACATAAGCCTATGGCTTACAATTTTTTGGCTTACAATCTTTCTTTAATTTTTGTAGAAAATCAAACCACATAAAATGCATATGGCCCCTTCTAGGGTAGCTTCTTTTGTTGCCTTCAGAAAAACCTCATGCATAGTCACCTCCACCAATCAAATGATGACTCTAGGTCATCAAAAAAAATTTCCTAAGTGAATGAGGGATTACATTTTCTTATGATTTTTATAAAAAAATCAAGCATGCAAGAGAGCAATGCATATGTAAAGTATTGGTTTTTTGCAAAAAATCAATATAACTGAAGATCAAAAGAGGTGAATCAAGAGATTTGGAGGAAAAATTAGAAAATCAGATGTAGCAACCAAGCCTTCTATTTTTCGTAATTTTTGAAAACTGTAAGTTGTAAAACAACTAATTAAGAAATGTTTCTATAAATTGCTTGATTAAGTTGTTATTTTAAAATCTAGTTAAGATGCATCAAAACTTTTTATTTTGGGGTCTTGGGTGGATTGAGAGAGAAGATAGAAAACTGAAGTTTTTGTTTTCAGTTCCAACTGTTTGACCTGTTTTGGAGAGGTTGTTTGGATAGGCACCTTGGAAATGGAAATTTTCCATCTTCGTGGGGTAGTTTGGAGTAGTTTTTGGGCACAATTTTCTAGGCTTTTGCTTGAGCTCGAAAATCCAAATTGGCTTACTTTTTGGAGAGGCAATGAGCTATATTTTTCTATTTTTGCACTTGATGGTCACTTTTGTCTATATATTGGAGAAAACTTTATTTTCTTAGGGTTCACATATTTTAGTTTATGGCTCTCATATGCATTGCAAAGAGTCTTGTAAACTTTTGAATCAAATTTTGATATCCTGTTTCTTTCAATTTCAATATAAGCAGTAGAGTTCCCCTTTCATTTTCTCTTGTCATGTTCTTACAATAATAATTTGGATGACTATTTGTGATTCAAGTTTGAGGATCCTTATTTTTTCTTATTGTTGTGGGTTGTAGGCAGGAATTGCAAATAGTTCAGGTTGCACATTGTATTCAACTATTCCCGAATATTTGTGGAAAACATTGTTGAGCTAGCTGATCCAAGGTGCATTTTGGGAATTAAGGATTAAAAGGGGGTTGTTGTGAATCAAGTCATGTCAAATTCAATGAGTATTAGTTTATCATCATTTAACTATAGGCTGCATTTTTAGGTTTTCCTCTCTTCCCTTTCCCCATAAAATTCATAGTTTAGGTGACCATCTAAAGGGAACAACCCAGATCTAGAGATTCTCTCTATTGCATAGACTTACCCACAATTATAGAGAGTTTCCATGTTGAGGAAGGATAAACAAGCCCAACTTGTTTGAGGGTGCAATCCTAATCTCAAATAGGAGGAATTAGATTAGTTTTAAAATAATTGTTAACTAAACAAGGTTTAATCATACAATTAGGGGATTTAGAAGAATTTAAAGTGATATTCATTAAATTAAATAATTTTAATGAATGGGGAAAGGTGAAATGACATTTAATTAAATAACTTAGGGTTATTTAATTAAATAAGAAGACTTAGGGAATTAAATTAAATAGTTTGATTTATTTAATTCAATGAGATGATATGTTAGCGTGAAAGGGGGTGAATTAACCCAATTTGATGAATAAGGTTAATAGACGAAAATGATGCAATTAATTAAATAGCTAGACTAATTTAATCAATTAAGTAAAAAGAGGATGGGTTTGAGAGGAAATGATGTTAGTATCCCTGATTCGAGTGTATGATATCATTCATGAAATTTTTTAGTGTCTACACAACTTTTTCCAAAGAATCATAAAACGTGAAGTGTAAATCTAAGAAAAATAAGGACATATTTGAATCCAACACAATATCTATTTTCTTCCCCAAGGAATTGCATAAATTCTACATCTTCAAAAAATACCTTAAATAACCTGGAATAAACAAGTGTAGAGAAAACAACATGATGCCATTTGGCTCTCCTCCCATCCCTAGGGTTGTGAGACAACCCACCCCTGAGCAAAGGGGAAACACTTAGCCACATAGGTAAACCCATTCAAAAAACAAATATAGCACAAAATTACTTCACATATACACACAAAATACTTTCATAATAATCCATTCCCAAGTACACAAATACTTATCTAACACAATGGTTTTCCATTAAGGCAACCCATTTAGGGGGAGTAGGGGATCAACCATAGTCAAATATCCACATTAAAAATTCACATCAACTCCACATCAACACCACATCAAAAGCCTTATTCCTCCAGAAGCAACCAATTTTTATAAATTAAAATGGGATACTCATATCCCCAAATGCAAGGGTACTCATACCTAGTAATGGCCATTACCCATAATGGATACTCATATCCCAAATAATAAAATGCACGTATATGTGGGAGTCACACCCGCTCAAACACCTGTACATGGAGGACCAAAGTATCCTCTTCACAAGAGGGGGTCAACTCCCTAGAAATAACACAAGAAAAAGGACAACACAAAATGTACAATGGAGGACATTACACCAAGAAGCCCCAAAATCAAAACCCCATAAAACAAGTTCACACATTATTGCATAAAATTAAAGAAGTAGAATACCTCAAATTGCAATTATCCCAAAAATGCTAGGCTTCTTGGATGGACACCCTCCTCTTCCCAACACTCTCTCCCTTTTCTCCCCCTCAATAACTCCAAAACAAAGATCGCAATTTATTACAAACACAAAATGATCAAGGTAACATTCTCCTCTCCTTAATGAAATAGTTTTAAAGAGGAGGGAGAGATAACTTCCTCCCATAACCAACTCAACCACCCAACCACCCTCTCTTTTTTGCCACTTTTGTGAGTGAGGGTAAAAGGAGGGTTTAAACACTATTTATAAGATCACAAATGAAAAAAATAAGATTCCAACTTATACATCTAAGTCCTAGGCCAATTTATAAAACAAAAAAAAACACCCTAGACCTCTTAAAAATGTATTAAAATTTACTTTTAATTTTTTTTGCACAAAATACAATCACATAACATATGACACTTAAAAATTGGATTTTTCAACACAATAACCAATAACCCACAGGATCTCATGCAAATAACACAAAGTGGCTAAGTGACTCCCCTTTAATTCCATCGACATTAAAATCCCTATACACTCAATGAAAGGTGTTAATAAGATATAAATATATATGTACATAAATCCAAAATTAATCCATCGTAATCACATATCATCATGAATCAACTAATCAATCAGAAAATAATATATACAATACATCATTTCATAAATACATTAATCATAAATGATTACAACATCAAATATTATTACATGAACTACATTAAACATAACGACCATATAAGCATAACAATAAAATCCATGGAAATAAAGTGTACATCATCTATAAATATAATATGCATCAAAATTTTTTAGGTACAACATCTATCACAAGAAATATAGAAGTGCATGAAGTAGGGGTCTCACAATTTGAATTTGTGATTATGCATGGGCATTTTCATTAAAAAACATTGAAAAAGTAAAAAGTTAGCTAACATTTTCAAGAAGATACATAGTGTTAATTTAAATCATTGGATGAAATATCTAGTCAATAATTTCACTAAAAATATTCATTAGGTCATGTTGAAATCTGAAAATAGATATAAATGTGTTTAAATTTGTCATTTATGCATGCTGATGATGTTGAAAAAGTTGAAATTTACGTTGTTGTCATTTCAAAAAGATAGAAAATTTTCAATTTCTAAATTTGTAAGACTAAGTTTTGTTGATTACCACATTTTTGTAATTTGAAAACTATATTTGAAATACATTTAATTACTTGAAAAAAATAAAATTGCATACATAGTTGTGTTACATATAGTAAAAATTAAAATTTTATGCATTTTTGTGATTCTACCTATGATTAGACCTTAACAACTACAAATTAGAATCCTCAAACAATATAGCACATTTTCACATTTAGAATTTAATAAAATTAACCCATTGGTCTATGGTTCCCAACACCCTTTTCCTATTAGTTTTTTTTGAAATTGGGATCATAGTTTTGTTTGTATATTTCTAGTACTATTCTAGCTTTTGGATTTTCAAATTATTTTAATTTTTGTGCATTTGTTTTATTTTCCCTTCATATTAGTTACACTTAAGTTTTTTGAATCTCATATGAGCTTCACAACCTACTATCCCTTAAATACTTGTGAATTCTCATTCATTTCCTTAATATTAAGTACAATCTGTCATGCCCCCTCCCAACATAGTCTACATAGAAATTATTTAATGACTAGGATCATAGCTTGTGACTAAAGTGTGAAAGTTCAAAGGTTTGATGAAATTATAAATTCCATATTAATGATAGAAAGAATATAAAGGTAGTTTCCATTTCAGTAATTATGGAAGTCAAAACAAAAGGAAATGATTAATAAAAAAGCACTTAGATTAGTCAAACATAAAGCTATGATCAATAGGTAACAATTATTTAAGTAGTGTCATGTTTTTTGGATGAGACATTATCTTTAAAAAAGGGTTTATAATTTCACTCAATCATGAAGGATATATGAGGGACCATATCATTTTTAAGTGGCATTAGTGAAGATCAATGAATAAAAAGTGATTTGGAAAAAAGAAAAAAAAAAAGAAGTGAAATATGAGATATTTATTAAAATAAATATTATTTGTAGAAAGAATATAAATAAATGAATAACTATATATATGATAGTGTAATTATTTATTTATTACACTAGCATAAGTTAACTTAGGTATTGAATTTATTTAGTCCTAGGTTACATAATTTAGAATATCATAAATAATGGGGTAATTCCCCCTTCCATGTTGTAGGGATAAGATTCCTTCTAGAAGATGAGTTGTCCTTCTAGAACTTATCTCAATATTTTGTCATTTCCTAGGTAGGGTTCACATGTTGTTAGATCATGACACATGGAAACATCATATTGCATCTTGCATCTCTCTCATACCTATATATTCAAGGAATTTGTACATTTGTAATCATCTCATATTCTAGATCAATAGCAATCTCTATTTGCATGCCCTTAGTTGCAACACTTTTTTGTGTGGTTGAATTTCTTCTTGGAAGTCCTCTTGAAGGCTGTAGCTTTAGGGACATTGTGCATCCATAATTTCAACATAGTATCAGAGCCATACCATTGAAGAATTCATCCTAGGATCAAGAAATTTGGGCTAGAGAGATTCATCATAGGCTTGAAGGTTTCCATTGCAGGCTACTTGGCTATGCTCCATCCAGCGGTGCCGCCCCAACACTGCCCAGCTCCGCCTAGCGGCCTATTTTTTTTTCCAACCTCCTAGCACCAGTCATATCATTGATCACGTGCTAGCACCCAGGGGCTAATTTTTTTCCCGTAATTAGCCTATAGATTGCCTCATCTAGGAATTTTGTTCTTTTGTTCATAACTTTCACCCACATTATTGAAATTCAACAAACGAGATACCGTCGAAAAGAGGATTTGGTCTACTTTCTAGTGGTGACATCCATTCTACAAAATTTATAGTCAACTAAATTCAAAACCCTAATTTGGACATAAAGGCTCATAACTTCTCATTAGATTATCAGATTTTGGTGATTCTAGTGGCATCAGGAAGATAATTCAGAGCTTTTTTCATCAATCCATTCACTTTGATCAATTTTAGCTCCAAGTACTCTTGCATTGGTTTTTTTCAATTTAGTGCATTTGTTTAATAACTTGGATATCCTGAAGCTTGGGAAAAGTATTTTTGCATCACTTCAGTTTTATATCATATTTGGAAGTCTCTATTTGTTGTTGAAGGTCATTATCTTTTTAATTTTGGAGAAAATTTATAGTACATTATGGGGTTTGCATATACTCCTTCTCTGGTTATATTGCACAAGGGAAACTATAAAAAATGGCGGGATGGGATCATACACCATCTCCAATCACTTAAATTATTACCAAATCTATATGGTTTAGTTCCCCATCCAAGTGAAGGTATTCAAAAATTTTCTTGGAGTTGTAGCAGGCACACTATCTTGGAGATCATTGCAATGCAAGTTGATTGTGATGTTTTGGATTCTATTGATCATTGTGATTTTCCTCATATCCTTTGGACTAAGCTTTGGGAGATATATGGGGATCAACATACTCCACCATTCCCCGATGATCATGATTTAGAATGCAATTCCTTAGATTAGGTACCCCATGATGATATTGTTATGCAAGAGGTTGTTTGCCTTGAATCTTTTGAAGAGGTTGACAAGGTTTCTTCAAATGCTTCTTCTCCATTAGAGATAGTTGGTATCCCTTCACATTCAATGATTCCTTGTCCATATTCATTGATTAAGGCTTCCATTATCTCTATTCATCAGGACACATTCAGTTTTCTAGATTTGACATCAAAGGATGGCTTTGTTTTAGGTATCACTGACTTGGCTACTTCTAAAGGTTTGGAGGAAATTATTGAGGGGATATCACTCCTCTATTTATATTTTACTTTAGAGATTTTTCTTGAGTCTCCTCATCCTTTTGTCTCAACCTTGATTGGGGATCCTAAGACTATCTTGGAGCCACTTGTTTTCTCTTCAGAGATTTCATGTATGAGACTTCTTCCCTTTCATTCTATTCAGGAGTTGGATTTTCTTCAACATCTACCATTTGATTTGCTTCTTCCTAGCGGAAGGCATGTGGTTTGGAAACCTTTGTTGCTTCAGACTTCTTTTAGTTTTTTTTAGGATACTTCATTGTGAGGGGGAAATCTAGTCTCCATCATATTCATTGCATCACAGTCTTTAGATATTGTTCAACATCAGTTTCCACATTGTCCTAGTTTTTCACTCTCTTCATTGATTGTGACATCTTCATCTTCAGGAAAGGAGACACACGAGAAAATTTTAGAGACATCAACATCATGCACCTTCATCCTTCCTTCCTTCAATTCCTATCTGGAATGGGAAGCATCTCTACACTTGCACTTGGTTTTGTTTCTTTTGAAAGGGAGACAAGTTGTTTGTCGACATTGGATCATGTTTTGTCTTCAAACACTTACCATTTTTGCAGGTGATCTCATCCTCTAGGGGGGCTATATAGTCTCTCTATTTCCCCCTATGGGGGGGGCATTGATTGTATTGTATCCATGTGATAGATGGTGTACTTGGGGGGTATTTGGGAGTCCTCCATCCTTCCCATCCTTTTTCTTTTTTTTTGCATTTCATCTCCTTTTTGGAGAGGGGTTTTGTTCCCACTAGGTTTTCCCCTTTTCTCTGATTGTGGGAGATTAGTTGCATCTTTCATTTTCATCATGTAAATGGGTACCTAACATGGCCTCGAAGCTAGGACCCATCATCTTTGCATAATCATTGAATTTCCTCCCTAAGTTGCACTTATGGGGGTGTTAGTGTAATTAATTATTTATTACACTAGCATAAGTTAACTTAGGTCTTGCATTTATTTAGTCCTAGGTTACATAAATTAGAATATCATAAATAATGGGGTAATTCCCTCTTCCATGTTTGTAGGGATAAGATTCCTTCTAGAAGATGAGTTGTCCTTCTAGAACTTATCTCAATCTTTTATCATTTCCTAGGTAGGGTTTACATGTTGTCACATGTTAGATCATGACACATGGCAACATGGTATTGCATCTTGCATCTCTCTCATCCCTATATATTCAAGGCATTTGTACATTTTTAATCATCTCATATTCTATATCAATAGAAATCTCTATTTTCATTCCCTTAGTTGCAACTCTTTCCGTGTGGTTGAATTTCTTCTTGGAAGTCCTCTTGAAGGTTGCAGCTTCAGGGACATTGTGCATCCATAATTTCAACAATATATGAACATATATATACATACATATGTATATGTATGTATGAATTATAATTTCCAATCAATCAATTGGGATCAATGGAAATTTGATCTCGATAAGAAAGTGGTAAGAAATTTGAATTATAGGGGAGTAAGATGCAACAAACTTTATATTTTTGTAGTATTTGGTATGCCACATATTTGAATGCAATACATATTAGTTTATGAATTTAGTAAAGAACATATTTACTTATCTAATTAACTTGCTAGTTCATCAAGAATCTTAGAATTATTAATTATTTATTTTATTTTCATAAAGAAATCATATTAGGAATTGGAAAGGAAAGATAATAGGCATATGTAGCAGTATGGGTTCCCTTACTTAAGTAGACCACCCATTGAGTTGGATTGTTTGTGGGCCAAGGGATCAAATTGATTTGGTTGGTTATTTGGCACACTTGGGCTTAGTTGTGGAGGAAATTCTCCCACATTCCCATTGTGCTTTTCCCTTCAATTTCCTAATATGGTTGGCTATAGTGTGCATGTTACATTATCATTTTATTTGATAATTATTTTCCTAAATTTAATTGCTATTGCGTAATTTAGTGAAAGAATACTCTTGTAAATAAATTATATTATTGTATTTGCTAATTTTGGGAAAGAAATTAGGTACTCCCTCAATATGGTACATTACATATTATGTGCAAGACCTAAACTATGATTCATATCATATAAAGGGAATTTCAATTAGTAAGTTTACACTATTATATTATTAAATTTATTATTTTGGATTCTAATAATTCTTTTATGGAAAAATATTGGAATATTGCAAGAAGGGGACATTACACTAATACACCATGAGATGTAGTTTCAAATTGATGACATTCCATTCTACAATCACAACTGATGTTGAGACGCCTTATAAGTCTTTCACTCAAGGTATTACATCCACCCAGTCCATTTTGGATTCCCTTCCTAATCCTACATTATGAATGTCTTGATCACAATATAGCATTTATGCGGACTTGGAGGATATTGTCATTCATGTACCTAATGATAAATTGAAATAATTAGATACACCTAGAATGAATTCAACAATATCTTAATACTGAACCTTTGGTTGGAGAAACTACCTTTCTCTTGGATAACCTTAGAAGGATGGTAAATGGTTCCCAAGGGATAGAAGCCTTACATAGCCTATCTCACATAGTAGATGCTAATACTCTTACATTAGCTAGTTGCACTCAAGTTTTGATTACCACTCAAAACCAATTGGGAAAATAAGTTCCCTCTCCTAAAATAATGCCTTTGATCCCCATATTTACACCTCTAGTAATATAATCAAAAACCAAATGTAATGTTGGAACACAACAATCCACTATGAGGGGAGGTGAATCAACATATCAATTAAAATTTATCCCTTTGACACTTAAAGAAGATTAACTCATTTTATCTCTTTTAGTGAAAATTAAATATAAACATGTAGAGAGATAAACATTCACACATAATTGCACATAACACAAGATGTACATTGAAAATCTAAGATTGAAAAAGCCACAGTGAGAATAGTTGCTAGGATCTACGGTCCTAATCTAACCTCACAATGAATATCTTTAGAGTACAATTTTTAAGGGTACCGACCCTTAGGAGACACCAATCCCCTGGTTTTAGGAGCAACCACTCCAAGGAA
The DNA here is from genome assembly GCA_007258455.2 of Sequoia sempervirens. Lineage (NCBI taxonomy): Eukaryota > Viridiplantae > Streptophyta > Pinopsida > Cupressales > Cupressaceae > Sequoia > Sequoia sempervirens. The sequence goes on from VDFB02256132.1 coordinate 44,670,503, forward strand.
GTAACAACTCCCTACACTGAGTAGCTACCTAGTTATTTGATGGCATCCACCAATCAGATTTACAATGCAAAGTAATACAATTTGTTCTATTGAACACAATTCAATGTTGCAACCCTATTTGCAACTAGTCAAATCTATGTTTTTGTCTCGGCAACTCAATTATTTTCTCTACACCTCTCTTTATTATGCACCTTGTATGTTAACTGTGATAAAGGTCTCTAATTTTCTCTCTGGGTTCTACTCATTCATTGTGTGTGTGTTCTCTGTCTTCTTTTGCTCTCTCACTCACACATCTCTCTGCACCTTTTCCCTTTCTTTTATTAGTGCATTTTTTGTCTATCTCAATATTTGACACACACTCTCTCCTACATGCACACCACCACACACCAAATTTTGATTGTCTTCTTTTTGCATACCTTCACCAACCTACAATAATTGCATCAAGATTTTCACACACTTGTACAAATCCTCTACTAGGGTTTTCTCATTATCTTCTCCAACAAGCCACTTATTCATTGAGCTACACACCATCGTCATCAAATATTGATTCATTAAATTTTCTAAACATGGCAACCTAGAAAACCATAAAACTGATATGTATTTAATAAATTCCTTATATATTGATATGATTTTGATCTTGATATCATTTGCAGTTTGTGCCACCACTCTACAAATCAAATCACCAATCAAGTTATCATTGAATTGGTTCGGCCAATTAATTTTGTTCACTATGTCTTTCGCCAGTCAAAAACCTTGTTCACACTAACATAGCCATTGTGAGAATTCAACTTCAAACTTGGGTTTCCAATGTCTAATCTTTGTGCCATAATCCTTCGATCATCCTTCATTCATGCCATCTTTAAAACACTATCATCAGATTAATCTTCTTTAAACTATCACTATCGATCTTTGTAACTTTGCTTATAACCATCACACCCTTATAACGTATCGCTACTTTTCGTAAGACATCGATCTTCATTTCCGCTATGTGAAACCAAGGAGAAATCACCATTTTATCTTCACCTCATAATATTTTCCATTATATTTCCACCGCATCCTCTTTTCCTATCACAAATTTATGGGTATGTGTAGGATCATCATGGAAAAAACAAGCCCTTAAGTGGCAAAAAAATCAGAAAAATCAGAGTTAGGCAACTTGACGTAAAAATTTGAATAAGTTATCTATATTATTTTAAAAATATGTAAGAATAGAATCTATAGCAAATTGAATTTAGTTTCTAAACTACTAGGTTTGTTTTTAAAAAAAAGTCTATTTGGTGAAAATTTGAAATTTCAATGCAGTAGTACTTAAATTTCAGGGAAAAAATAAGAAGTAGGTGTCTGCCTGACCACCCTAACCACATTAAAATGATAATATTTTTTTATAAGATTTTAAATATAAGTAGAGGACTCATGTCTTGATGTGATGCATATTTTTTTGTAGTTTGTTTCCAAGTAAATAATTAATTATGAATTTTTTATTACAACTTTTTAAAAATATAAAAAATTGTATGTCCGACACCTTAACTTGGTCAAAACTTCATGAAATTCAATTTTTATTTTTTTTAATCCTATAGTATGTGAAGATGAATGTGACACATGTTTTGATTCAAAAAAATGTGTACTATTTGAAAGAGTAGATGTTTTTCAATCGGCTATCAATTAGGATTAAGTCGTAATTTGAATAGAAAATGAATAATAATTACTTATTAAATTCAAAGTAAAGCATAATTTATATTGGTGGAAAGATGATAATCTCCTTTAAAAACCCTTTTCGTTTCATTAATTTTGGGTAAAAAAAAGTCGTCAGCCACATACCCATCATATTGCCACTTTTTGGCCCATCAAGATCCTGCACATACCCTTATTTGCATGCAAAGAGTAAAGAATATGATGTGAAGAGACCTCACAATGCAATAGAAAATTTCCATCTATCTCACAGAGTATGTGTCCACCTTATCGCTCCATCACTCTTTTTAAGAGGGGACCCACCAAAATCTCCATTGCTACCCTTTAGTGTATCATTGACAACTTCTTGTCCTGAAAGGATATAAATACTATGTGAACATTCCTCATGATGTAATCTTATATTTCCATATTTCCCTACTTATGTCACACTCCACTAACACTAGCCATCACATATCATGCATTGCTTACTTCCTTTTGCTTCACAATATTGATGTGAAGCAATGAAGCAACGATCATTGGATTTACTTCACTTCTTCTTAGCCATCAATCTAGCCTTATCACATATCACTCAAAGAAAAAGTCGAGGTAGTATTCAAAATGTGATGCAAAGAACATGAGCGATAGCCATCCAATCTCTATGCTCAAATCTCCACCATTGAACTCCTTCATCACATATCATGCAAATACTAGGCCATGGAAGACATCAAAACATGATGTGAAGGATTGATGTGATGCACTCAAACTATCAATTGGTAACACTAAGAAAAGGGGCAAGTCATCCCAATGACTCTAATTTCTTAAGAGATGACTTAAACAACCTGCTACCCTTTATACACAATCATCATCAAAATATAAAAACTGTACATCACCATGACTAAAACACCTTAGGGTTTTCTATAAAACCCTAGTTTGACAAGAAGACAAATACATCAATTATGAGCACACCACACATCCTCTTAGCAACTTAGAAACAATTTACAAAAATTCTCTTATCTCCATCACACTTCACCCATTCTTCCAAAAACTTATCCACTAAGCATAATGACATCCAGGTATCTATTGATCTATCCTTTTACATCAATGACACCTTTTGGCATTAATGACAACAATATGCCAACAATCTCCTCCTTTTTCATTGATGGAAAAACCAAATGCTCAAAATATCTGTACCAACTGAACTGCTCTATACCAATTAATAATGATCTGATACCAATTGAAACCACTCTGTACCAATTGAACTTCTTTGTACCAATTATAATACAACTGATCATAAATGCAAATACAAAATAGCTCCCCCCTTAGAAATATCTTTTGTTAGAGAATTTTTCCAAACTTCTCCCTGCTCAATTGCACCTAATTCTCTCCCTTTGACATCAAGGGAAAAAGGATCTTGCTCCCCCTTTGACTAATACCAACTAATATCAATTTTCGCTACTACAAATATTCCCCCCTTTGATGAGAACCAAAAAGAGAAAGAATGTGCATAAATCTGTAACCATCAAGTCATCAGAAATTTGTAAAACCAAGTTTACCTGACTTGATTTCTCCTATATATTCAAGAATCATTAACATTTCAATGAAACTCCCTTGGACCCATGCCCTATCACTATATTTTAGTGATATGATGTGGGAGAAATTACTCCCAATTTTTTTCTTAGATAGTCAAATTGTTCCTTAGGAAGAGGATTGGTTAATATGTTTTCCACTTGATCTTTGGTTGGCACATATTCTATGGTGACTTCCTTATCTACAACCTTCTCTCTTATGAAGTGATACCTGATTGATATGTTCTTTTTTCTAGAATGCATCATTGGATTCTTTGAGATTTTTGTTTCACTTGAATTATCACAAAGAATAGAGATAGGTTATTTGTACTCAACCTTGATGTTTTTAAGTGTCTTCTTCATCCATAAAACTTGGGTACAACATGTTGTAACTGCTACATACTCCACTTCTATTATAGAAAGAGTGACTGATTCTTGTGTTTTTCTCATCTAGGAAACAATTTTGTTCCCCAAAAAGTATGCACCACTACTAGTGCTTCTCCTATCATTTGCACTTCCTACCTAATCAACATCTATATTTGGGAATAACTTGAAATATTACTACCATCAAATTTCATAATATCTAGCCTTGATGCAGTTAAGTAGAACAAGCTCCCAATCATTGACCTATACATTGTTTGATTTGCATCAAGAGACTCATCTCATTTACTCAATTTACATCAAGTTATCATGGGGGTACTAACCAATCTAATATCCTCCATTCCAAAAAATTTAAGCATTTCCTTAGCATACTTGGTTTGAGATATAAATATCCCATCATTAGTTTGTGCAATCTGTAAACCAAGGAAAAATGTCAATTCTCCTAACATGGACATCTCAAATTCATCTTGCACTTGGAATACAAATTCTTTACACATTTTATCATTACTACCACCAAATATGATATCATGCACATATCAAACAATAATAATCATATTATCACCTTTAGATTTGAAATATAAATTACTATCTACACATCCTTTCTTGAATCCTTGTTGTTGTAGATATTGGTTTAATCTTGAATACCATGCTCTCAATGCTTGTTTTAGACCATACAATTCTTTCCTTAGTATGCAAACATAATTATCATCTTCTGATAACTAGAAACCTTTTGGCTATTCTATGTTGAATTCTTCTTCAAGGTTTCCATTTAGAAAAGTAGACTTTGCATCCGTTTGATAGACTTTAAATTCTTTATAAATGGAAAATGCAAGAAAAATGCTTATGGCTTCTAATCTTGCAATAGGTTAAAATATTTCTTTGAGGTATATCCTCCCTTGCACACCAATCTTACTTTGTTTCTTACTACAACTCTATCTTCATTTATCTTGTCTCTAAACACCCATTTAGTACCTATCACATTTTTTCTTGGGGCTCTAGGAACTGATTCCCATGTTTTGTTCTCAATTCAATTCAATTATATTTTGTGGCCTTTATATAGATTTCATCTTTGCTAGCCTTAACATAGCTTTTTGGTTCAATTTGTGACAAGAGAGACAAATTTACTTGTTTGTTCTTTGCATGTCTTCTACTTGTCTATACACCTTCATTTTTGTTTCCAATTATCTGATCTACAAGATGATCCTTTTAAACATATCTTATAGGGCCTTTTTTCATTTTCTTCTTTTGTCTCTTCATCAGTAGCATCTTCTTCAATATCTAACTCACCTACAAAGTTGTCTCTATCAGATTTGACATTTTTTAGATCTTCATCAATCTTGATATTGATGCTTTCTACTATCTTGTGTAGCCCTTTATTGTAGCACTTGTAAGCTTTTCTTTGGGTGGAATATCTAAGAAATATTCCTTCATCATATCTTGGATCAAGGCTTCCTAAATTATCTTCTTCTCTTTTTATGTAGCACTTGCTACAAAACACTTTGACATACTTAATAGATGTAGGTCTTCCATACCATAGTTCATAGGGAGTCTTATCACTATTCTCTTTGATTTGAACTATGTTCAAAATGTATACTATAGTATGAACTACCTCTCTCCAATATACATTTGGTAACTTGGCCTCATTCAATATTGTTTTGACCATATCCTCAACTATTTTTTTCTTTTTTTCAACCACTCCATTTTTTTGTGGAGTTCTTGATGCAAAATATTGTCTTTTGATTTCATGCTTCTCACAATATTCAATGAATTAATTTGGAATGAATTCTCCACCTCTATCTAATCTCAAGCATTATATTCTTCTACCAATTTCATTTTCAACCATCCTTCTAAATATCTTAAATATTTCAAATGCCCATGTCTTATCCTTTAGAAAGGTTACCAATGTCATTCTTGAATATTCATCACTCAACAACATGAAGTATCTTTCTCCTTTCAATCCTCTTTTCCTTGTAGGACCACACAAATTAGTATGAACCAATTACAAGGTTTTTGTAGGTGAGTATTCTTTTGTTTTAAATTTGACCCTTGTCTGCTTGCCTATTTGATGTTCTCTGCAAGTGGTGTTTGCATGCTTGGTTATCTTAGGCATGTTTCTTACAATCCCTCTTGAGCTTACTTTCACCAAGTTATCAAAATTTAAATTCCCCATTCTTCTATGCCACAACCAAATCTCATTAGCTTCTCTTATTAGACAATTTTGACCTATTACTTCATCGAGATTATAAAGGTTTCTTTCAATTCTAACTCCTTGTGTACATAATTAATTTTCCATTTTTCCTTATCTTACAAATTTCAGAATTAAATGCAACCTTATAACCATTGTCACATATCTAACTTACACTCAGTAGATTATGTTTCAAACCTTCAACATAGAGAACATATTTTGTAGGTAATTTACCATCTATGTTGATTTTTCCTTTACCACAAATTTTTACTACAATATTATCACCTAAACTGACTAGTTCTTTCTTACTTTTCTTAAGTTGGATGAATTCACTCTTGTCACCAGTCATATGCTTTGAACATCCACTAATAATTACCTGAAGATTTTTCTTCTTTGCATGAAGAGTTGTTTGTGCAATAATTGATTGTGTAGAATTCTTCGTTTTTTCCTTCCACACCTTTTTGGACTTATAATTTGTAACACATTACATTCATATCTACTAAAGGAGTAAATGGATTTTTCTTACAAAATTTGTACTCCTTTTAGGAACTACTCTGCATTCTCTAGCCCTATGACCAAATTGATTACATGTATAAAAATACCCATAAAAGTATGAAGAGTACTTGTTCATAGCATTTCCTTGAGCATAATGAAGGGTTCTTCTTTGTCTTGGCTTCTTCAGATCTCCCTCCCATGTGAATCAATCAACATCAATTCTTCTTATGTTCTACAAACTGATTGGTTGTTCCTCTTTTCTACAACATGCTTCTTTTCTTCCTCAAATTCCTTCATCTTAGTTGATTTCTTCTCATCTCTAAATGTATTCTCATTGCATGCTTTCTTACTATATGTATAAGACTTTTCTTCTTCTCTAAATCTCTCATACAGTTTTGCAGATGCACTTGTAAAAGTACTCTTTCCTTTCTCAAGATCCAAACCAAATTTATCTTTGTTACAAGGATTTTGTGTGCTTAATAATCCATCAAGAATTTCTAAGCCTCCCTTTAGCTTTAGGCCTTTTTCAAAATTTTCTCTAGCCTTTTCAAGTCCTTTCTTAATGCAACTATTTCTTCCTCTAGCTACATACATTTGTCAACTTTAGATTGTAGCTTACACTTGACTACATCTTCAATTCTTTTGGCTTCCTCTACTTGTAACTTCAAGCTCACCACCATCTGATTAGATTCTTCATGATCTTTAGTTAGCTTCTCAGTCTCCTTTTGTGAAACCTTTTTTTTATTCTTTCTCCTTTTTCAAATTATCAACCTCCTCTCTCAAGTTATCATTTTTTATAAAGCAAAGATTAGTTCACCTTCAAGGTCAACTTCTACATATTCTTCACCTTCTCCACCAAGATTCTCAAATCTTTCCATCCTTCTATTCTTTATATTCTTTTTCCATGAAAATAAATTATTTTTCTTCCATAAAAAAGCATAATGTTGTTCACCATCTAAACTATCACTAGCATAAGATGAATCACTCTCCTCTTTAGCATATAGACCCTTCTTATTCTTCATAAAACCTTTCTTCTAATTAAAGTAGGGTTTCTTATTTTTACTATCTACTTCTTGTTATAAATTATCCTTCTTATTGTAAGGACATTTAGCAGAAAAATGACATACTTTACCACAATTAAAACACTTGAAGGGAAACTTACCTCTATACTTGTCAGAGCCTCTTCTTCCTCATCAGTCTCTTCATGTTCATATGTGGAGGCTACTTGTCCTTCTTGGATACTTTATCCTTCTCCTTCATGGCAGTCTTGAATGCAACTTCTCTTTTGGATGAATCTACATTTCCCATCCTCATCTCATATGCACAGAATATGCCATGCAACTCATCAAGAGTGAGTTTATCCAGTTCTCTTTCTTCCTCTATTGTAGATATATTGGATTCATAAATTGATGGCGTGGGCCTTAACACCTTTTTTACAAAAATTGAATCATTTACCTCTTCTCCAAACCAATTGATTTTACAATTCATCAACTTTGAGAAGATAATTTGCAATATTTTCTTCTTCACTCATCATGAGACTTTCAAACTTAGATATGATAAATCATAGCTTAGCCAACTTCACTTTATCATCTCCTTTGTATATTCCTTTCAACTTATTTAAGACATCATGTGTAGTACTGCAATGCATCACTTTGACAAATATTGAGCTAGTCAAACCATAGAGAATGGCATGCTTTTCCTTTGCATTGTTCTCATATTCTTTCTTTCTTGTAGCATCAGTAGGAGCAGTGGCCAAAGGTGTATATCCAATCTTAACAGAAAATGAAACATCAAACCTTAAGGATTCCAAATATGTCTCTATCATAATACTCTAGAAAGCATAATCTGATCCATCAAATTGAGGTGCCTTCTTTGTCGATGAAGCCTCTTGGCTAGAAATTGTGCTTGCTTGTCAAGAATTTACCTGAGTTGATTAAGCGTCTCCTAAGGATCCAGGGCTTTGATACCAATTGATGAAACACAACAATCTACTGAGAGGGGGTGAATCAGTAGATCAATTAAATTTTATCCCTTTGACACTTAAAGTAGATTAGCTCATTTTAACTCTTTTAGTGCAGATTAAAACTAAACATGCAAAGAGATAAACATGCATGCATAGTTCACATAGCATAAGATGTACGTAGAAAACCCAATATAGATAGAAACATGGTGAGAATAGCTACTAGGATCTACTTTCCTAAAGTAGCCTCACAATGAATATCTTTTAAGTACAATGTTTAAGGGCACCAACCCTAAGGAGAGACCAATCCCTTGGCTTTAGGAGAACCCTCTCCAGGGAAGCGCCAACTCCTTACACTAAGTACTTACCTAGTTATCTGATGGCACCCACCAATAAAATTTATAATGCAAAGTAATACAATTTGTATTATTGAACACAATTCAATGTTGCAATGCTATTTGTAGCTACTCAAATCTTTCTTGCTATCTCTACAGCTCAATTCATTGCTTTGCACCTTGAATGTTAACCATAATAAAGGTCTCTAATTTTTTGGTTGGGTTCTACTCATTCACTACTTGTGTGTTATTTTCTTGCTTTTTCTCTCTCACTCACGCATCTCTCTACACCTTTTCCCTTTTTTAATTAGTGCATTCCCTATCTACCTCAAGAGCTCATGCACACCACCACACAAACCAAATTTTGATTATCTTATTTTTGTATACCTTCACCAACCTGTAATAATTTCCTTGAGATTTTCACACACCTGTCCAAATCCTTTGCCAGGGTTTTCTCATTATCTTCTCTAGCAAGCCACCTATTCATCGAGCTGCACACCATCATCATCAAATTTTAATTTATTGAATTTTCTAAACATGGAAACTTGAAAAACCATAAACCTAATATACATTTAATATATTCCTTGTATATCGATCTATTTTTTATATTGATCTCCTTTGTAGTTTGTGCCACCACTCTACAAATCAAATTGCCAATCAAATTATCATTGGAGTAGTTAAGCCAATTAATTTTGTTCACTGTGTGGTCTACCAATTGAAAACCTAGTTCACAATAACATAACCGTTGTGAGAATTCAAATTCAAACTTGGGAAATCAATGTTTTCTCTTCGTACCAAAATCCTTCAATCACCCTTCATTCTCACCATCTTTAAAACATTGTCGTTAGATTGATCTTCTTTAAAATATCATCATTGATCTTTATAATTTTATTTATAACCATCACACCCTCATAATATATCACTAATTTCCATAATCCATCAATCCTCATTTCCGTAATGTGAAACTAAGGAGTAATCACCATTTGATCTTCATCTCATAATCTTTATCATTGGATCACCATCACATACTCTTTTCCTATCACAACTTCATTTGCATGCAAAGAGTAGGAAATGTGAGGAAACCTCACGATGCAATAGAAAAATATAATTTGTCTTGCAAAGCATGCCAACCTTATCACTCTATCACTCTTTTGAAGAGGGGACCCACCAAAGTCTCCATCACTACCCTTTAGTGTATCGTTAAAAGATTCATGTATTGAAAGGATATAAATGTGATGTGAGCATCCCTCACAATGCAATCTCATCTTTCCATCTATCTTTTCTTATGTCACACTCCACTAACACTAGCCATCACATATCACACATTGCTTTCTTTCCTTTTTCTTCACAATAGTGATGCAAAGTAATGAAGTGATAATCGTTGGATTTCCTTTTCTTCTTTTCATCCATCAATTTGACCTTATCACATATAGCTCAAAGGATAAGCCAAGGTAGTCTTCAAAATGTGATGTGAACAACATGAGTGATATCCATTTGATCTTTATGCTCCAATCTACACCATTTAACTCCTTAATTACATAATGCACAAACACTAGGCCACAAAAGACATCAAAACATGATGTGAAGGATGATGTGATGCACACAATATATCAACTGGTAGAACTAAGAAAAGGGGTTGGTCATCTTGATGACACCAATGGCTTAAGAGATGACTTAAATAACCTACTACTATTTATACATAATCAACATAAAAAATAAAAACTATTCATTTCCATGATTGTAACACCATAGGGTTTTTTGTAAAACCCTAGTTTGACCAGAAGACATAAATAAATAAATTCTAAGCACACCACACATCCTCTAGATTTTGAATTCACACCCCTAAGAATCTCTCAAAAAACTCACATCGAATATGCAATTTTTTTTCTCCTTTGACATCTAGGAGTACCTTTGCAATGGTATGACAACATTTCATGACAATATTACAATATTGGAGCAACTTAACAACAATTTGTAAAACATTCTCTTCTCTCCATCATACTTCACCCATTCTTCTAGAACCTTATCCACTCAACAAAATGACATCCAAGCATCCACTGATCTGTCTTTTGACATCAATGACACCTTTTGACATAAATTATAATATTATGCAAACATTTAACAATGGTCCAAATTCAAGCTTATGGTTTTCTAGTGGAGATCCTTATAACTGTGTCACTTCACCTATAATGCTACCATATTTTCCACCATTCATAAATGTGCAAAACAATAACAATAGCCCACCAGTCATCCATACTAGTTCACCATATTAAACAAATTTGTAAAACATCTCACCTAACATGATCTAGTGACATATCAAATTTTACAAACATGAGATCATTACAACAACAAATTTCAAACTTAAATGAAAATCAAACTAATAGTAAACCTCCAACATACCTAATACATATCCCATTTATATTTGCTATCTTAATGACACTTAGCTTACAACACATTGAGATACCACATTTTTAAAAATACAATGGTAAATGAGATCCTGTAGACACGAAAAATATATCGATTGATCCTATACACCTGATCTTGATTTTACTAACACCATTTCATCCTAAATCATCTCCTTTGCTAATAATTTAATTAAATAATCTCTATTTAATTAAATTCATCATATTCCATCTCTTAATTAAATAAATATATTTTATCTGATTAAGTCATTTTTTCCCTTTTAATAAAATAATTCATATTATTTAATTAATTTCTAAAGTAATTCTATTAAATTAAATAAATTAATCTTTATTTGATTTAATCTAACATCATCCCTTTTAATTAAATAAATCAAATCTTATTTAATTAAGTCAATTCTTTTTCTTCTCATTTTGATTTAAATTAATCCAAAATTCTAAGTCAAAATGGTCAAATCAACTAATCTCCCTTTAAATTATTCAAATCCTGATTAATGCTAATCTTAATTCATCAAGTCCTCTAGCTTTTGCAACTTGCTCATGAAAATAATTTTAATTGATTTATTAAAACTCTAATTACTTTCAAAATGCATCAAAAAGGGAATATTCTCTAAGTTTGAAAAATTCCTCCAAAAGGGGTTTGTGCATCCAACAAGGAATTTAAGTTTTTTACATGTCATTTTCCTTGAGCCAAGTGGCATTAACTTCATTTTCTTCTCCCTCCAACTTGTCATTTCATCAATTTTTAAATTCCACCTAATTGCACTCAATTGCACAATGACCAAAATGTGCTCCACCTTTGTCCACTCACATGTTTACAAGTGGCTTTATGCTATTGGTTGGTATTTTATTCCATACTCATCCATTTTTCATCATCCCCCATCTATCTCATCTATAAATAAGAGGCTCTCATTTGGATTTTGGATCCACAACTTTAGGCAAAGTCATTATCTTGATATTTTGAATTTTTTCATCCATTGTTCATCCATTTTCACATTTTCATAGCTAGGTTATGCAAGAGTTTCACCAAGGAGCATAAAATCTTCACCAATCATCATTCAAGTTTGGAAGGAATTGGGAAAGGGCCATTTTCCACATCAAAATGGCACCAATTCCCCCATGGGATTGAGAGTTTGTTTGCATTAAATAGGATTTGATATCTTTTATTTGTGTTCTTCATGTTATTTCTTGTTTTTTGCATTTCAAATGAATTTCATGGGGAATGTTGTTTCTAACTTGCATATTGGACTAATTGTGTGTTTTTCCTTTGTGTTTGTGTAGATCTAGGATCACCATTCACAATTTGGTGCTAGAAGGAGGGCAGATTGGAGGAAATTAACACTTTTTTCTTCAAAATTCTATGGTTTTTTGAAACTTTTTGTGTCTACAAGAAAAGTATAGCACTAACAAAGAAATTGTGCCACTATCAGTCTAGTGGCACCATATAGCACTGCTATTAAACTCCAAACCACGATGCTAGCTTCTTCCAACCTAGAAATTTGAATCCAAACTATGATGCTTGAGTCATCCTTTTGTTGATCGGGCATCCAAACTCCAAACTCCACTACTAGTCAAAATAATGCCGCAATCATGCTCACTATATTTTTCACAGACCGCCGCTATCAGCCCTAACATCGCCATATAGCACCACTAACCTCTTTAAATTGTGTCGCCATCATAGACTGCACCGTTGGAGTTGGGTAATAGGAACTTTTCAAATTATTTTCAACATGTTCTTTTTCATTTTGGTTGCTTTTAACTACTAACTAGTTTTTGGCTTATATTTCTTTAGTTTTAACTAGTTTTTGTAGGTTGAATTGATCAAAAGTGAAGGGAGGAAACAAAGATGAAGACTTCTCTATGGCATCATCATTTCATTGTATAGTGTGTTTTTAAAAACTTTGAGGAGAAATTATAATCCCTTTTCTAAGGACTTTGTCATATTCATGATTTTTAGGATTCACTATTTTTTGTTTGGAATTCAAAAGAACAAAATAAAGGGATTAAAAAGAACCTTAGGAAACTTACTAAATTTTGTTTTGAACTTAACAATTGAACATGAAAATCTCACATTTCCATTTGGTGCTTAAAAAGAATCCAATTCTTGCTTTGAAGGATTAAAATGAAAATTTTCCGTTTATATTTTGTAATCTCTTATCCAAAATAATATCATTTGAAATATGTATGCACTTCTCTTGTGCCTCACAAAAATCTTGAGAATCAAAAGGCTTTTTGTGATATTAAGTTGTATAAGTGATTGCATCCACACTTCAATTTGGATTCTTAAAATTGAACAAAATCTTGCAAGTGTGAGTGGAGAATATCATGTGTGTTCTCTCTTTGTTCATGTAAACAAAGATTGATTGAACTACGAATGTTCTTGCTCACTTTTGTTTACCCTTAGAGGGCCTACCTGGTGGGAAAAATTAATCACCCTAGGGAATGACCCAACAGGGAACACGCTAAAGCCAAGCGACTTCCACCCAGTATATAAGTGTGGGTACTTGGGGAAAGTTCAAGTATCACAAGGATTGTTCCAACAAGAAGGGTAGCAATGGTCTCTTTCCATATGGATGATCCCTCATGAACAAAATTCCTATACTAGAACCTTTTGTTTAGAGGGCCCAAATCCTTAATCTATTTGTTAGTGCAAGTACGGTCGTTCTGCAGTCACCCCACATTTTTGTGGTTCTTGGTATAGATGAGAAGTATACCATGGGAGTTTCATGGGTACTAAATCTTGGCAGACCCATAGTAGAGGAGAGCTAGTGTGGTCAAGCTTTTAATCATCTACCAAAAATAGGCATAGCTAGATTTATCCAAGTAGGGATTCAACAAATATTTCCTCTTCAATATCCATAGGGTTGTGCATGTTCTTGGAATCAAAACATTTTGCTTGGATCCTAAACATTGGAAAACAAACATTCAACATGATTATCAAATTTCAAACCCTTTAAAGGAAGCAAATACCTTTAAGAAAATTCAAGTGCTATTGCTTTCCCTAGTGATTCCATCCTTAGAGGCTTCTAAGCATTTAAATTTAAATCACAATTTTCTCTCACTAAAGTCAACAATAGGGAACTTTGTGGGATGAGAAGAAATTGGGACATTAGATATTTAGTTTGAAAACCTAATCAAGGAAGTGTTTGTGGTAAAAAGAACTCATTAAGCAAAGATAAGAAACAATTGAACCCCACACATGTGCTCTTCCAAATTATTTCCCGAAAGACCAAAATCCAAAAACTAAAGTCAAAAGGTCTTAGTCAAAAAGCTCACAAGAAACATTTGTCTATGCTTTATGAATTTAGAGAAAGATTGACCAACTTTTACAAACGTGCATCAAGGAACAATCAAAACTTGTATTCATTTTACTATTGTCAAAATCCAACACTTTTTCAAGGGTTTGAGTATCTCACATAGGAACTGTTAGCATGTTCTTCAACACCTTGGTCTAGTAAACAAAGTCTATCTAAGTCTCTTAGGATGAAAATCAAAACACTCTCATCCATCCTTCAAACATCAAATCAAAAAATCACCTCACAAACAACTCTTGGAAATCTTGAAAAAATCCCTTGAAATCAAAATCCAAATCACCTTGTTTGACTAGGTGTGTGTAGATGAATCCTTCTTTACACAGTGAAATTATCATTTTGTGGGAAAATCTATTCTAGGACAACATCCAACCTCTTAGAGTTTATGAGATCATTATCCAAACCAAATCCAATCAAAATCAAAATCAAATCAAATCAATCCAAAATAAAAATCCAAAACCAAATCAAAAACATCAAAACCAAAGTCCTAAAAGTTTAGTATCCTCTTCAAGGTTTCCTAAGAGTTCCAATCATTCACCAATCATTCATATCTCATCATCTCATCACCATCCTTTGATACTCAATATCTTAGAATTTCTTTTTGTACCTAAAGATCATATCAATCCAAAGAATTAGAGGTTCATCTCTTACATTCTTGAAAATTGATCCCAATTTTATGGTTCAAACTAGATCTCAACACAAGAACATGGAATTGAACAAAGAAATATCAACTTTGAGTGACTTGAGTCAAATCACTCCCGAGATCAATCCTATTGGATCTAGCAATTCCTTGCTCAATCTTCCTCCACTTCCACAAGATTCTCATGAGGAAGGTCAAGTATAAAACATCACCAATAATGTCTTAGGGATGACACAAGATGAAATTATTGAAATGGTACAAAATCTTGAAACTCACAGAATTGTCAATATCATGATGAGGCTCAATACCTCCCAGTACATGCTTGAATTGGAAAAAGAAGGGGCTAAAATCCCTTCTGATTATGATGTAAGCACTATTGTGGAGAAGCCTCTTGGGATCATGCCCCTAATCTTATCCACACCCCCATTTCAAAGAATCACTCAAAGCATCCCACAAATCACATCATCCATCACTCCAACTCAACCAATTTTAAACAAGGGGAGTTCATTTCTCCATGCACTACAAACACATCCCCTTGTGAACAACCAAGATTTGGATGCAAACACCATAATGGGTCAATCCATCCCATTGAATCCGCTACACCCATATGTTTTGCTCACCTGTCATGACCCGAATGACCCATCATCTTTTCACACAACACTAGCATATCCTCTCAATACACAAACCTCTATCCCTATGACTTCACAAGGAGAAGGTGGGCTATTTGGACCAGGGGGCATCTTTGACCCCTCAACATCATCATTTCCTCAAGGGAACACACCACCCACTTTTCAACCACTTCCAGATTTTCCATTAACATCCACACCACCCCTCAGTTTAGGGATACCTCCTTTACCACCACTCAATCAAAAAAATCAAAACAACCCCACAATCATCAATCAAAACATCATATTGAATCCTTTGATCTTGCCATCAATATCAAAACAACAGGTAGCAACCATCCATAAACGCGGTCTCCTAAAGACCAAGCATATCAATCACACCATCTAACACACAAATCCCCACCATCAATACAATGGTACCTCTCATCACAATAATGAACACCATTCCAAATCCCCCACCACCACCACCACCAAGACCAAAGGTGGAAAACCAATATAGAATCACATTGCAAGCAACTCAACAAGCCTATCAAAAGGCACTTCAGCAATTTCAAGCACAACAAGAAAAAAACACACAAGCTACACAAGCTGCTCAACAAGTGCAACAAGCACAATAGGCACAATAGGCTACCCAAGCTCATGATTTGTTACACCAACACCAAGCTTCCCAAGCTGCCCAAATTGCGTAAGTAGCTCAAGCCGCACAGGCTGCACAAGCTACCCAATAGGAACAAGCTCAAGCTCAGGTGCAAGCCCAATACCAAGCTCAACAAGCACAAGTGCAATCTCAATACCAAGCACAACTGCAAGTAGTCCAACAACAAGCATATCAAAAAGCCCTACAACAGTACCAAGCATAACAAGAATTAGTCCAATTACTAGTTGAACAACAAGCATTGTTGCCATAGCAACAACAAGACCAACAACAACAAGACCAACTATAAGTGTTTTTGGTGCAACAAAAACAAGACCAAAAACAAGAATTGTTGGCACAACAGCAAGTGTAGGAATATCAACAAGCCCTAATCACACAAAAAAGCTTGCAACAAACTCCCACCAACATACCCAACACTCCACCCATCACTCGAACAAATCCACCACTTCAAAACATGTTCACTCCATCCCCCAATTCGCAAAATGACGTGACAACACAAATAAAGTTGCTCTCATAGTAAGTGCTAGATCTTTAGTCGAGAAAACCATGAAAACACCAAGTAACTTGTGTCCCTATGTGTTCGATAGGAGCCTTGTAATGGTACCTGTTGATGCTAAAAATTGACAAGGTAACAGTGCCTTATGGGAAACTCAGTTCAAGGGGGGCCCCTTTGCGCCTAACTAAGTGACCTCCGGATTTTAAAGAAGCCGACTTCTTCTATAATGGATTTTTGGAAAGGGAAGAGGAAAAATATATAATGAAGCAAAGTCTAATCTAAGGTGATGCGCTAAAATTTGCTGATGGGCATGATAAATCATAGATTTAAGGGCCTGAATGGTGTTGTCACATTCTAAAACATCAGAGACTTAAAACTATAGCATAAACAGTTCATTTATTGACATAAAATAATATTGCATACATCCTTACTACTAAGAAGAGTCATTTAGACATGCTTTAGATAAGCAAGCTTGTATTCAATATATAGAAGTTCTTTCAAATGAAATGCTTAAGACAATAAGAAGCACAGTTTACAGTTTAATCAAACATGAAAAACAAAAAGGTCAAACAGTTGGCACAGTCTAACAGTTTCTAGCAAATAAACATGTAAAAGAGGCCAGGTGTCTCTTGTTAAAACCAGTATCCTTTCTTGTAAAATTTCTTGGACCCTTCTCTCGTCGTCAGAGAGAGTATATATAGCTGGAGAGAAAATTCCCATCACTTTGGAAAGCTGTAACAGAAAAGATCCCACAATCCCCTACAATGATGCCAGAATCCAATGCCGCTACAATGGCAACGAGTTAGAACATAGCATCTGGTCATCCAGTTGCAGGCGCGCCCTTCGTAATGATGGCAGTGGTCCCAGCCAGGCTCGAGGTGACAAGTGTCATCCACCGCTTTGGAGAATCATGACGAGCAGCACCCAATAGCATAATCTTCCTCAGCTAGCCTATCGCCCGCTTCGAAGATCAGTTGTAAGGCACGTGGAATCCTGTCGCTGCCTGAATGAAAACTTCTCTCATTGCTGCCAAGAGATTGTGAAGATGCAACACATGTCCAATGGGCTGAGGTTCTTGTTGCAGTGAAGAGAAAGCTGCATCAACCAGGTGCAAAAGACGTGTGGCAACGTTTCACAGCCCGCGGTTGCTCACCTCCCTGCTGTATTGAAAGAGCTATGAATGGTTGCCACCTAGTAGAAGGTAGGGCTCGCCAACACCTATAGAAAGGAAAAAGAAAACCCCCGCGCAAGTATTACACAGCTCGCATTTGTTTATTTCATTCCCGCATGAAAAGCTTGTGATACACCGCCACGTAGCAAGATGTGGGTCCCTCTGACAATCCTTAGAAATGACGGCCTCCACAGAAGGCTTTCGCGACCTGAAGAGACCTCAAGGAAAAAAGAAATAAAAAACTCCGCAAGCGAGACACGTGACGCCTAGTGCAGCCTCTCAGGACCCAAAAGGGAAGCCGCTACCCGAAGCTGCGAAGAGAGGATGCGCACAGTGGGAGATCAAAACTTGATGGAAAGCCGACTAAACTCGGCAACGCACAGGCTGGTGCACACACATTTACAAAAGAAACCCAAAGGGAGCTTTTTGAATATTTATTTTAACAACTTTTGGCGACTATCAGGAGCGTTTCAGATAAGGAATGGAGAACCCAAAAACTCTCTGGTTCTGCAGACCAGAGCTTTATCCATAGGGCAAATGGAGTTAGAGTTTGGAAAGTGCAGCTTACAAGGGCGACCATTCACTTTCAGACGACTTTGCCATGGTGCGCAAATTTTCTTATGCCCCACAGAGATCAATAGCTTCCTTATGAGGCAACACCTCAGGTAGGTCGGTGCCTACTTGGATATGGAAAAGTAGCTGCGAGAGTGGATGAATGATCGCTACAATGTCGGCTGTCGTTGGGGAGCTGCCGAACTCCCTAAATGCCTCTGGGTCATTTTCCTTTTGCTCAATAACCTCAGCAATCTATGTAGTTGTCACAATGGAGCCATCCTCGAGGAACGGGGATGGCAACCCCAGCTTGCCTAGCTTGGAGAAACTTCCTCGAATACCATCCAGTGCCTTACCTAGAAAAGTCGCTTCTGCCTTAGTGCGCTAGAAGGCGGAGTGATAATGAATGAATTTATTTGCTATTTGAGCAGCGGTGTCCCAATCTTCGATACCCGCCCCGACCAGGATTTCATTTGAAACTGAGTATAACTTGTTGAGCAAGTCCTTTGCCTCAAAAACCTTCTCCAGGATGAAACGTGGGAACTACTCCATTATGTCATTGGCCTCTTGATTGAGCCTTGATGCCTTGGTGATAAATCAGAGGGTAGGCTGCAGTGTCAGGCAAAAGGTCTTGAATTTCTCCCAGTATGAAATGTACAATTGTCTAACTAGCGAAATGACATCAGGTTGGGCAGGGGCAGGCAATAGAGGGGCTTTAAGCGAAGAAATCTCTGCATCCCTTGAAATGAGGGCCTCGGCTAATTCTGCCTTTTTTTTTTTCTCGGATGCCAACTGCTCCGCATAGCTGTTCATTTCTTTATTCCAATTTTATTCAGCTCGGGAGTGGTTCGCTGATTGCTCTTCTAGGGAAGTCTTTGTCTCTCGAAGTTCCTCTTCTAGCTTAGCCTTCAGGCTTTTAAATTCGGCCTCTTTCTCTTGTACTTTTTGCTTATACTGCTCTAGTAGGTGCTCCAACTCCTCACCCTTTTGTGCCATCCCCTGACTATACTCAAGGCAAATGCATTCAAGCTCTTCCTCTTTTGACTATAGGCTCTGTCAGACCGCCTGGTTCTGGCTTTGCAACTCTTTTACTAAGCTTGAGTCAACAATCTGGGTTTTCACAATTTTACCCTAAAGCCTGTTCCTCTCATTCTCTACTGTCAGCGCCCTTTCAGTCATCCGGGTGATATCTTCCTCTAAGAATTTATCCTTTGTCTCTAGAAAGCTCACCCTTTCCTTGGCTGCCCTGAGCTGCTCATCCTTCTTCTTTAACTGGCGGCCAGTTTTGAGGAAGTCGGAAGTAACCACCCGTTGTGTCTCCTCCATGATTTCGACCTTATCTTGTGGCCGGGCTGCTTTCATGTCAAGTTCGACAGCATAGATCTCATAGTCTTCGAGTTGCATTTCTTCCTGAGGCTTGCTTGTCCTTGGGTATATGGTTGCGAATTTTTATTATTGTCAGGCCTCATCATACGAAGCTTGTACTCTCGGCTCGGCGGGAGCATTGTCATCCTTTGCCTTGCATTGCCTCATTCTATTTGTGCATGCCTCTTTTCCACAATCTATTTGTGCTATGAATTCGGCTGGTGATGAAACTAGCCCATCTGCGAAAGGAACACCAAAAGGCAGGGAATAGGGATAGGTAACTTTCATAGGCGCATGCATTTGCTTCTTCTGGAGAGTGACTATTTATGGAGAAAAGTGTGGCACGTTCTATAGCTTCACCTGAGAACTATTAGCAGGGCTAGGTATTTGTAGTGGCTGAATTGGGGATTCAGTCGTAAAGCTCATTGGACTGGGGAAGCGGAGTTGCTGACTGGATGTTAGCTTGTTGCAATGGAAGAGGATCAGTAAGCATAGCGAAAAAAGAATGGGGACCAACTGGGGGAACATTTTCTGAAAGTGAGGTGAGAAAAGTCTGAGCAGTAGTGGTAGGCGTAAGCATACTCAGAGGAGTAATTATAAATGGTTGGGCCTGCGAAAACTGGACAAATCCAACCAAATGAGCTGGATCAGAAGCAGAAGGTAAAGAGCTCGAACTTATGGTAGGAGTTGCTAACGGAGCAGGGGCGGATACAAAGGAATGAGATGCAAGAGAGGAAGGAGTGAAATGTACCTGTTGACTGGTCGGTGGTGGTTCCAGGATCATCTGTGACTCACCCGCAAACTCTGGCATTTGACTAGCAGTGGGCACTTCTCCTCCGATGGGTTCTTGCAAAACCCCTTCGATAACACTTTCCGTGTGTTGCCTTTTCGCAGGCGGACATTCACTAACTTCGGCAGTTGGATCCTTCTGATGAGGCATTAGCCGGACTGGTTTAGTGGCCCAAGTGTGTGTGTGTGAGTCTCTTGATATATTAAAACGTACATTAGTGGCCACATAGGCGACATGCCCGGAGACGTTATCGCCTTGTGCTGAAGAGGATGATATCGCCGCTTCTTCTTAATGCTCTTCGGATCCCTCTCTCTCTTCACTCTTGTCAACACTAGAGATCGAGCTGGGGTGGCCTTCATTCCACCATCTGTCAAATTCCTAGTCATCCTTCAATTGATTATAAGGAGCATCCAACTGTGCTGTTTCCTGGCGATATTTCCAGAAAGCTCTTATTTTTTCATCACTCCATTCCTCACCCCTCTTCAACTTGTTATACATGCTACACTCCATGGGAAGATTGTCCTTGGCCATGGCCACAGGAAAGTAGAACTTGTGCCATGGGCCCCTAGTGTCCTGCGTAGGGATTTGCGCTAATTCCACAAAATCTTCCTCTCTATCTATCCGCGGATTAAGCCGTTTTTCCCAGTATGGTCAGGGAACATGGGTAACTTTCATATGTGGCTCTAGTAAGTTATTGAAAGGGTTGTACTGCCACTTATCATTTATCAATACCAACCCTAAATGTGCCAGCTTCTCTTCTAACAACTTGTGTGAATTTTTTTTAACCAGCGTTATCGACTTGAAACTCTTCAGACAAGTGAAGTGATAGGGAGGCTGCAGGAAGCAATCACAGATTCCTGGAAGCTGCAGGAATCAGTTACACTATTTTCAGATGCTGCAGGAAACAGTCACTGTTTCCTGTGCTAGGCCTTGACATAGACCTCCTTGGTGAAATTTCTATTCCACCCTAACCTATAGGAACTCTATCTTTTCTAAGTTCCCCTGGTTCTCCTGCCAACCTCACTATCTTGTCAAGTTTGCAACTACCAAGCCAAATCTTGGTGCTATGACTCCTTTCTTTCTTAGCCTTTTATCCATCCAAAAGACTAATCCTCCCTCAATACATGAATGAATCTTGCAGGGGTGAGGGAATGTTTTTCAAAACTCCAAAACAACCTCCTAGGGTTTCTGGAACTTCACTTAGACTCCAACCTACCAACACTTGCATGAAGCCTATTCCATAGGTTTAGCCTTGAGCCACTATTTGGTCTCTGAACAGGGGTAAATTGCTTTTCCCTCCTAAACCCACCAAAGAAACGTGGTTCTTGGCTTAGGAAATTTGTTTCCCTTGTCTACATCTTCAATCTAGGGTCTTGGCTCTATCCAAGCCGTTCTTTTCCCTCATGCAAACACTACCCAGAAAACTAGGGTTTCTAATTGTCCAGAACCAGTTTTAGGACTGGTGAAAAGTTCTCCTCCTAAACGGATTGCTGGGCTCTCCTCCTTGGTACCAAAAATGGCCAAGACCTTCCCATAAATTCTCCAAAAATAATTTTTTGAAAATCTTTTCTCCCCTGCAAGTTATCAATGTTGTTCTGCAGCCTTTCCTAGCCGGGCTCTTCACTGGCTCGCCTAGGGCAAGACTTTTCTCATAACTCCTGAAACCAAAGAAAGCCTAACACCTACCACTAAAATATGTATAGATATGGAGCCTGACCACGTTCCCAACAATTCCATACTTCCAGGTACAGAGGGAATGCAGCCTAGAACTCCATTTTTACACAGTTCTAGTCAAAACAGCAAATAAGGGAAAAACATAGAATTTACAAGAATGTGTGAAAATGATGAAACAACTATCAAATGTGCCTTAACAAAACTTCCAGAGGCTTCTCTACACTCTAAAAAAACTTACAAAATGCCTCTTTTAATTCATTTAACTGCTATCTTGCAAACAAGAATAGAAAAACACAGAAAATAAGACAAGAAAGCTGTTTTCTTTAATTTCTGGAAAAACAGTCTGTACAAAGAACTTCTAACCCACCAAAAAGGTCATGGAATGACTTAAATATGCCTTCCCAACAATTTAGGCTCTTGGGTCGAGGCTTAAATGACCTAAAAATATCTTTTTGTAAAACCCGCTGTGTTTTCAGACATTTAACAAATTTTCACTATTTAGCAAAGTGAGCCTCTAAACTCATTGGAAACTTGACACCCTCTTTTCCAAAGACAAAAAAACAACCCTAATCACCTAAAATAATGGTCAACATGACCTTTTGATAGCACCACAAAATTAAAGAACTCAAAAACAAAATAATTCTTTGCTTGGTGCTCCTGCACCATGAAGAATCCCTTCTTTACACTTCCACTGCTATAGAAAGTGAAATCAATGACACACACCTACCAAAAAAATTCCAGTGCAAACACTCTATTGGTGACGCAGGCCGAGAGCAGGAAAGGTTTGCCAGTAAAGCCCCGCATTCGGAGGATTGTAAAATCCCTGCCTAAGAACCAGTCACAAGCAAGGGTATAGCTCTGCATAAATCTGGTCTGCTCCTAGGTGAGTTGGACAATATCACCTTATCTGATTAAATCATTCAAGACCGAGGCTATGAAATAGTCCGCAAACGCATAATAATCATATGTTGCAGAAAGGAAAGGTGTCCATGTAGACACCGACTTTCTTTTATTTTGCTCATCAAAAATTGATAGCGGAAGAAATCAAGCGAAGAAATCCAGATTTTGATGTAGGAACATGTGGACCAGGTAGGAAAGAAATCTAAACTTCTTTTCCGCCTGATAATTCTCCATTTGTTGTATCATTTCCTCAACCATGAACTCAGTAAAATCATACCAGAAGAGTTCATGCTGCTTGCGAAACTGTATTGCATGGCCCATCTAAAAAGCCTCGATCTTCTCATCAGAGTCTCGGCCAAAAACAAAAGCCAGCATGGACATGGCATCCTAGAGATCATCACGGAATGAACCACGCGATAATGGGATGCTTGGTGCTTTAGCGGATGCGATACCTTTCTTATTAGTCTCTTCTAACAAGAAATCTGAACCAGTTTTCATTTTCCTCCATATTTTCTCCCCCTTACTTGGACAAAAAGGCTCGATAGTCTTCTTCCTCCTACTTGGGTCTGGGATACATAACATATGCAAGATGGCTTCTGGGCTGATATGAACCCTTAAATTGTGACCTTCAATGCAGTGGGTATCTAGATTATAGCGCTGAAAAGTTGCGTCGACCACCTCCAAGCAATAGTGCACCAATGGGACTATGTATTGTGGGAGACCACTATACCAGACTCTACTTGCCGTGGATTGGTCCACCTTTGTTGCTGATAACCTTGCACAAGCCGCCTCTCTGAGGGATTTAGGGTTCTTTGCAAGCTTTGGGTCATAGATATTATTCTATTCTTCTTTAACCTTTTTTTGGTTACTTCATTCCTTGGGTCTATCTAGCTCTTCTATGTGGGCTCTTCTCGTCTTCACGGGTATACCAAGTGTGGCATATGCTACAACCTCGTATACATACACCTCAACCGAAGAACAAATAGCCGTGACAGTTCCTAGCTAATCTCCTCTTGCATCAGCTGAGCTGAAGATTCTGACATTTTTCTTTCTCTGCAGAATTTGTAAGCTCCTGGCCTGCGAATATGCTTGCTCTAGATACACAGATAGAAAACAACTCTGCACTTCCCTTACATTTGTAAAAAGACTTTGAAATATTAAGTCTTTTCATGCAATAATAACAACTTTTCCCAAGGTGGTAGGTGAAAGCAAGTCTTTTGCATTTCATTCGGCATGTACCGTTAATCCTGTAACTCATGCAAGATGAACTGATTGCTATTCCGAGGTGGCCGGATTTCATTATTACATTTATGAGATCATGTGATATGCCTTGATCTCCTTAGAAATTGAGCTTGCAACTGGCCTTCTAACCTTGCATTAGCATGCGTTGGTAATTAATATCCCGGCTGAAATGATTACGCCAAACAAATGATCACCGCCTGAAAAGATATGAGTATCGCCTTGGGCTCTGGGATGTGCTTGAGAGATGACACAATAGCCTATGGCCATAAGTCCCTTCACCAACAAGCACCACCTTTTTAAAGCTAATTAATCAGCTTCATTTAATTAAACACACCTTGAGCTATGCTATCATGGATGTACTGGCCCAAAAATGTAAACAAACGCAGACTCAACTTTCGAGACAGCAGCTAGCATAATATCACATTTTTTAGAGGCGGATTGGCATATGCCTTGTCAATTTTTCTATAAATAGGCCAGTCGATAGTGAGTAAAACAAACTTAGCATTTAAGAGGTGATAGGTCAATAGCAGAGTGCTAAGCAAGTCCTTTCATAGGTTAGGTGGTGAGCAAATTTAGCATTATCTTAGAAGACTAGTGACAGTGTTAGAACAAATGGATACCCCAATTTGCCTAACCTTGTTTAAATCACAGACGACATTTCTAGGTGAGATTTCCACTAGGAGGCTGAAAAGGATGACAAAGAACAAGCATTCGCTGGTTCTGGTAGCCATTAAGTGGGTCCTAGGCAAGGATTGTGTAGAATATGAGGATAAGTATAGGGTGAATACCGACATATGCTCACACTTTGTAGCGTCCATGCTGGACATTTGCGTTCCCCGACCACTTATCCTGAAGCTGGTTAAAGAAATCTTTCTGAAGAAATACTTGAATTGGCTTGGTGAGGTTGTTGCACATACTACATATGGGATAGGCCTGCCAATAGCCAGTGACCTACATCATTTTATCGAAGAAGAAGCTGTCATCATTTGGCTGCCATTCTTTAGTGGATTCCGCCTGCAGATCCGTGACCAGCACCAGCAGAGGGTTACTCAGGCCCTACACTTCCTGTTTCAGAGCTACAATGTGATACCTTTCTACGACGTAGACTGGTACACTGACTTCGGGAACCTGGTGTTTCCACCGCCAATGACGGTTGCGTCAAATGATGCTACCAGTGCCGCTGAGGAGCCCGTGGATGAGGAAGAAGTGGATGCTGCAGTGAATGCGTCGATTGCTGCCAGTCATGCCTTTGGATAGATAACCCCTTTGCTTGCTTGCTCAAAATGTAACTTTCCTATTTTAGATAAGCCTGATAAAAGGCTATCGTATATAATATACCTTGATACTTGTACATTTTGGAAATCGGCATCCTAGTCATTTTGTAACCAAAGAACATATATATAAATATATACTTCTCATTTTAAGGAAAATTCATGCTCTTTTTCGCTTCTGTGTTAAAATTTTCTGTGTTTGCAATTTTTGTATGCTATTTCTCCATGTATCAGTGTATTTTTGTAAAGCAACCCCGGTGTTTTACCCACCAATGATAATGAGCAAATGCGTAGAGAGAAAACTGATTCTAGAAAAAGAACAGGCCAAACAGAAGAAAGGAAGCAAAAGCACTATTTACATCTGTACAAGGTAGAGCTTAATGCTTAATGGAACAACCTAAGATGAATCCCATTAACCGGGATTCCTAATGGCTCTTGTTCCATATTTTCCAGCTCAAAAATGTTGTGTTTCCTGCAGCAAATGATTTTGAAGGGTCCCTCCCATAGGCTATCAAATTTACCGTGCTGACCTGGGTTTGCAGCCCTGCTGTCATATTTTAGCACTAAGTCTCCACTTTTCAAACCTTGGTCGGAAGCCTTCTTGTCAAACCATCATTGACCACCTGTTGACGGCTTGTCATTACTATTAGGGAATTCTCCCTTTTTCCTTGTACTTCCAAAATTTTGGCGAGCTGAACCTCCATGGCTCCATTTTGTTCTATCTCAAGGGATTTCAATAACTGTATTGCTAGGATCTTCGTATAGATAGGTAACAGCACCTCCTTCCCATATACCAGCTCATAAGGCGAAGTCTTAAGGACTTGCTTAGGAGTTATGTGGTTTTCCCAGAGTGCTTCTTAGAGATTTTTATGCCATTCCCTCTGGTGCTCTAAGCCAACCTTTTTAAGGAGTCGGACTAAGCTTTTATTTGTGGACTCGGCTAGGCCATTTCCCTGTGGATAATAGTTTGATGATGTTTTAAGGAATATGCCATTTTTTAATACGAAGTGACATACCTTTGTACCTAGAAATGCTCTAGCATTGTCCAAAATGATTGTCTTCAGAGGACCAAACCTTGTCACCAGTGCTTCGAGGAAGTCTACAATCTCTGTTTTTGTTGCCCCCTTAAGGGGAACAACTTCCGCCCACCTTGTGAAGTAATCTGTAGCCGTTAGAATCCACTTACGTCTGGCACTAGAAATCGGATTGATCATTTTGATGAATTCCAGGCCCCATTGCGCAAATGGTTCATCCGCCACGATAGGTTTGAGGGGCATCGCTGAATTCTTCCTTCTGTCAGAGAAGAACTGACATTTTTTACAAGCCCTTACCAGAGAGTAGGAGTCATTGAAAAGTGTAGACCAGTAATATCCAGCTCGCAGGACCCTGATGGCGGTAGTTTTGGCAGAGAAATGTCCACCTTCATCGCTATTATGAAATGCGTCAAGGATCCTCTGCGCCTCTCTTGAAGTAACGCATCGCAGGAGCACACCATTGAAATTTCTTTTGAAAAGGACTCCTATCAACGTATATCCGCAATTCTGAAGCTGGTAATACCTTCTTTTTTGGGATGAGAGGTCTGGCGGATACCTTTCGGTTTGCATGAAGTTCATTCTATCTGTCAGCCAATCATCTTCCAATCCTGATTCATTTATCAGGACGAGCTCTGGCTGTTCCTCCTTGGCAGGTACCTCCTCGTTCTGTGCCATATACTCACACAGTCCTTTTCCTTTAACAGTCTTAGTAGGCCTGACCTCAATGTCATACTCCAGGATCTTGGTAATCCAATTAGCCCTTTTTCTGTAATCTCTCCTTCCATGATGTATTCACGCACACTAGAATGTGCGACATATACCAGAACTTTGTTACAGGAAATTAGATGGTGGAACTTTTTAAGTCCCTTTACTATTGCAAAGGTCTGTCTTTCGACGAAGTTATAATTCACCTCATATTCTTTTAGGGTTCGGGAATAGAATGCCACTGGATGCTCTCCCTTTCCTTCGCTATCTTTTTGAGTCAGGACAGTAGCGATACTGGACTTGCTACTAAAGGCATACATTATAAAATCTTTGCATTGATTTGAATTAATCAACACCAGGGCTATGGAGATCACTTCCTTGACCTTTTCAAAAGCCTCCCAAGCTTCTGTTGTCCACTTGAAAGCTTCATCCTTTTTTAGCATTAGGGTGATCGGCCTAATCATTCCCGCGAAATCAGAAATAAATTTGCTGAAAAAATTTACTTTGCCGAGAAAAGACTGGACACCTTTCTTATTTACCAGAAGGGGAAGCTCCTTGATAGCCTTTACTCATTCGGGGTCAATTGAAATACCTTCTTTAGACACAACATGCCCTAACAGCTTACCCTGCTGTACTCCGAATACACATTTCTTTGGATTTAAGGAAACACCGAACTCTTGGCATTTTTGAAAAACTAATTCCAAATGATTAAAATGATCATCTTTAGATTTAGAGAACACAGTAAGGTCATCCAAATAGATTAGAATAAACTTATTGATCAGTTCGCTGAATGCGATGTCCATAGCTCGCTGGAAAGTTTCCCCTGCATTGGATAAACCAAAAGGCATTTTAGCATATGCAAATGTTCCCCACTTGGTGGTGAATGTAGTCTTATGCTGATCTTCTTCTTTAACTCGAATTTCGTTATAGCCAGAGAAGCCATCCAGTAGAGAGAACATTTATGATCCTGCGATAGTTTGGAGGATTGACTCCATAGAAAGCAATGGATAGTGATCCTTCAGAGATGCTCTGTTTAGGTCTCGGAAGTCCATGCATAAGCAGATATCACCATTCTTATTTTGGACTGGTACCAGATTTGATACCCAAGTACTATGTTTGATTGGGAAGACAATACGTGAATCGATGAGCTTGGTTAGCTCTTGTGCCATCAGGGCTTCAACTTTAGGGTTGACTGGCCTCTGCTTCTGTCAAACTAGTTTTGCACCTTCTGTTAGTTCTATAGTGTGCTGAATGATGCCAGGATCGTAACCCTCCAGATCATCATAGGACCAGGCCACTACTCCATATCTCTCGCAGAAACTGATAAGCCTTTCTCTATCTCGCTGAGGAACATCTTTTCCAACCTGGAGATTCCTGCCATCGGAGACCCGAAGGTTTTCATAATCACTTTTGTCTACCAAAAACTTTCGCTTATCATTTCGGGCGTCATTACAATCAAAAAAATTCTCCAGAGTAACTAACCCTTTTGGAAGTTTATTTGATTTGAGCTGCATAATTTGTCCTTCATAGGCCTCGGTGATCTTTGGTTGAAGTTGATCAGCGAATTCCCTAGAGTGCTGGATAAACGAGGCGATGTGCTTATTGCTCTCAAAGACTTGCCAACTCTGATCATTATCAGGAATTACTAGTCAAACAAGCATTCACACTAAATATTTATTTTGAAGCAAGTCAGAGATAGGATCAAACTAAGCACCGATCATCGCCATACAATCTACATCGTTGTTCTGCGTTCAAGGAAACGGTCAGGATGTTGAAAGCTTCAAAAGCTTCAATCAGGTCCCAGATTCGATGCCAATAGGATCTCATTTGGACATTCTTCGCTGCGAAAATTCCCTGAACCTGATTAACTACCAGTTCAAAATCTTTGAACACAATCAATTGCTTAATACCCATTCGTTCCACTAGGCTTAGGCCTTGAACTAACCCTTCATATTCAACTTCATTGTTTGAATAGGCAAATTAGAATCGGAAAGACCTCAACAAATTTTTATTCTGTGGGGAAATTAGACATACCCCTGCTCCAGCTCCAACTTTGCTTCTTGCTCCGTCAAAATACAATGTCCACAGCTCATTTACTTGGTTATCGTCGGATTCTTTGGCAACCTTTGGAAGAACCTAGTCTTCATCATAAATCACATATGTGCCCAATCCGGTAGCATGATAATTCCTGAAAGGATCATTGTTTATGTGTTCACTTAACAGAGCATCTTCCTTATCATTTCGGTCTCCACTCACCTTCTCTTCCTCTAGCAATTCGACACTATACATGTCCTGCTTGGTGATAGAGGTATGTGCGGCCTCAAAATTGATCAGGGCCTCATCCACCACATGTTCAGAATGTAGAGCCTTCGATTCTATCTTCATTTTTGCGCCATGCTTGGTCCTAAGTATTAGATGTGACCAATCTAAAGACAAATATCCGCCTACCTTTGAAGTAAATTCTCAAGATAGACAGAGACCAAACATAGGAGGAATGTCTATGATCACTGTATCTTGCGGGACCGTGATACTTAGGCAGGCAAATAGAGTTAACAGAAGTGCTTTGATGACACCCATGGTATCAACTTTATTTCCATTCAGCTGCATCACACCTTTCTTCATAGGTTCGTAGTTGAGTCCCAAGGATTCGGCTATTAGTTTTGGCATAACCATTGTACTAGTGCCAGAATCAATCATAGCATTGTGTAATAGCTTTTCCCCTACAATGAGAGTCAAGAAGAAGGGTTGAGGTTTTGGCCTACCTCCACCTTCCGCATGGGATTCCTTCGCTTTGTCTGCAAGAACCTTAGCTAGTGGCATTTGATAAACCACCTTTGTACTGGTAGACA
The DNA here is from genome assembly GCA_007258455.2 of Sequoia sempervirens. NCBI lineage: Eukaryota > Viridiplantae > Streptophyta > Pinopsida > Cupressales > Cupressaceae > Sequoia > Sequoia sempervirens. The sequence goes on from VDFB02256132.1 coordinate 44,700,790, forward strand.
ACTCTATTGGTGCTGAGCGGATCTCTTGCTGAAGCGCCTTCTATAGCATAGTCTTCTGTTCTGGGATAGCTAGAATGTCCCATAAAGACACATTAGCAGATGATTTCTTTAATTGCTCCACCACATTAAAAGGTGACGAGCTAAGAGATTTCTGCTCCTTTGCTCTTGTTATAATAATTTCCTTCCATGGTTGAGAAGGTGAAGAGACAGTCGAAGCGTCAGGAATTTGATCGGACACGCCTTTGCATTACGGGCTGTCCAAAAGTGAAACAACAGGCTCACTAGTGAATCTCCTCTTTGAGTGTGTGTTATAGTCAGATTGCACCTGCGGTGTTTTGGCTACGGATGTGTCATTGGAAAACACCTTTTCCTCGTCTTCCATCTAGGAGAAGAGTGCATGATCAGGAGCAATATCAGACTCTTGCTCTAAGGACATTCCTTGCATTTGCATGGTAAGGGCCGCATTCTCCATTGCCGAGGCACATATGTATTCTCCATTTTCTATTGCAGTACCTTGACTACGTTGCTCTACTACCTTCTGTTGTAAGTTGCCACACGGACAATTTCGGGGCATATGTGCATCATTGCAGGGAAAACACCATGGATTGATGTCATCAATAAGATTGTTTTATCCTACAGTTAATTCTCTACTCGAGCTTGGCGACGCACTTGTGAGCGGAGTAGGCACTGGGACCATTTGGTTGGTAGTCAGGGCTAGTGGATTAGTTTGAGGCACACTCTGATATTGATTTTGCTAATAAGTAGAGTGCCCACCTTGATAGTTTTGATATGCGGGCCGTGGAGGCGTTGCTTGGTTCCGCTTGAGAGTTGTTATGTCATTTGCCATAGTTCGCAACATCTCCTTGAGGTCGTCTATTTCATCCTTGGAAGAACCTGAAGTAGAAGCCAAGCTTTCAGGAGCAGCTGCATAGGAGTACATCGACTGGGGAGTTGCTGCCGTACTAGTCGATGCAACCTCTTGTGCTGAGTTTGATATTTCAGGAAATATCAGAATAATAGGTCGAGAAGGAAACTTTCCGCAATCTATCAAATGATTCTTAGCTTTGATAGCGGTAGCATAAGCATTTGGTAGAGTGGCTCCTCCCAAAGACTTAATCATCATAGAAATGTCGGGGTTAATGGACTTCAGATAAAATATGAATGCCAGTTCTGGAGTCGGGTAGATAGTCATAGGAATCCTCTACCAATTTGAGTGAAATCGGGCATTGAAATCCATCAGGGCCTCCTAGGGCACTCGTCTTATGACAGATAGCTGATAATATAACAAAAAGCGATCTCCGTCAATTGAGAACCTTTCATAGAATGGATCTTCGAGGTCATCCCAAATGCGAATTGAATTCAGAGTCAGTGTTCGGTACCAATCCAGAGCCTTGCCTTTGAAGGATGCAGTGAGGAGTCTTAGGGCTACATTTTGTGCTGTAATATCGTGTACCAGACATACATCTGCTACATCTTGCAAATGTTCTGCTGGCATTTTTGTATTGTCTCCGGCAAATTTGGGAAGAGCTTTTAGGGCCAAAATAGGGATAGCACCCCAAACAACAGGTGTTACTAGAGCTACCAGGGGACTTCCAGCATCCCATGCTACATAATTTCTGTTCACGGTCGGCAACATGGTGAGAGGAAAGGGCGGTGGGAATGGAACGGTTACTAGCTGATTTGCGGCCTGGACTGTCCCTAGTGGAGGTACTAGTAAACCTGGGTTATTTGTAGTCTGGGATCTAGTTATAGGTTGATGACTCATACACCCCTCTACAAGGAAATTTCATTAGTTCAGGTCCCACCGGGCGTGCCGGAAAAATGACAAATTGTTGATGCCAAAAATTGACGAGGTAACAGTGCCTTATGGGAAACTCAGTTCAAGGGGGACCCCTTTGCACCAAACTGAGTGACCTCCAGATTTTAAAGAAGCCGACTTCTTCTATAATGGGTTTTTGGAAAGGGAAGAGGAAACACATATAATGAAGCAAAGTCTAATCTAAGGCGATGCGCCAAAATTTGCTGATGGTCAAGATAAATCATAGATTTAAGGGCCTGAATGGTGTTGTCACGTTCCAAAACGTCAGAGACTTAAAACTATAGCATAAACAGTTCATTTATTGACATAAAATAATATTGCATACATCCTTACTACTAAGAAGAGTCATTTAGACATGATTTAGATAAGCAAGCTTGTATTCAATATATAGAAGTTCTTTCAAATGAAATGTTTAAGACAATAAGAAGCACAATTTAAAGTTTAATCAAACATGAAAAACAGAAAGGCTGAACAGTTGGCACAGTCTGACAGTTTCTAGCAAATAAACATGTAAAAGAGGCTAGGTGTCTCTTGCTAAAACCAGTATCCTTTCTTGTAAAATTTCTTGGACCCTTCTCTAATTGTCAGAGAGAGTATATATAGCCAGAGAGAAAATTCCCACTGCTTTGGAAAGCTGTAACAGAAAAGATCCGACAATCCCCTGCAATGATGCCAGAATCAAAAAATTCCCAATTTTATTACAATGGCAATGAGTTAGAACATAGCGTCTGGTCATCCAGTTGCAGGCACGCCCTTCGTAATGATGGCAGTGGTCCCAGCTAGGCTCGAGGCGACAAGTGTCATCCACCGCTTTGGAGAACCATGACGAGTAGCACCCAATAGCATAATCTTCCTCAGCCAGCCTATCGCCTACTTCAAAGATCAGTTGTAAGGCACATGGCATCCTGTCGCTACCCAAATGAAAACTTCTCTCATTGCTACCGAGAGATTGCGAAGATGCAACACGTGTCCAATGGGCTGAGGTTCTTGTTGTAGTGGAGAGAAAGACACGTGGCAGCGTTTCGCAGCCCGCGATTGCTCACCTCCCTATCGTATTGAAAGAGTTGCGAATGGTTGCCACCTAGCAGAAGGTAGGGCCCGCTAACACCTACAGAAAGGAAAAAGAAAACCCCTGTGCAAGCATTACACAGCCTGCATTTGTTTATTTCATTCCCGCATGAAAAGCTTGTGATACGCTGCCACGTAGCAAAATGTGGGTCCCTCTAACAATCCTTAGAAATGACGGCCTTTGCAGAAGGCTTTCGCGACCCGAAGAGACCTCAAGGCAAAAAGAAATAAAAACCTCCACAAGTGAGACACGTGGACGCCCAATGCAGCCTCTCGGGACCCGAAAGGGAAGCCGCTACCTGAAGTTGCGAAGAGAGGATGCGCACAGCGAGAGATCAAAACTCTATGGAAAGCCGACTAAACTTGGTGACGCACAGGCCGGTGCAAACACATTTACAAAAGAAACCCGAAGGGAGCTATTTGAATATTTATTTTAACAATACCATTCCCAAAGGTGTTTGAGATCCCTAAATTTTAAAAATATCGTGGGATGGGAAACCTTGAAGATTGTATCAGAGAATTTTAGGTACATTGCATGGAGGTCACATATGATGATACATATCCAATGTGGCTATTTCCTCGAATTTTGTCTAGTCCTCTCATGGAATGGTTCTCTCGCCTACCTCCTGGCATCAAAAAGTTCCAAGAGATTATGGATGCATTCATAAAAAACTATGCATTCAATATTGGTATGGATGTCAGTCTAGAGGAACTATTTGTTCTTAATCAAGCCAAGGGGGAATCATTCACTTCCTTCTTACAATGATGTCAATCCAAGGATAATAGGAGAAAATGGGCCATGCTAGAAGAACAAAAAGTTTTCCCCATCATTGCTAATCTTGAGAAAACCTTAGCATTCCATCTTAAGATGCAATGTACCAACACGTATGACCATTTGATCCCCAAGGCACTCAACATCAAATGAGCCCTTATTGCACAAGGGGGAACACCCATGTATCAAGAACATCAGGACAACCACCCATCCACAAGCTATAATGAGAAACCTCCCTCGTGGGTGAAAAACAAAATGTCACCAATGATAGTGTGGTGGACATCAAGGTCATAATCAATGCTCCAAAACAAAACACTCAAACCTACCAACAACTGTGAAACAACAATCAAAACAACATGCAAGCTAACATGGTATCGCAACAACCACTCAACAATCAAATCAACAATCTGAATAATCAAGGGGGACCACCCTCATGAAACAAAAATCCCCCCAAGTGAAAGTACACAACCCTTGGAGAACCAATTGAATCGGTCATGAAGAAACTGATAAATGAAAATCTCATCAAAATTACCACTTGTGAGAACTATCAGGAACCCCAAGTGAAAGAACCATGGTACAATGAGAATCACCTTTGTGATTTCCTCAAAATCAAGGGGCACACAACAACCAGTTGTATGAGGTTGAAAAACTTGATCCAAGACCTCATGGATGACAAGGTCATAAACATTGAACAACTAGCTGGAAATCAAGACTTAAAAATATACATGGATCCAATGTCGGATCCTAACCAAGGGAACAACCATGGAAAGACCAAGTATGCCAATGTGAACCATGTGCATGATCATGTTGTCACATCCATAGATGAAATGGTCACCATTATTAATATCAAAGGAGTTAAAGCTAATTGTGGAGTCACCACATGCGGTGGCAAGGTCACCACTATTGGACCATCACATCCACCTAGGGCATCCACCTCTAATCCAAAATCCATTCCTAATGGCTACAATGTCCTAGACCAACTGAAAAGAACCCCCACTTCGATCTCAATCATGGAGTTGCTGAAGATATCACCCGCACATAGAAAAATCCTAGAGGAAGCATTGGCTTCATCCACCGTCTCCATGGATCTTGATGCTGACCAATTCCAAGCTATGGTTAGAAATATCACCACCCCAAGTCTCTTAATGTTCTCTGATCAGGACTTTCCCACCCAACCATCCCACAATCACACACTCCACCTTGAAGTCATGGTTCATAAAAACAAATTCAAAAGGGTCTTGGTGGATGGGGATGCAGTTCTAAACATTTGTTACCTCAAAATAATAAAGAATTTGGGATTCTCATAGGATGCCATTTAAAAGGGTAAGGGAATCACAATCAGAGTATATGATGATCAATAAAAAGTGTCTCAAGGCACTATATAGCTCCTTATTCAAGTAGGGACATCCATTATGGAAACAACATGCCAAGTCCTTGACCTTGATTTTCCTTATAACATTCTCCTAGGGTGTCTGTGGATCCATGGGATGCAAGTCATCACATCCACCTTTCATCTGTGCTTCAAATTCCCATATCAAAATCAAGAGGTCATGGTCCATGGTGACCTCAAGCCCTTTTCCTACTATAAGAATCTGGAAGCAAAATACTATAAAATACCCCAAGTTCCAAAGAATGATGAAGGCCCCACCACTCTATATGTAGACCCAACTACATTTGCCTCCACTTCTGAGACAAAGATACCCACCATCCCTGATATATCTGAAATCAAGGTCATTATCCAAGATAATGGTTGTGGAGATTATAGAATGAAGAAAAATGCTTTCATCATAGGAGAGTTACCTCAATCTCCTAGGACTCATGGGTAACCCCAACCAGCTGAAACATCATCCCAAACCTTCAAAGTAGACCCTTCTAGATTTAGAAGTTGGGGGATCTAAGTCAAGAATTAGTAGATGAAAGAGACATATCTAATCTCCTATACCAAGATGAAAGGCCCGTGCCTGATATTCCCATGGATGAGAGCAACAAAAGATTACAAATGATGATTGGTATGGGCTATAACATATTATTCTTAGATTATTCCTAGAAGCCCATTGTCAATCTATCTAGGAAACGATTGAATACTTCAGTCACAAAAGTGAAAATCTAATAATAATCTCTAGGTCTTTGAGTAAAAACCACATTGTGGCACTCTTTGACCCAAAAAAGTAAACATAAAGGATGCATCCAATGGTGAAAACCTCTTTGAGGCACCGAAGGATGAATGATTCAATCTTCCTGTACAAGAGGGGGATTCACTACTCACAATTTCTCTTCATTTAGAGAGCCTCATGGGGTGAACTGACCTAATCTACCTTAGGAATGGTGGTGAGAGTTCTAGAATCGGGAAGAGTAGGTCACAAATATTTTTCAAGGACAAATTGATAAGCTCTTGGCTAAAGGATGACAGCGTGGAATACAGACGATAGTACGATGCGCTGCCATCTCGTACAAACCAGAAAATGAGAATATCACAGAGAATGCCTAAATGACTACTTCAACTTTGATTATTAAGAATTTATAGAATGCGATAAAGTAATAGAAAATGATAGAAATGAAATGAAGTAAAGTAGAGAAGATAAGGAGAAGAAAGGAAATACTTACAACCACATGAGTGATGAAGCCTTCACCAAATGAATGTCCTTGAAACCTGCATGTGTGATATATGGAAAGAATTTTGGGGCTGCATAGGGGTTTTCCTTAGTCAAACCCCCATTTCAGTGTTCCCACCTCCACAGATAGCCAAGAAGATAGAGAGAAAAAGTGTGATGAACAAAGCAAGTGGTGAAAGAAAAACCCGCTCAGGAGTAGAACCCGTACCACCAAGTAAGCATGTGATAAAAAGAAAACCCCGCTCATGAAGGAGAACCTATATCACCAAGTAAGTATGCAAATGATGCGGAGATATGAAATCTCAAGATGCTCACAAGTGTGAAGCAAAGGAGATAGAGCTACAAGGAGTGTTGTAGAGAGATCTTGAGAGAGCTTGAAGCTGTTACAACAAGCTGTATGAAGTTGTAGAAGAAAAATAGCAAGAGTAAGAAAGGAGAAGATAGGAGCTAAAGCCAGGAAGATTCAAAAGACCAAATGGATGGAAAGAATGGATTAAAAAGGAAGAAAAGAAGCTTCCCAAGCGAATATAGGGAATCTCAAGCCATTTCCATGAAAAACTTAGTTGACAAGTGGAAAACATTCTCGAGAATAGTTGTTTGAGTGTTGACACATCACACGACGCTAGCACGATGCACAGACGTCCGTGCGGTGCACTAGTGTCTGTACATGTCACACTAAAAAATGGTGAGAATGGGAATAGCACCAAGTCTGATGCAAAGCTGGCACACAAGGGTAGCCATTGAAAAGGGGTGCTAGAGCATCTTGAGAGGGGAAAAAGATTGATGCAGAGGCTAAAATGAGCCTACTCAAGATGCTAAGGGAATGGACACTAAAGCGGGTGCAAGAATGTATGTGAAATTGTGGGGGGTGCAATTTTATGATCATACACTTCCTCTTAGTACAATTCATCAAGAGAAGTTAGCGGTCCTAGCGGAGAAGTGCAATCCAATCAACCTGGGAATAGAATAACTACCACACAAAACATTCTATGTAGAGTCACTTCTCATAGAAGAGCAAGAACTTCTAGTTGTGTTCCTAAAAGAAAGAAAGATAAAATTTGCATGGACCTATGCCGACATGCCTGGGATTGATCCAAAGGTTGTGGTTCATCACCTAGCTATGTACCTTGAAGCAAAGCTAGTGAGACAAAAGCTAAAGAAAATGCATCCCTAGATAGCATTGTTGGTCAAAATGGAATTTCAGAAGCTCCTAGATGCAGGGTTCATACGAATGATCGGTTATCTAGAGTGGGTCTCAAACCTTGTACCTATTTCAAAACCCACTGGGGGCATCCACATCTACATGAACTTTAGAGGCTTTAACAAAGCATGTCCCAAGGATGACTTTCCACTACCAAACATCAATATGATTGTGGATATGATGACAAGACATGTGATGCTATCATTGATGGATGGATTCTCAGGATGCAACCAGATCATGATAGCAAAATATGACCAACACAAAATGGCCTTCACTTTCCCATGTGCAACATATTGCTGGAATATGATGTCATTTAGGTTGAAAAATGTGAGGTCTACCTATCAGAGGGCCATGACACTAATCTTTCATGATATGATTCATAAAACTATGGAAGATTACGTGGATGATATACTAGCCAAATCAAAGAAAAGACAAGATCACATAGCAACATTGGACTCCATTTTTTATAAGTTAGAAGAATACAAAGTCAGACTCAATTCGAAGAAGTGTGTCTTTGGGGTACAGTCAGGAAAGCTCCTTAGGAATATCGTGTCTATGAGAGGAATTGAAATAGATCCTACTAAGGTCAAGGAAATTCTCAAAATGGAGGCACCAAAAACATTGAAATAACTAAGGGGCCTAAAAGGAAGACTCCATTCCATCCGTTGATTCATAGCACAACTATCAGACAAGGAAATCCCCTATTCTCATCTACTCCACAAGGGGGTGGCATACAATTGGGATGAAAAATGTGATTAGGCCTTCAACAAGATCAAGGAATAATTACTCACACCACTAGTCCTCATGCCACCAATTCCAAGAAAACCCTTTATCCTATACATATTAGCAATGACAGCAGATCTTAGTGCTCTCCTAGAACAACATGATGAAATTGGAAAATAGAGAGCTATCTATTATATTAGCAGAACTATGGTAGGCCATGAGCTAAACTACACCTCCATTAAAAAATCTTGTCTAGCAATTGTGTTCGCAACTTAAAAATTATGACACTACATGCTAGCCCATCAGATAAAGCTCGTCGCAAAGATAGGCCCACTCAAGTATGTGCTTTCCAAAGCAATGCTTACAGGGTAGACAGCTAAGTGGGCTATGATCTTGACAGAGCATGACATTGAGTATGCAAAATGCAAGGCCATCAAAGGAAAAGCAATTGCAAATCAACTGGAAGAGGCGCCAATATACTTAAAAAACCCACTCATATTAGAATTCCCCGATGAATCAGTCTTCAACCTAAGTATAGCGAATCACTAGAAAATGTACTTTGATGGATCCTACACACAACATGGGTCGGGATTAGGGATCTTCTTCATCACCCCACAAGGGGATTACATTCCAAAATCATACAAGCTATCATTACCTTGCACAAATAAATCACAGAATATGAGGCCCTTATCATAGGGCTAAGAATTATAGTGCAATGGCAGATCATGGCACTTAAGGTCTACGAAGATTCATAGCTACTTATCAACCAAGTCAACAATGAGTATCAAATGAAGGATGACAAGTTGACTCCATACAAGAAATTGGTGGAAAGTCTCAAGGAGTTCTTCATTGATATCACATTTGAGCGACTACCAAGAGAAAACAACAGAGTGGCAGATGCAATGGCTACAATTGGATCACTGCTAGATATCCTATGCAACATCCTAAAGCAAGAATTCCTCATAGAGCAACTTCTCATGCCCTCATTCAAGGTACTGAAGTCTGAATTTGTGTGCAAAATCATTGGTCCTGGTGATCCCTGGTACCATGATATATATACTTACCTGAGAATAGGAGTCCTCCCCGTTGACATAACCCTAAACCTCAACAGAGCCTTTTTCAAAAATTCATCCCATTTTTTCATCCTAGGAGATACCCTTTACTATAGAAGCATTGAAGGAACCCTGTTATGTTTCCTAAACACTAAGGAGGCATTGACTACCTTAACCAAGGTACATAATGTCATTTGTGGTTCACATTCAAACAGTATGACCTTGGCCAAGAAATTCCTGAGGATGGGGTACTATTGTCCTACAATGGAAATATAAGCACGTGACTATGTCAGAAGGTGTCTACAATGTCAGCAGCATGGGGACCTCATCCATGCACCAACTCAAGAGCTCCACCCAATTGTTACACCTTGGCCCTTTTCACAGTGGGGGCTTGATCTCACTGGAAAAAATTATCCCCACCTCAGCCAGTGGATATAAATTCATCATCACTGGCACTGAGTATTTCATAAAGTGGGTGGAAGCCATCACCATGACTTATATCACAAGAAAGAAGATATCAAAGTTCATCCTAAACTACCTACTTTTCCATTACAGTGTCCCTCAAGCCATTATCTCAGATAACAGGACACTGTTCAAGAATCAGGATGTTCGCAACCTATGCCACAAGTTTAATATCCAACATCACTTTTCTACCCTGTACTACCCCCAAGGAAATGGCTAAGCTGAGGCTACAAATAAGACCATCTTAAAAATCCCCAAGAAAAAAATCAATGAAGTTGGTCATGATTGACACCTCTAATTGAATCTCGACCTATGGGCCTATCGAATAAGTATTCACACACCAACAGGTGCCATCCCCTTCTCCCTGGTCTACGGATCAAAATCCACACTCCCCATCGAGATCGAGCTCCTGTCGCTGAGAATATCATTACAGAATCTCATCACTAATGAAGAATACCGAGTATCACGACTGAATGAGTTGGATTTACTAGATGAGTAGTGTATGGATGCCTTAAACCATTTACAAGTCTACCAAAACCGACTCAAGCAGAGTTATAACAAGAAGATCAAGAGTTAGACATTCCAAGTTGGAGAACTTGTGGTCAAGGAGAATCAAAAGAATGTCTCAAATCCAGACAACAAGGGAAAAATTGAAGCCAATTGGATGGGATCCTTTGTCATCACAACAAGCTACAAGTCAAGGGCATATCAGTTATCAATTCCTAAAGGGGAACCTCTATAGGAGCCCATGAAAAACTCCCATGTCAAAATTTTTTATGCCTAATCTTCCAAGGTATAAAACCAAAAAATACAAAAAAATAAAAAAACATAAAAATCATAAAAATGATTTAAAACAGTAAAGAAAAAAATTGTCGTATAGTGAAAACCACTTCAGTGGCGCTTTGGGCAAGTACCTTGGTGAAAACCTGGAAAATAGGAACCTTGTGTAAATAAGAACTTTGCATCCACTAGGATCTACTTGAATTGTTTTGCATCATCCATCTATCATGCTTCCATTGCATCCTCCCATCACACTTCCATATCACCCATATGTGTTTGCATCATAGCTTGATCTTGTGTTCGTGTCGTGATCCCTCCTAGTACTACTCGGCCCATTCTCAAGGTCAGTTTGTCCTACCTTTATCAGGGTAGCCTATTTCTTCACATTGTGGGCACGTTCGCATCGGATCGGATTCGTGTATATTCTTGAAGTCCCTAAAACAGAAAAATAAAAAATCATTAGAAAATCAAAAAATCCAAAAACATTTAGAAAATTAGAAAATACAAAAACATTCAAAACATATCAAAATCCAAAAACAGGTCAAAAGTCAATCAAAAAGTCAAAAAAATAGAGTCATCTTATCGAACTACGGGTCTTTGAGCTTTAAAGATAGGAAAGGTTGATCTTTGATCATCCCTCGAGACACTTAGATTAGTCATTTAGGAGTTTTTCATAATAAACTAGCAATCCATTTGTTCATATCTCATCAATAATCGAGTCTGTGTCAGTCAAACTACATGGTCTCTATGTGTATAACGTGGCAAGGCTAATCTATTGATCAGCCCTCGAGGCCCCTAGGATAGGTATTTTGGTTAGTCTCTTGGTCAAAATCTCAGAAAACCCCAAAACATTAGAAAATTTGAAAATCAAAACATTTGCAAAATATCTTGAAAATGCCAAAAACAACCTCAAAATGTTTCAAAAACACCAAAAACTCCCAAATATTTGAAAAAAATTCATCCATCTCCATCTCGCGTTCACCCAAAATAAACACACTCATAATAAATAATCATCATCCTCAACCTTTGGTATGATAATCATAAACAAGTCTAGTAGGTTAAAAGTGAAAACTCAAACATCAAAGCCTCAAGTCTAGGTCAGTAAGTAAACAAGTTGGTCAACTTTTCGTATCAATAACTAATCATCCAGTTTGTCCCAAATCATCTGATAACATCATGTCCTAGGATGCATCCTATTGTGCATGTTTTGCACACACGCCCCACCATAGGCAGGGACCCCCTCTTTTCACTCCTGATGGGTTGCTTTGCTCCAGTCTTGTTTTGCATACCCCTTTCCTAAAGCCTAAATTGGTCATGTGCCTTCAAACGATCAAATTCCCTTGACCAAATTCACCTACCTAATTTTTTCCAGGTCTTTTACCTTCGTGGAAGTGCCCCTACGGATTTTCCTTCATTTGTTCCTGCTGACTTGGCCCCTCCTGGTGTGCTTCGCATTTTCCATCATTTTTAGACTTTGGGGACAAGTTTCCTATGAATTTGGGATGTTTTTGTGGTGCCTAAGTGAACTGCCAAGGTTTCATTAAGTTTTGGGAAGTTGTGAAATTCTCCTTCTGGGACCCAGCCCCTCCATGGCCATTTTCTGGACTCCATCCCTCGTTGGTCGTTTTGACTTTCCACCAGCCCCGATGTTCCACCCTCCGAGATCTGGCCCCTCCATGGCCATTTTTGGGACCTTTTCCCTGCTTGGCCGTTTTGACCTTTCGTCGGTGCCCAGCATTCCACCTTCCGGGACCTGGCCCCTTTGTGGCTGTTTCTGGAACTCTGTCCCTCCTGGGCCATTTTGACCTTTTGTCGGCCCCTGGCATTTCGCCCTTTAGGACCCGGTCCCTCCATGGCCGTTTCTAGGACTCTGTCCCTCCTTGTCCCTTTTGACCTTCTATCGGCCCCCAACATTCCGCCTTCCAGGACCCGGCCCCTCCGTGGCCATTTTTGGAACTCCATCCCTCCTTGGCTATTTTGACCTTCCGTCGGCCCTCGGTGTTCTGCCTTTCAGGACCCAGCCCCTCCGTGGCCATTTCTGGGAATTCATCCCTCTTTCACCATTTTGACCTTCCATCATCCCCTGGTGTTCAGCCTTCCGGGACCCAGCCCCCCTGTGGCCATTTCCAAGACTGCGTCCCTCCTTGGTCGTTTTGACCCTCCATCAGCCCCAGACATTCCTCCCTCTGGGACCCAGCCCCTCCATGGCCGTTTCCGGGACTTCATCCCTCCTTGGCCATTTTGACCTTCCATCAGCCCCCCATGTTCTGACTTCCAGAACCCGACCCCTTTGTTGCCATTTCTGGGACTCTATCCCTTCATCGGTGTTTGAGACTTTCCTTTTGGGCCGTTGGGTGCTTATTGTCATTTCAAAGGGCGGTGACCCTTCGGCATTCCCCTTCCAAGCTTCTGCTTTCTTCAAATAAGTCAAATCTTGAGGAAGTATGTCTTGGCACTCTTTATTCCCCTTTTCCCATGTTCTATAATTGAAAATCTTTGTTTTGCGAAGTTTTGTGAGGTCCAAGAATTTCTCTTCTAGTTTGTTGTCCCCTCGTTTGTTTTCCGCTTTCTTTCCACCTTCCGTCCGTCACCCAACATCCGTTGGCGCTTTCGAGCCCAGCCTTGGGGAATGTTGTCCCCCATTCGCTATCTGCCTTCCTTCTGCCTTCTGTTCATCGCCCCCCCTTGGGCCCACATTAATGTTTATGGCCCAAATTTGCTCCAAATATGAATATTATGATCTTTTGATGATGCGTGGATGGATCTAATAGGGAGTTTGCAGGATTTGACTAACGTTTTCCTTGATTTGTGTATGAAATCATTTATGACACTTCATGTATGCAGGATTCAAGGAGCCTACTGCGGGTCCGTCAAGAGACCCATTGAGAAAGTTGAATAAGGAAAAGTGCATAGCTCCTGTCACCATTCATTTCATGTTCGCCTCTCTCCCTAGCACCCACCAACATGGTCGGCATTAGAAAAAGTCCTGTGCCAAGGAAGCCAATGAAAAAAATGCAAGGGGATGGCCTTGAAGAAGGAATGAGGGAGTTCTCTTACTTTTCACCAGATGATGATGACCTATCCCTCGAATCGGGGGCAACCAATCCATTGATGTAGGTCATCGACGGGCCCGTTTGATCCAAGGAAGAACACTACAAACACATCAAGTAAGAAGGAAACTTTTAGGTAGTTTCAACTACAATAAAAGGGAAATTAGCTAAATGACAAAACTACTACAACACCTAGGCACTAGGTGACAAAATAGGGAAAATACAAAAGATGTATTTTAAATTATTGAATATTGAGGGGTAGGTGAAACCCTTATGCAAACAAATTTGGGCCACATAATGTAATTCAATCCTAATCATTCATTTGAGCTTTGGAAAACTATAAATAGGGGCTTGCCCCTCACTTGTAAAGGGTTGGAAAGTTGTTCTAAAAAGCATTTGCAGCAATAGAAGACAACATTGCATTATTTTATGGATGTTCTCTTTGATTTTTCTCATCTTGCATGCATGGTTCTACCTTCCATATTAGTTTTAGTTGTAGATTCTTGAATGGAAGTGATAATGGAAATTGTTGTTATGGTATATGATGAGCTTTCAGCCCATACTTTTAGCACTTGTTGATGACAAGTTGCTATGCAAAGTTAGCCTAGGCTTCCTTCTATCATTGTTGTAACCCAATTCAATTGTATGTTCATGATGTGCATGTGCAATCTGAAAATCTATAGACCTTAGGACATTGCACTGGTTTTGTGCAGCTATAGGTTCTTTTAGTCAAGAAAAACCTAGTTTAGGAATCCTGTCTAGTGTAGCAGCCACCATTGTTACTGTTCATTCATAGCTTAGGATTAGAACAACTTTCTTAACCCTTCTCTTTTTGCTATTTCTTTTAGTCCTTGGTTAGAGTAGGATCCAAAGCATCACCATGAAGCTAAATCAGATGGGATTGAGTAGTTTCAAATTTCTATTTTGAGTGGACAACCACTATTCATTCACTTACAACACTTTGAAACTACATTTGTAGACCCAACTTCGCATGCTTTGTGACTCATCTGTAAGTCCACCTTGTGATTCCAAAAAATCACATAAATCAACTAAGATATTCCAAGCACTGTCAAGACCTAACATTAGAGACCTTGGGATAGTGTTCTACAATTTGATTATGGAAGATTGTCTTTCAAGAGAGGTAGTGCACCTATGCACTACCTATGTTGAGAAAGTGTGCAAAAACGCCCATCAACATAATTGGTGCTAGAAGGAGGGAATGACATGTTGAGGCTACAAAGCTGAAAGTTGGAAGTTGAAAAGAGCACTTTCAAAGAGGAAATATGAGATAGAGAGATCTCTTTTAGTGTTAAAACATAAAGTCAAAAAATTTTGAAGGAAAAAGAAGTTGAGTCAAAATGGAGCAGCATGTAAAAATTGACATCACTCAGCTACATGCAGATTTAAATAGAAGACTAAGGAGACCATTGTATCAATTCACATCAATAGACAAGTGCAAGATTCATTGCACTCATAGACACAAAAAATTGGGGTGTCTAAAATTCTTGGAGAGTTGAAAGAGTCTTGCAAGGAGAAATTCCCTTTTGGGAAATATACCAGCCCTTGGCCCCTGAAGACCCACAGGAAGAATTGTGAACCATGGCAGCCAAGGCATTCAAGGAGTTGATCCAAGAACATTTGAGCAACAAAGATGAACCAAGATTGGAGGAAATATTGATGTGTAGTTGGTGCAGATTTCACAATGCACCCCACTTTGAATTCACTTGCTCATCATGCACAAACATCATCGCTCAATCCAAGGGTTGTTCGTACAAGTTGGAGCAGCCATTTGTCAAGGAGGATGAGTCATCCCATGAGGCAGAAGAGCTATCAACATCTGGAGGACAACACACCAAAGAGGAACCAAGGGATTCGACACAAACTAGTGTTGTGACAACGAACATTGAAGCTAGAAATGAAAAGGAAGGAGCTGATTCCCTTGGGATAGCAAATAGTCTCAATGGAAAATCAACTAGAAAAGAATCAAAGAGCCTTTCCTCTTTTAGTAAAGAGAAGTTCTCCAATCTAGAAGAGGAGCCATTGGAAGTTGAGGATGGGTCAACAAAGTTTGCAGTAGCCAATGAAAATGTTGAAAATAAGAAAGAGGCAGAGGTTGATAGCTTCATAACAACATAATATTATGACGAGAGTATAAGTGAAATCATATTAGAAGACCTCTCCTTCATTAATGACAGTGATCAAGAATCTGAAAATGAAAGTTTGGAGGAGTGGGAACAACCACTTGTCATGGTTGTCTACCATCAAGCTTCTTTTTCAAGTGATGATGAGGACCTAGTAGCGGAAAGATATGACCAGCTCATCTCCAGATTAGCAAAGGATTGGTCGGAGCTAAAATACCAAGTGGATTTGTAGGTGCTACTACTGCAGAATTGGTGTAGACTCCATGATTCATCACACTCTGAGTTTGCATGCGAGCTATGCCAAGAAGCTATTAAACGAGTTAGAGGACAAGTGGAGCAGCCAAGTGCCCGACCTCCTCCACTTGCTACTTAGATCGAAGTAGAAGACCAAGAGCTTGAATCAAGTGGTGACTCAGTTGAAAGAAGTCCTCAAGAAGGTGTTAGGACAACAATAGAAGAATGACAATACAGTCTTGAGTTTCTAAATGATGAAGTTGATCAAACTGGAACGTTGTCCATCAATCATCAAGAATTTCTTCCTCTTGAGGAGCATTTGCATGCCATGAGCAATAGGCTTTATGACAAGTCCTTGGAGGGAGATTGCGTAGTGGATTTTGGTCCCCTTGATGAGGTGCCATCAATTGATGACTTCTTTCCATTGGGAGTTGTACTGTGGAGGGATGCTCATGCTGCAAAAGAGTACATCTCAGATGTTAGCAGCGATGAAGACATACTCCTTGAGCCTCTGAACGGTGATGCACTAGATTTTTCAGATTGGGAGAGTTGTTCCTTCTTCGTCTATAGCGATAGTGAACAAGGGGAAATGAGTGAATGTTATGATGAGATGCATGAACAACAAAGAGAAGAAAAAGCCGGGGGTACTGAGATAGCTGCCAATAGAGATGAAGCACCTAGTCAACTACAAGATGCAACTTGGAGTCCTTTCACCTTAACTATTGTTGATCCTCCCCCACCTCCAGATGGCTGCAATGGTTCAGATTCACCCATATCACTATCCCACGACATTGAATGCCACATAAATAAGGAAAAAACTTGGGAAAGGAAGTGGGGTAGTGTACTACTTTTTGAAGACAACAATCAAGTGGACACTAGGTTTGTAGAAGACCAACCAAATGAAGTCTGTCTTCTCAAAGAATAGCTAATAGGGATTGCCGATCCTGCGCAAGACCTAGAAGAAGTGCTTATTTCCCTATTCTCCCTGCCTTATGTAGGCTTCATGCAAGAAATGTTGCACCACCTAGTGCCTCCATCTGAGGTGGCCAATGAACTTGTCAACGATGTTGTGCTTGCTCTCGACTATCCAACGCTGCCACATCTGCATGACAACATCCAGGTTCTATCCTTCCTTAATCCTATGAATACTTATAGTTGCATATTTCATTTTGATTATGGTAATGAGGGAAGGAAAATATGTTTATGGATTAACCATGGGTTCAATGAATTACCTCAATTGCTAATTTTACATGATGAAATGATTGAATTTGAATGTTGCGATGATAAACTTCCTTTTGTTTTAGTATAAAGATAAATATGGATGGTTAAGAACTATAACAATTGCCCATTTTCTTGTCCATGCACTGCAAAATCCAATGAACATTAATGTCGGCTCGCCCTTCCTGAACATAGTGCTTTGTAAATATCTTTGTACACAACCCATTTTGAGTAGTGTAGGTTTCCTATAAATACTTTGCTTTCCTGCATTCCTCAGGTTAGTTGGTTTGCTATAGGTTGCTTGCTTTAGAGTAGTTTCTTCATTGTTTTCTTTCACTGTCCCACTTTGGTTTGTTTTGGTGTTCGCTTTCTATTCAGTTTGCTTCGGTTTTGCTACTGCTTTGTTGTTGCTTTGGTTGGGGTCACTCTACTTTTGGCTGGGAACATCTATGCACACAACAATCATACTTATCACCTAGGGTTGTTCTATGTATTTCTTCATCAAACTCTAATCAAGTTTTCAGAGTGGATAGTGAAGGTCTTTTGTTAGTGTCGAGTGATCTAGGTGTTTGATTCAAAGAGGATAAGTTATTGGTCAATCTCATTCCTGATGTATTTTAGAATCTTATATCTCTTACACATCTTAAAAATCTAATAGTCATTATTGGTCCTTTGTGAAGTCTAGTTAAGTGAAAAATTTAAAATTCTGGTTCAGCGCCACTATGATTCTCAGCCCTGAGTGCGAGCTTCAATGCTTGCAGGTTGAAATAAAAGGAATTGGAAATTGAAAATAAAAAGAAAAGAAACAAAAGATAGAAAGCAACATATTGAAAATCAAAAGAAAATAAATTCAAAATTTCAAGGGTATCTGAGCAACTCAACTGGGGCTATGGACACTCGACGGGCAATAGAGAAATGTCTAGGAGAATCATGACAATGACAACCTCATTGGGGCTATGGGCACCTGACTGGTAGCAAGACAATGTCCCAGATGATTTTGGAGTTAGAATAAACTATGTAGCTTAACTTGATGGAGTTTGGGTTCCTATAGCAATTGAAGGATGAGAATTAATGCAACTGCATGCACTTGGATTTTCAGCATACTGAAGGTTGGATTAACTAGTGGTTTTGATCCTTTGGTTAAGTGTCTAGTTTTTTTTCCCTAGCGTGAAGATAAGAACTAGAGATTATCAGTTCATGATTCCAGTTTGTCATTGAAGTGCTCTAAAGCATTTCTCCAGCGAGTCACCATTTGTTGTGCTTGTTTTACACACATGCCCCATCGTAGGTAGGGACCCCCTCTTTTCACTCCTGACAGGCTGCTTTGCTCCCCTCTAATTTTGCATGCCCCTTTCCTAAGCCTAAATTGGTCATGTGACTTCAAGCAATCAAATTCCCTTGACCAAATTCACCTAACTGAGTTTCACTAGGTGTTTTACCTTTGTGGAAGTGCCCTTGCGGGTTTCCCTTCATTTGTTCCTGCTAACTTGGCCCCTCCTCACGTGTTTCACATTTTTTGTCATTTTAAGACTTTGGGGACAAGTTTCCTATGGACTTGGGATGTTTTTGTGGTGCCTAAGTGAACTGCTAAGGTTTCGTTAAGTTTCGGGAAGTTGTGAAATTCTCCTTCTGGGACCCGGCCCCTTTGTGGCCGTTTCTGGGACTCCATCCCTCCTTAGCAGTTTTGACCTTTTGTCGGCCCCTGACGTTCCACCCTTTGGGACCCAACCCCTCCATGGCCGTTTCTAGGAATTCATCCCTCCTTGGTCATTTTGACCTTCCATCGACCTTGGCATTCTGCCCTCCGGGACCCAGCCCCTCCATGGCCATTTCAGAGACTCCATCCCTCCTTGGCCATTTTGACCTTCCGTCGGCCCTCGATGTTCCATCTTCCAGGACCCAGCCGCTCCATGGTCGTTTCTAGAAATTCGTCCCTCCTTGGCCATTTTGACCTTCTGTTAGCCCCCAACGTTTCGCCTTTCGGGACCTAGCCCCTTTGTGGCCGTTTCTGGGACTTCACCCTCTTTGGCCATTTTGACCTTCCATCGGCCCCCGACGTTCCACCTTCTGGGACCCGGACCCTCCTTGGCCATTTCTGGGACCTTGTCGCTCCTTGGCCATTTTGACCTTCCGTTGGCCCCCGATGTTCTGCCCTCTAGGACCCGGCCCCTCCGTGGCCATTTCCGCGACTCCGTCCTTTCTTGGTTGTTCTGACCTTTCGTTAGCCCTCAACATTCCAGCTTCTAGAACCCGACTCCTCCGTGGCCATTTCAAGGACTTTTTCCCTCCGTTGTCATCTGGGACTTTCCTTCTAGGCCGTCAGGTGCTCATTGTCATTTCAAAGGGCGATGACCCTACGACATTCCCCTTCCAAGCTTCCACATTTTTCAAATGAGTCAAATCTTGAGGAAGTATGTTTGGGTACTCTTTCTTCCCATTTTCCCATGTGCTATAATTGAAAATCTTGGTTTTGCTAAGTTTTGCAAGGTCCGACAACTTCCCTTTCAGTTTGCTATCCCCCCGTTCGTTGTCTACCCTCCTTCTAGCTTTCGTCCATCGCCCGACATCCATTGGAGCTTCTGGGCCTAGCCTTGGGGAATGTTGTCACTCGTTCGCTATCCGCCTTCCTTCCGCCTTCCGTCCATCAGCCCCCCTTGGGCCCGTATTAATGTTTATGGTCCAAATGAGATCCAAATATGAATATTATGATCTTTTGATGATGCGTGGATGGATCTAACAAGGAGTTTGTAGGATTTCACTAATGTTTGCCTTGATTTGTGTATGAAAGCACTTACAACACTTCATGTACGCAAGATTCAAGGAGCCTACTATGGGTCCATCAGGAGACCCATTCAAAAAGTTGAACAAGGAAAAGCGCATAGCTCCTGTCACCATTCATTTCATGTTCGCCTCTCTCCCTAGCACCCACCAACAGGGTTGGCGTTAGAAGAAGTCCTGTTCCAAGGAAGTCAATGACAAAAATGGAAGGGGATGGCCTTGAAGAAGGCATGAGGGAGGTATCCTAATTTTCACCAGATGATGATGACCTATCCCTTGAATCATGGGCAACCAATCCATTGATGTCAGTCGTCGACAAGCACGTTTGATCCAAGGAAGAACATTGCAAACACATCAAGTAAGAAGGCAACTTTTAAGCAATTTCAGCTACAGTAAATGGGAAATTAGCTAAAGGGTATGTGATGGATCATGAGGGGCCAAAAAGTGGCAATATTATGGGTATTTGTAGGGTATGTGGCTGATGACTTTTTTTTTACCCAAAATTGATGAAATGAAAAGAGTTTTTAGAGGAGATACTTAGCTATCCACCAATATAAATTATTCTTTAATTTGAATTTAATCAATAATTATTATTTATTTTCTATTAGAATTACGACTAAAGTCCTAATCGATAGGATGATTCAAAAACATCTATAACTTTCAAATGGTGTCACATTTTTTAAATCCAAAACATGCATCACATTCTATGCTTCACATACTATAGGATTAAAAAAAGAAAAATTAAATTTCATGAAGTTTTGATCAAGTTAAGGTGGTCAGACATACAATTTTTTATTATTTTTTAAGGTTGGAATAAAAAATTTATAATTAATTATTTACATGGAAAAAAACTACAAAAAATATGCATCACATCTGACATGAGTCCTCTACTTATATATAAAATCTTATAAAAATATTATCATTTTATTATGGTTAGGGTGGTCAGACAGACATCTACTTCTTAGTTTTTCCCTGAAATTTAAGTACTATGCATTGAAATTTCAAATTTTCACCAAATAGATTTTATTTATTTTTAAATAAACCTAGTAGTTTAGAAACTAAATTTAATTTTCTATAGATTCTATTCTTACATATTTTTGAAATAATATAGATAACTTATTCAAATTTTTACGTCAAGTTGCCTAACACTGATTTTCTAAATTTTTTGCCACTTAAGGGCCTATTTTTTCCATGATGATCCTGCACATACCCTAAATGAAAAAACTGCTATAGCACCTAGGCACTAGGTGACAAAATAGGGAAAGGACAAAAGATGTATTTTAAATTGTTGAATATTGAGGGGTAGGTGAAACCTTAATGCAAAAAAATTTGGGCCACAATATAATTCCATCCTAGCCATTCATTTGGGCTTTGGAAAACTATAAATAGGGGCTTTTCCCTCATTTGTAAAGGGTTGGAGAGCCGTTGTAAAAAGCATTTGCAGCAATAGAAGACAACATTGCATGATTTTATGGATGTTCTCTTTGATTTTTCTCATCTTGCATGCATAGTTCTACCTTCCATATTAGTTTTAGTTGTAGATTCTTGAATGGAAGTGATAATGGAAATTGTTGTTATGGTATTTGATGAGCTTTCAGCCCATACTTTTAGCACTTTTTGATGACAGGCTACTGTGCAAAGTTAGCCTGGGCTTCTTTATGTCATTGCTACATCCTAATTCAATTGCATGTTCATGATGTGCATGTGCAATCTGAAAATATGCAAACCTTAGGAGATTGCACTAGTTTTGTGTAGTTGTAGGTTCTCTTGGTCAAGAAAAACTTAGTTTAGGAAGCCTATTTACTGTAGCCGCCACCATTGTTACTATTCATTCATAGCTTAGGATTAGAACAGCTTTCTCAACCCTTCTCCTTTTTCTATTTCCTTTAGTCCTTGGTTAGAGTAGGATCCAAAGCATCACCATGAAGCTAAATTAGATGGACTTGAGTAGTTTCAGCTTGCTATTTTGAGTGGACAACCACTATTCATTCACTTACAACATTTTGAAATTGCATTTACAAGCCCAACTTCCCATGCTTTGTGACTCATCTGTAAGTCCACCTTGTGATTCTAGAAAATCACATAAATCAACTAAGATATTCCAAGCACTGTTAAGACCTTACATTAGAGACCTTGGGATAGTGTTCTACAATCTGATTGTGGAAGATTGTCTTTCAAGAGAGGTAGTGCATCTACACACTACCTATGTTGAGAAAGTGTGCAAAAACACCCATCAACACATCCTTCCTACAATGGACATCAACATCAGGCATCACCATAGTTTAGTCTTGGCTAGTGGTATGAAGAACATTAGCTTGTTTTTCTATTTTATCTTTGTCTTTTGGCTTATCTTATTGTGCTCATTTTGATGACCTTTCAATGATGTCCTAAATGAAGGGATTTAGAGAGAAAGAAATGGGGCAACAATCGTTATCTTTTTATCTATTGTGCTTGTTGGATATTCTTGTAATATAACCTTGGTCATGCGTGCTTTGTTTGGATGTAGGGAGGGTGTTTTAAGTATCTTGTTGACCACATAGGAAGGCATTCCTTTATATGTTTTGGTCTGAGATGTTTGGAATATCTGAACTGCATTTTGAATGAATTTTCATATGTCAGGTGTGAACAAGAGTACTCCTATCTGATTGGCAAGTCAAAGTTCATCACACTAGGTGCAACGCGATCCTGGTTCTATATACCTTGATGCATCGTGCCTATGTGTATTATCAAACATAAGGTAAATAGCCCTTTTAAAATCCTAATTCCTCATAAGCAAATAATCATCATCATCATCATCATCTCTAATAAAGTTGGCTTGTTGGATCTTATTTTCTTTTGTCTTCTTTCCACGCTAACATAGTACCATGACAGTTAATCACAAAAGCACTACTATTGCATCCATCCTACATCCACAAACCATTATCATAAAGCATATCATATCATGACATATAGGAAAAATTGATCATCTCACATACATTGCATTTCATCATTGCATAATATAGATTTGTTATTCTAAGCATCTCATGAACCATACATTTGCATCCATTGCATAATCATAACATCACATATACATCATATCATCCATTTGCATCATCATATAATCATTATCATATCATGTGCATCATATTATCCATTTGCATCATCATATAGGCATCATTATTAAATGCATCATCACATAGGGATCATCATTAAAAAGGTTCATCACATCATATCATATGCATCATCATGTCATTCATATATGCATCATACATGAAAAAGATATTGAAAAAGAAAAGGATATGTCTTAGCATTTCATACATCTCATGATTATCATCCATCAATGCATAATATAGATCTGTTAGTCTAAGCATTTTCATATCATAACATTTGCATCATCTATACATCATCATCATAAAAAGTGCATGGAAAATATACTAAAAAAGAAATGCATCCATAATCATTACATAACATCATAAAATCATATAGAAACATAAATCAAATTACATTGCATAAACTAAAAAAGCATACATGCATCACATAAAATAGAGTCATCACATCACATATAGAACATCGCATATAGGAAATTAAATACATCCATCCATCATGCAAAAATAAGATAGAACACATCATCATATTAGATCAAACCATATCATCTCATGTATCATCAAAATAATAATGTAACTCTCATGGTACATAAATCAGGATCAAATGTGTATGTCATCAATCAATATAATACAATCACCCACGGGGCTATAAAAAATTGAGCCTGCGGATCTCAAGGAATGAGGTATTTGATAAAATATAACGCTAGCCTTGATGGCTACTCACCTCACCCTACTGTCTCTTAGGTTAATCCTACCTCTGCCCTATCTGCTGCGAAAAGTCTAGTGCCCAGGCCGCTCAAGGCACTACTTGATGGTAGTGAACTCTCTAATACTGTGCCTCCATGACCACCTCACGGTACATCCTCACAAGGATGGTCCTACCCTATGTGGCCTCTAGTTGTTGATGTCTCTTGGTCTCTTGTGCCAATTGGAGCTTGGTGGCCTATCTTTACTGGATGACCTGATCTCTCTCAGTTGTCAAGATGGAAACCTATTCCTATAGCTATTAGATGAATGCATCTCTCTGGTCCAGTTGGGATGGTGGTGGTAGTGCTTGTGGCTACTACTACTGGTCTCTCAAAGGCTGCATGTCCCCATCTCTTTGCTTGTCCCCCTCTCTCTACTGATCTCTAGGGACCTAGTCTCTCTATCCCCTCTAATATGGAGGTGGTCCACCTCCTCCTCTACCTACGCCACCATCTCCATCTTTGTCCCTGTCTCCTCTACCTCCTTACCCCCACCCCTGCCTTACTGATTGGCCTCGAGGCCTCTGTCATGGTAATAACACACCAAACACTATCAATTTGACCAGTGGACAGAACCAATCAATAGGCCTATGTAGTCCCTGGGTCCACCTGCCCCTGATCATATGGCCATGGCCTAGCCACCAGCTACCTAAAGCAATTAACTGCCTCATCCAGAGGGATTGTGTGACCCCATGTGGTCTCCCTCATAGTATGTGCAAATATCGCCACATACTGGTCATCAAGATGGTCCTGTACATCTCTAAACTGTCTAGCAACTTGATCCAACAAATAATGCTCTATCATCGTATGCTCCTGCCTTGCTTAAGTTTGTCTTGTTTAGCAAAAAAGAGCTATTGTATATTGTCGTACCAGGCATGCATGCCGAGCTAAGGCCTCCAAGTAAAAATTGTCATCTCATTGATGACCCTCCACCAATAATGGATGTCGACTACCCCTATATGTGTAAAAGTTAGTCCACCCTTGTATCTCTAGATGGCTAGGTCATTTAGCTCCATGTCGACTGGTGTGACTCATGGGAAGAGCACTGCAATATGCTCCCAGGCCCAGATGTGCAGCAGAGTGACTCCTGCTCTGATAGCTCTACTATCGCAATATACAAACTCATGTAGGTCATCGTAGAGGGAGGCCAACATAACTAGCCCCCATGCAAAGAACTCTCTTTATCGGAGCATGCGCTCCTAGGAAAGACCCCATCTTGAACTAAAGTATCGGTTGCGCCGATCGGGTGCCACAAGCCCTGAGATAATCGCAGATACAATCAATCTGAATGTTGGCACTAAAGTCCTGTACCACTCTAACTCGATTTACCCCTCAGCAAAAATGATCTCATCAAGGCCCATGACCTCATAACAAGCATCTATCCTAGAATCCACATCATAGATGACCTACTCTCTGTGGATCGACAAACAAAGAATGTGCCACACATCCTCTAGGGTCACTATCACCTTGCCTATAGGGAAGTGAAACAAGGATGTTTCACTGTTCCATCACTCCGCCAGTGTTGTCATCATCCCTAAGTGTGTTTGGATGGTTGGGGCATACGCAACATACCAAATCCCAATCACTCCGAGTTGCTCTTGGAACAACTCATGCAAACCAAAATTCTGAGTTAATCTACTCATAATAGAGGATCTATGCTCTCGTGGATGGACCGGCTCCATGTCCTCCTACTTCAGTAAAGTCACCGCATCAAGTTTCGTAAAAAAATTAAGATCTTGTTTGGAATTTCTATGATTGAAACAACAAATGCATCGTTGTTTGCAAAGGCGTCGTTGTTTGAAAATTCTAAACTACACCACTGGGGACCTAAAAGTTCCAAACTACGTCGTGGAATTGCATTTTGACCATGCATCAGTTTGGCCCCTAAACCTAAATTCCTAATTGCCCCATCATGGTGCAATTTGCATATGTGGTAGACTTTGAATGCTAAACCCTAATTCCTAAACTAGACCATCATGGCACAAGACTCAATAGCAGTGTACTTTATGGCCACACAATGCCAATTTAACACTTTCAGTAGTGCCAAACAACATCACTTGACTTGTTTGACCTTTGGACCCTAATTAATGTGCACAAAAATTGATAGAACAAGTCAGGTAAGAGTCACATACTGGTGGTCCTATGCCTGGAGGCCATTGGTACACTCACATGCACTCAGAAATGTGTTGTGGAAGCACACATTGCACATCTTGAACAGTGGTCAGAGCTCAAAATGATGAAATCTCTAAGGGATAAATGTGCAAATGAATAGGAGATGGCCCCTCAAGGCCTATTTAAGCTTGAAAACTAGGGTTTTTTGACCCTGCTTAGCTGTCCAACTAGGGTTTCAAACCGACAATCCTATTTTTTCCCAATTGAAGGTCATTTTGCATCATTTTTTTTATATTTTGGCATGCTTTTGGCATCCTGGACCCTTTTTGGACCCGTTGGGCACCTTGTCCTCTTTTTTCATGAGATCGCCCAAAAGACAAAATTTTCATTTGATCTCTCAAGGGGGAAGTATATCAGCATGTTTCTTCTCACTGAGGAAATAATGGGGCATTTAAAAAAATCAAAAATATTTGAATTTTTATCGTAGCAAGTCATTCTTTGAACCAATGCAACAGGTACATTACTTCAAAGAGGAGCAAAATGTAAACACGAAAAATATACCGATTGATCCTATACACCTGATCCTAATTTTACTAACACTGTTTCATCCTGAATCATCTCCTTTGCTAATCATTTAATTAAATAATCTCTATTTAATTAAATTCATCATATTCCATCTCTTAATTAAATAAATCAATTTTATTTGATTAAGTCATATTTTCCCTTTTAATTAAATAATTCATTTTTTTAATTAATCTCTAAAGTCATTCTATTAGGTTAAATAAATTAATCTTTATTTGATTTAATCTAGCATCATTCCTTTTAATTAAATAAATCAAATCTTATTTAATTAAGTCTAAATTCATTTTCTTCTCATTTTCATTTAAATTAATCCAAAAGTCCAAGTCAAAATGGTCAAATTAGCTAATCTCCCTTTAAATTAATCAAATCTTGATTAATGCTAATCTTAATCCATCAAATCCTCTAGCTTTTGCAACTTGTTCATGAAAATCATTTTAATTGATTTATTAAAACTTTAATTACTTTCAAAAGGCATCAAAAAGGGAATATTCTCCAAGTTTGAAAAATCCCTCCAAAAGGGGTTTGCACATCCAACAAGTCATTTAAGTTTCTTACATGTCCTTTGCCTTGAGTCAAGTGGCACTAACTTCATTTTCTTCTCCCTCCAACTTGTCATTTCATCAATTTTGAAATTCCATCTAATTGCATTTAATTGCACAATGACCAAAATGTGCTCCACCTTTGTCCACTCACATGTTGACAAGTGGATTTATGCTATTGGTTGGCATTTTATCCCTCATTCATCCATTTTGCCTCATCCTCCATATCTCTCATTTGTATTTTGGATCCACAACTTTAGGAAAAGTCATTATCTTGAGATTTTGAATTTTTTCATGCATTGTTCATCCATTTTCACATTTTCATAGCTAGGCTATGCAATAATTTCACCAAGGATCATCAAATCTTCACCAATCATCATTCAAGCTTGCTAGGAATTAGGAAAGGGCCATTTTCCACATCAAAATGGCACCAATTCCCCCATGGGATTGAGAGTTTGTTTGCATTAAATATGATTTGATATCTTTTATTTGTGTTCTTCATGTTATTTCTTGTTTTTTGTATTTCAAATGGATTTCATGGGGAATGTTGTTTCTAAATTGCATATTGGACTAATTGTGTGTTTATTCTTTGTGTTTGTGTAGGTCTAGGATCACCATTCACATATCCTAATAATAATGTGTTAGCTTTTACTACCTTGTGTATCAACTTGATTTTGAAGATGCACTCCTAGCGAAACTATTTCCTAGAACATTAAAAGATTTCCTAGCTTTTACCTCCAACATTCATAAATGTGCAAAATGATAGCCCACTAGTCATCCATACTAGTGTGTGAACCCCAATCCTAATACCTACAAAACAAAGAGAATAAACACCTTAAGTTAGATATTGCAAGCATGAACAAGGATTCCCCATGAAATCCATTTACAAACTTCAAAATAGGAAAGAAAACAATGAAGAACACAATAAAACAAGAAAATATAGATTCAATCCTAATTAGAATAGCAAACACATGATCCCATGGGGGAATTGGTGCCAATTTGATGTGAAATTTGGTCCTTTCCCAATTCATAAGATACAAGCTTGATATGTTGATGATGATTGATCCACTTTGTTGGTGAAGGATGAGAACTCCAAGCCAAAATCTATAAAAACCTAGCTAAGAACTCAATGGTGATAGATGAAAATGGCTAAATATTTTAGCATAATAACTTTGCATAATTTGTGGATATCAAATGAGGATATGAGCCCTTTATTTATAGAATTCCAAGATGGATGAATTTCAAAATTTGAGCAATGTGGGACTAACATTCATCCAATGGCATGATGCCACTTGTCAATCTATGAGTGGATGGAGGATGTGCAAGATTTGGGGATTGTGCCAATAAATGCTTATTTTTGAATTTCAAATTTGTTGAAATGACTTGCAAGAGGGAAGGGAAAATGCAATAAATGCCACTTGGCTCAAGGAAAAGGACAAGATGAAGTTATTGCCTTGTTGGATGTACATGTTGACTTGGAATTTTTTGAATTCAAATTGAGAGAATATTCCAAAAGATGCCTTGTGAGGAAAATAGAGATTTAATAAATGAATTAAATCTATTTTCATGTGCAACTTGCAAAATCTATAAGATGGGACATGAGATGAGATTAAATTAATCAAGGGTTAATTGATTTAATGAGAGAGGTTAGATGATGTGACCTATTTGACTCAAATTTATAGATTTATTTAAATCAAATAAGAGAGGAATATGATAAGAGATTAATTAAATAAGGATTTAGATTTATTTAATTAAAATAGATGGTAGTAGATCAAATTAAATAAGGTTTTAATTTATTTAATTTAATGGATAGACTTTAGAGATTTAATCAAATAAAATTAATTATTTAATTAAGTAGGGATAATTAGATCAGATGGATTGATTTAATTAACAAAAGAGAGTGACTTAATTAGATAAAATGATTTATTTAATTAAGGGAAGGAAATTGATGAATTTAATCAAATAAGGAGATTTGATTAAATGATTAGACCAAGGGATGATTCAGGATGAAATGATGTTAGTAGGTTGGGATCAAGTGCACAATGTCAATCGGTATATTTTATGTGTCTACATTTTTCCCCTCTTTGAAGCAATGCACTTGTTGCATTGGTTCAAAGAATAAATGATCTCGATCAAAGCCAAAAAAAAAGTTATTTAAAAGCTTGCCCCACTGCTGCATGGTGAGAGAAAACATGCCATTATATTCCCCCCTCAAGACATTGGACGAAAATTTTAATTTTTGGGTGATCTCGTGAAAAAAGAGGACAAAGTGCCTGAAAGGTCCGAAAAAGCTCCAAGAGGCAAAAAACGTGTCTAAATGCAATAAAATGATATAAAACAGGCCTCGACTAGACAACAACAGGTTTGGGGGTCCAAAACCCTAGCAAGACAGCCAATTAGGGTGAAAAACCCCTAATTTCTAGGCTTAAAAGGGGCCCGAGGGGTTACTTTCAAGTCACTTTCAAACACTTCCAATAGTAACCTCGTAATTTAAGCTTTGACCTCCTGATGATATGGCACAATGACAGCTTCCCCTACACATTTCTAATTGAGTTCGAATGTATCAGCGGCCACCTGGCATCGGGGCACCAGTAAGTGGTCCTTACCTGGTTTCTTTTTTCATTTATTGCTTCATTTAATGCTTTTAAAGGTCGGTCCTTCTGTAATGACACTATATAGTGCCGCTCAGAAATCAAATTGTGTCATGTGGTGCTAAATAGCGCCACGACGGTGCAGTTTGTAGTTTAAAAACTCTGACATTGAGCTCAGGGTTGGCGGGGGGATTTGAAAAGTGTGACGTGACGGTCCTAATTTCGCCCAAAGTGTGCCACTGGATGAGAAAGTGCACCACGACAGTGCAATTTTTCTCTTTTAAGCCCTAGCATTAGGGTTTGATTAGAAATCAAACTGTGATACCTTCACGAGTTGCACCATTGGAGGGGTTTTTTGAACACTTGATGAAGAATTTTTTTTAAAAATTTAACATGGTGACCTTCCTTGATGTAGGACGTGGCAAGGGAGCTCTACTCCCAAGAGCACAGGTCGCGGGACTTGGCTGGCTATTTGCAGGACTTGAGCGACAGGGACTAGGATCGACTTTGGATTGTGGGGTTATGGTACATTGCATATGCAACCCCTATTTTCACCCACCTAGGGATGCTGTCAGCGCTGACTGAGAGGTGGCACAATGAGACCTCTTCATTTCATCTTCCCACTGGCGAGGCCACCATCACCTTAGAGGACATTTGGTGGATTTTGAGATTGCCAATTCACAATCGCTAGGCGATTTTTGGCATGGAAGAGGGGCGCGAGGCCTGCTATAGAGTCCTTGCCACATACAAGATTGTATTTTGTGAGGGGTAGATAGAGCTCGAGTGGCACAAGATCGTGGCACCTCCCTACCGCTAGGTGATTGCAGCCATCATTTTGGGTCTCGTTGCACCTGATAGGCGAGGCCGATACTTTAGTCCCGACTGGGGATATTGTTGGGAGTGGATGGTGTGAGATAGGTTAGTTCATTTTGCTTGGGGGCATGTTCTTCTAACTTCATTATACAAAGACCTCCATGAGTATGTCTACATGGATGGCAGAGTGCTGGGAGCAAGGGTGACTCTTCTTCATGTCTAGGCATGGGAGCACATTTTTGTGCTTCAATAGCACGTTGTTTCAGTTTCGGCGATGCCAGACAATCCCCTCATGTGGCAATATAGAGGAGACGTGTCCTTCACACACACAAGCAAGCATGGGATCCCCTATTGGAGGAGGGTCCTTGACGAGATGCTTGACGAGATGCAGGTTTTTACCTGGCGACCCTACCTTGGTCGGCCCGAATGGGCCGACAATGCTGATTAGATATTCTATTGCCGCCAAGACCATTTTATGGAAGGGTGGGAGCACACCATGATTGAGAGGTACTTGCCTGGGTGCATGCAGCGTCAACTTAGGGAGCCACAGGATCGACTGGATGACGACTATGTGGTTGTCTTCGCCTGCACCGTGACAGAGGGTTCATGGGGGTGGTACATTCCTGCTTCAGGAAGTGGGTAGCTCAACTGTGGGCCTATGATCAGGGACTCACAGATCCAAGCATGACTCAGGCCTATAGGGATTAGTTTTGGCCTCTGCTTCGATTGATGATTCCAGGTGTAGTTCCAGATCAATGGAGAGTCAGAGGTAGAGGGGGGATGCTTGATAGGATCAGCTAGTTGTACCTCCAGTGCAGCTAGAGCAGGGAGATGTGCATATGCAGGAACAATAGCAGGTGCCACTAGTTCCACCACCACGAGTTGAGGATCAACCTCCGGTTCAGCCTCCAGTGCCACCAGTTGGACAGGTGGATCCTCGGGATGCACTAATTGCATAGTTACAGGCTCAGGTCTAGGCCATGGCAGCCAAAAGAGATCAAGCGAGGGCCGAGAGAGAGCAGCTCAAGGCTGAGAGGGATCAAGCCATTCAACAAAGACAGGCTGTAGAGCTATAGGAAACCACAAAGCTAGGTAGGAGATAGTAGCTAGAGAGCATGGAAACCTCCTCCTCCTAGGGTATGGTGTCAGTTCGATCCTTCAGGGATGTTGTTCGAGAGGCCGAGTACTACTGAAGGCATTATCGTGAGGTCATTCCCAGACCAGGACGGGTCCCAGAGTACTCAAAGCAGACCAGCTACAGACCAGCAGAGGGTCATAGTGACAGGGGTGAAGGCAGCATACACAGGGACAGAGCTTGACTAAGATGCTATGATACTTTTTGTGCCTTATGGGCTCATTTTTGATAGCCCGATGGTCCTTTCTGTACTAATTGACATATATGTATAGCGATATGATTTATTCTTGTATTATGACAGTTGTGTTATTAATGATATATATGAGCCGATTATGATTTTGATGAGATGCGATGTGCTCTATTTATTTATGCATGGATGATTTTACTTCTATATGTTGTGCAATGATGCTTTTATGGATGAATTTATTTCTAATGATATTATACAATGATTTAACCTATGGTATGTAAATGTAATTATGTGATGTACAACGATGTTGTCTCTATGATGATTTATTTGTGTTGATGTAAATGGGATGATCTGATATGTGATATGGATTGTAATATGCAAAATGATATGGAAATGATCTATGGTATATGCACAAAATGATATGTGGAATATGCTTATATATGAAATGATTATGTACACTTTGCATGTGATGGACTATTCTATTTATGCTTATGTGGAATGATTTATGCAATGGATGATTTATGATGCTATTTATGAGATGACATGGATGATGTAATATGAATGTGATGGTCATGATATGATGCAAATGAGATGGTTCTAAGTAATGCAAATGAGATGGTTTTTTAAGATGCTTAGAATAACAAAAGTTATTATCCTAAACATATTAAATGATGATGTATGTGATGCATTTTAATTTGATGTATTAGATGAACCTAATGTGTGAGATGATTTTATGATGTTATGCAAGTATGTATGCAAATGCATTAAATGCTTATATACCTATTGTTTATGATTATGCAAGAATGATTATGAAATGCTTATGTAAATGTTATGTGATGATTTATGTGATAAATGTAATATGATGCAAGGAATGGATGCGATGTAATGAAATGGATGCACATATTTTTGAAGAATGCTTATGATAACATGTTTATATGATGATGAAAATGCGATGCATATATTTCCTATATGATATGTTGATGCAATATGCTAATGATTTGTGGATGCAGGATTGATGATGGTGATGGTGATGATCAACTTCCATAGTACCTTGTTAGCGCAATGAGCAAGAAAAGAAGAAGTCACTTCAATAAGACAAAAGATGATGCAAATGCAAATGATGATGATGATGATGATTACTTTCCAAGGAATTGGGATTTTCAAAGGGCCAAATTTTCTTATGTTTGATAACACACATGGTACGATGCATCAAAGTATAGAAAACCAGGATGGCGTTGTACCTAGTGTGATGGACTTTGACTTGACAAGCAGATAGGAGTATCCTTGTTCACACCTGACATACAAAAACCTTGCTAGGATGCACTTTAGAAGTCTAAACACCTCAGACCAAAACATGGAAAGGTAAACCTATAAATGCAATAGTCAACAAGTTGTGCACAACCTCCTCCATACCTAACAAAGCAAGTATTCACCAAGGTTATATTACAAGAACATCCAACAAACATAGAAAAAAAAGAAGATAATGATTGTTTCCCCATTCCTATTTCTCTAAATCCTCTATTTGGGATATCATCGAGAAGTCCTTGGAATGCATGCAATAAGATAAGGAAAAAGATAAGGACAAAGTAAACAAACAAGTTGATGTTCTTCAATATTGCTAACCAAAGGAGGATGTGTTTTCTAAGGATAAGAACCGAAACTATTGCCAAAAGATAATGCCCATTGTAGGAAGGATTCATCCTAGGACATGTTAGTGGATGGTGGCACATCATTTCGTTTATCCAAAGCATTCTAAAAGACGATTGATATGGGACCAATTTGGATGATGAGTTATCGACACAAAGAGTTGACCAACTTGTTTACACACTCACCTAGACCTAAGACTTGACGATTTGAGTTTTTACATTTGACTTGCTAGACTTGTTTCTGATTGCCTTACCAAAGATTGAGGATGATCATTTATTTTGAGTGATGTTTACTGCGGGTGCAAGCGAGATGAGATGGATGAATTTTTTCAAATATTTGGATGTTTTTGATCTTTTTGAGATGTTTTGAGGTTGTTTTTGGTATTTTTCGAGATTTTTCAAATGTTTTGATTTTTGATTTTTCAAATGTTTTGGGATTTTCTGAGATTTTGAATAGGAGACTAACCTAAGGACCTATCCTAGGGGCCTTAGGGGCTGATCAATAGATTAGCCTTGCCTACGTTATACACGTAGAGACCATGTAGTTCAACTGACGACTTGACCAATTTATAGATGAAGATATACATGATGAAATGCCAATTTATTATGACAGACTCCTATAAGACTGACCTATATGTCTTGGGGGATGATCAAAGATCAACCTTGTCTACATTCAAGCTCAGAGACGACGTAGTTCGACAAGACGATCTTGATTTTTTTGGCTTTTTTGATGATTTTTTGACATGTTTTTGGGATTTTCTGAAGTTTTGATGTTTTTGAATTTTTTGATATTTTGATGGTTTTGGATTTTTTGATTTTATGATGTTTTTGGATTTTTGGATTTTTTGATTTTTTTTTGATTTTTTTGATTTTCTGATTTTTTTGGATTTTTTTTTGGATTTTATGATGTTTTTGGATATTCTAATTTTGAGGATTTTAAGAACATACATGAATCTGATCCTATAAGAACATGCCCCCAACATGATGCAATAGACTACTCCGATAAAGGAAGGACAGATTGACCTTGAGGATGAGCCGAGTAGTTTTAGGGGGGATCATGATACAAAAATAGGACCAAGCTATGGTGCAGATGCGAGTGGATGAGTGATGGATGGAGACCCAAATGCGATGGATGATGGAAGCATTATGGATGGATGATGTAGAACAAGCCGTAAAGATCTTGGTGGATGGAAAGTGCTTATTTACACAAGGTGCCTATTTTCCAGGTTTTCACCAAGTTACTTGCCCAAAGTGCCACCAAAGAGGTTTTCACTAGAGGACGATTTTTTCTCTTTACTATTTTTGATCCTTTTTCTTATTTTTTTTAGTTTTATTTTTTGGATTTTCTGCTTTTTTTGATTTTTTTGTTGTCACCAAGACACCTGTTTGCTAGGTTTTCGCTGAAGTAACCATTTTTTTAGGGCATTTTCTAATTTTTTGGTTCTATACCTTAAAAGATTTAGGCATAAAACTTGTTGAGATGAGAGCTATTCATGGGCTCTTGCAGAGGTTCCCCTTCAGGTGTTGATAACTGATATACCCCTGACTTGTAACTTTCTGTGATAACAAATGGTCCCAACCTATTGGGTTCAAATTTTCCTTTGTTGCTTGGGTTTGGGACATTCTTCTGATTTTCTTTTAATACCAGTTCTCTGACTTGGAATGTCCTGCTTCTAATTTTCTTATTGTAGCTCCTTTTGAGTCTATTCTGATAGACTTGCAAATGATTCAAAGCATCTATACGTCGCTCATCCAGTAGCTCTAGCTCATTTAGTCTTGATACTTGGTACTCTTCATCTGTGATGAGGTTTTGTAATGATATCTTGAGTGATGGGATCTCGATCTCAATGGGGAGTACTGCTTCTGATTCGTAGACCAGGGAGAAAGGGGTGGCACCAATAGGTGTATAGATGCTAGTTCGATAGGCCCAGAGGGAAAGATTAAGCTACAAATGCCAGTCACGACCTGCGTCATTGACTGTTTTCTTAAGGATTTTTAGAATGGTTTTGTTTGTAGCTTCTGCTTGGCTGTTGCCTTGGGGATAGTATGGGGTGGAGAAGCGATGCTAGAATTTGAATTTTTCACATAAGTCATGGACCTCCTGATCCTTAAAAGGTGTTCCATTATCTGAGATAATGGCTTGTGGAACACCATATCAGCAAATGAGATAGTTTAGGATGAACTTAGAAATTTTCTTTTCAGTTATATACGTCATGGGTATGGCTTCCACCCACTTAGTAAAGTACTATGTTGTGGTTATGATGAATTTGTGGCCGTTAGATGAAGTGGGCATGATTTTTCCAGTGAGATCAAGTCCCCACTATGAAAAGGGCCATGGTGTGATGATAGGATGAAGCTCTTGAGCTGGAGCATGGATGAGGTCCCCATGCTGCTAACATTGTAGACATAATCATGTGCTTCTCTTTCCATTGTGGGCCAATAATACCCCATCCTCAGCAGTTTCTTGGCTATGGTCATTCCACTCAATTGTGAACCACAGATATCGTTATGTACTTTAGTTAGAGTGGTTAATGCCTCCTCAACATTTAAGTAGTGCAGTAGGGTTCCTTCTATGCTTCTACGATATAGGGTATCTCCTAGGATGACAAAGCGGGATACCTTTTTAACAAAGGCTCATTTTAGGTTTGAGGGTAAATCGGTGGGTATGACTCCTATACGAAGGTATGTGTAAATGTCATGATACCAAGGATCACCGGGACCAATGATTTCACACACATATTCTGATTTTGGTACCTTGAATGCAGGAACAAGAAGCTGCTCAATCAGGAATTCATATTTTGGAACGTTGTGAGGGATGTCAAGCAAGGATCCAATTGTTGCCATGGCATCTGTTGCTTTGTTGTTGGTTCTGGGAATCTGCTCAAATGTAATTTTGATGAAGGATTCTTTGAGAGTTTCCACCAATTTCTTGTATGGAGTGAGCTTGTCATCCTTGGTCTGGTATTCATTGTTCACTTGATTTATGATTAACTGAGAGTCTTCGTACACTTTAAGAGTTATGATGTTCCATTGCACTACTATTCTGAGACCTATAGTCAAAGCCTCGTATTCTGTGATGTTATTGGTGCAAGGAAATGCCAGTTTGTAGGACCTTGCTATGCAATACCCTTGTGGGGTGATGAAGAATATGCCAGCTCCCAATCCATGCTATGTGTTTGAACCATCAAAGTATAGTTTCTAGTGGTTAGCTACGTTGAGATTGATAATAGATTCATCTGGAAACTGAGACAAGAGGGTTCTCTGAATAGATTGGTGCTTCTACAAGTTGGTCTAGGATGACTTGGCCTTTGATTGCTTTCCTCTCCACATATTCAATGTCATATTCTGATAGTATCATCACCCATTTTGCCATTCTTCCTGTGAGCATTTCCTTTTGATAGTAGATACTTGAGAGGGTCAATTTTGGCAATGAGTTTTATTTTATGTGCCAACAGGTAATGCCTGAATTTATGAGATGCAAACACTACTGCGAGGTATGCTTTCTCGATGAATGAATAGTTTAGCTCATGACCAACCATTGTCCTGTTGATGTAATAGATAGCCCTTTCCATTCCATTTTCGTCATGCTGAGCTAGAAAAGCTCCAAGGGCTGTTGTTGTTGCTAACACATATAATATCAATGGTTTCTTTGGGATGGGTGACATTAAGACTAGTGGTGTTAGTAGATATTCTTTGATTTTTTTAAATGCCTCTTCACACTTGGTATCCCATTTGTACACTACTCCCTTGTGGAGTAGGTGAGAATATGGGTTTTGTTTGTCTGCTAATTGTGCTATGAATCTTCGAATGGATTGGAGTCTGCCTTGGAGACCTCTTAATTGCTTTAATGTTTTTGGCACCTCCATCTCGAGGATTGCTTTTACCTTTGCCGGATCTACCTCGATACCCCTCATTGACACTATATATCCTAGGAGCTTTCCTGATTGTACACTGAATACACACTTCTTAGGGTTTAATCTGACCTTGTACTCCTCCATCCTATCAAAGATGGCACTAAGGGTTTCTATGCGATCTTTTCTCTTTCTAGACTTGGCTAGAATGTCGTCAACATAGTCTTCTACTGTCTTATGGATCATGTCATGGAATATCAATGTCATGGCCCTTTGGTATGTTGCTCCTACATTCTTTAAGCTGAATGGCATCATATTCCAACAATAGGTCCCCCATGGACAAGTGAAAGTTGTTTTATGTTGGTCCTCTTTAGCTATCATGATCTAATTGTACCTTGAGAATCCGTCCATTAGTGACAACATTTCATGTCCCACTATCATGTCTACTATCATATCAATTTTTGGAAGCGGGAAGTCATCCTTTGGACATGCCTTGTTCAAGTCCCTAAAGTTTGTTCAGATTCTAATGTTCCCATCGGGTTCTAAAACATGCACCAAATTTGACACCCATTTTGGATAATCTATTGGTCAGATGAATCCTACATCTAATAGCTTTTTTAACTCCATTTTGACTAATAGGGCAATTTGAGGGTGCATTTTTTGAAGCTTTTTTTTGACAGGCTTTGGTTCTGGATACACTGCTAAGTGATGAACCATGGTCTTTGGATCAAGGCCTAGCATGTCAGCATAATTCCATGCGAAGTTTATTTGTCTTTCCCTTATGAAGACTACTAGGAGCTCTTTCTCTTCTGATAGTAGTGATTCCACATAGAATGTGATGTGCGAGGTCTCCTCTGTTCCTAGGTTGACTGGATTGCATTTTTCAACCAAGACTGTTGACTTTTCTTGATGAATAGCTCTTAAAGGAAGATTGAATCCCCCATCCTCGAGCACCTCGGAGAGGTTTTCACCATTGGATATGTCCTTTCTTTTTACTTTTTTTTGGTCAAAGAGTGCTACAATATGGTTTTCACTCAAGGACTTGGATATTATTCTTAATTTCTCACTTTTGTGACTGAAGAATTCAATCATTTCCCCATAATAGGCATGTGTGTCCAACTCTATTATGAACCCTACTTTATGATCCTCGTCTAGAATGTTATCTCGCAGTCCCATGAATTCTGAGAGTGCCTCATCTTTTTTGAATGTATCAAGAACTAGTGGTCCTTGTTGGTCATAGTCGATGAGTTGGGGATATACTAAGCGGATCTCATGATTCTGGTGGTCTGGTTCAAAGGATAGGGTACTAATCATGCAAAGAGTGTTATCTTCAAATAGCCTAGGTAAGCTGGATGTGGGGTCCTCATCATCGCTACTACTATAGACATCGGTTATATCAAGGGTATAGTTGTCTAGAACATGACCTGTGGATACTGGTAATCATAGTTCTGTTGCGGTTGGTTGACGAGGATTATTAACCAGTCTAACTGGAGGACTTCAGCCTTGTATGGTTATACTCGGAGGGGTACATCCAAGGCCAAGATTTGTTATTGGTCACGTCTCTGGCATGATAGGTATTATGAGCCCATTGTCGTTTTGTCCCAGTCTTTGATTTCTATCATGGCCCATTGCGAGCATCATTTGTAGACCCTTGCTTATGTCATCCATTGGTAAGTCTGGTATTGGTCTTTTATCTTGATATAACATATGAGATGGATCTACCTCAATAACCTTCTGGCCAAGGTCTCCCCAGCTTGTGAATTAGGGATAGTCTTCAGGAGACATTTGGGATGTGGAAGCTTCATTTATTTGTGGGCGTCCCCATGATCTAGGAGATTGTGGTAACTCTCCTACCATAAAGGCATTATTAGGGATTTTGTAGTTTCCACAGCCATTATCTTGGATAATGAGCTTGATGCTAGAGATGGTGGGGATGGCAGGACTGGCGGGTGTCTCTGTCGCAGAAGTGGATGCAAGAGTGGCGGGATCGATGTATGGTGTGGATGGGCCCTCATCATTTTTTGGTACTTGGGGGATTTTGTAATGCTTTGCTTCAAGATTTTTACAGTATGAGAAAGGTTCGGGATCTCCATGGATGGTCACTTCTTGTCTGTCATGTGTAAATTTCACATATTGGTGGAAAGTGGATGCTACTACTTTCATTGCATGAATCCATGGGCATCCTGGGAGGATATTATATGGCAAGTCAAGGTCCAGGACGTAACAAGTGGTTTCCATGAGAGCTGGCCCTACTTGAATAGGGAGTTTGATAATGCCCTGAGACACTCTTTCTTGATCGTCATATACTCTTATTGTGATACCTAAGTTCCCTTTGTCAATGGAATCCTCTAATATTTTCAATTGCTTGATGAGACTGAGAGAACATATGTTTAAGCCCGCACCTCCATCCACCAAGACCCTTTTAAGTTTACTCTTATGTACTATGGCTTCCAAGTGAAGTGCACGGTTGTGAGATGGTTGAGCGGGGAAATCCTGGTCAAAGAATGTGAGGAGATTAGGTGTAATGATGTTTCTGACCATAGCTTGGAATTTCTTTGCATCAAGATCTGCGGGGACAATAGATGAGGCCAACGCTTCTTCAAGGATTTTCCGATGGGCAGATGAGATTTTTAACAACTCCATGATGGATATTTGTGATGGTGTTCTCTTGAGTTGATCTAGGACATTATAGCCATTAGGAATAGATCTAGATGTAGGGACTTTGTTTGGCTGGGATGACCCTGCGATGGATACTTTGTCGCCTCTTGTGGTGACTCCACAATCGGCATGGGCACCTTTGATGGTTATTACCATGTAGTTTTCATCTAGGGAGGGGACGATTGTTTCATACACATGATTTATGTTTGAGTGGGTTCCTTTCCCTTTATCATTTTTATTCCCTTCGTTGCCATGATTCAGCATCAGATTCATATATATCTTAAGATCTTGATTTCCTATAGGTTGTTCCATGTTTATGATTCTTTTATCGATGAGATCTTGAGTGATGTTTTTCAATATCATGCAACTGTTTGTGGTATGGCCTTTGATTTTATGGAATTCACAAAGTTGATTTTCATTATACCAAGGAGGTTTCACATCCGGTTCTTGGTAATTCTCAAAGGTAGGAGCCTTGATGAGTTTTTCATCTCTTAGATTTTTCATGATGTCTTCAAATGGCTCCCCCAAAGTGATGTACTTTCGCTTGGGATAACTCTTATTCCTTTTGGGTGGTCCCCTTTGGTCATTAAGATTGTTGATTGTCAGATTGTTGTTTGGTTGTATTATTGCGTGATGATTGTTTTGGTGTTGGATTTGGATTTGTGGTGTGGGTGTATTTTAGTGAGGAGCACTAATGACCACCTTGGCATCAATGACACCATCATTATTAATGTTTTTGTTCCTTTCCCACGTGCGAGGTTTATCATTGTAATCAGATGGTGGGCGGTTGTTTTGTTGTTCAGGGTATGATGTTGATCCCGTGGGTTGAGTCATAAGGGCTCTTTCGATGCTGAGCGCCTTGGGGATCAATTGGTCATATGTGGTGATTCCCTGAACCTTGAGATGAAATTCCAAGAGGCCGTCAAGGTTGGCTATGATGGTGCAAAATTTTTGTTCCTCAGGCATGGTCCACTTGCTTTGATTGGCCTTAGATCACCATCATTGTAGAAATGAGGTGAATGATTCACCCTTTCCTTGTTTCAGAGCTAAGAGTTCTTCTAGACTAACATCCATTGCAATGTTGCATGCATAATTTTTAATGAATGTGTCTATAATTTCTTGGAATGTCCTAATGCTTGAAGGTAGGCGAGAGAACCATTCCATAGCATGGCCTACCAAACTCCTAGGAAATAATCACATCAGATAAGTATAGTCGTATGCAACTTCCATGCAATGAACCTAGAATTCCCTGATGTGATCTTTAGGGTTTCCCGTCCCTCGATATTTGTCAAATTTGGGGATCTCAAATCCCTTGGGAAATGGTTTCATTACTAGGCTCCTATCAAATGGATATAGACACAAGTTGCTTGGTTTCTTTGTTGTTCACCCTGATTGAAGGTCAAGCACTTGTTGCGAGAGCAACCTGATTTGTGTCGTTACATCATTTTGCGGATCAGGGGGTGGGATGAAGGTGTTTTGGGGTGTTTCGATTGTGGGTTGGATGGATGGGTTGTGTGGTGTATTGTTCAATGGTATTTGGATGTTCTGCCTAGCTAGGTAGGCTTCCACTTGTTGTTGTATGAACAATGCTTAATGTTGATCTTGTTGTTGTTGTGCTAAGATTTGTGCTTGTTGTTGTGCCTATTGTTGTTCCAACAACACTTGTTGTTGTGCTTGTTGCTATTCCAACAACACTTGTTGTTGGGCTGCCAAATGGGCTACTTATTGCTGCTCTTGATGTTGCTTTATTGCTTGCTAATATGCTTGCAATTGTGATGCTTGTCTTTGTGCAAGAAGTTGTGCTTGTGCTTGTGCCTACTGTGCTTGATATTGGGCATTTTCTTGAGCTTGATCTTGTGCTTGCACTGCTTGTGCTTGGGCTTGTGCTTGAGCAGCCTTTTGTGCTTGCAATGTGGCTTGGGTTGCTTGAGCAGCTTGCACAGCTTGAGCAGCTTGTTGTTGTTGTTGTTGTTGGAATAATGCTTGGGCTTGTTGCACTTGTAGTATAGCTTGTGCTGCTTGGGAGGCTTGCACAACTTGAGCAGCTTGTTGAGAAACTAGTTGTATGGCTTTTTTTTTTGCACTTGTTGGAATCCCCTTTGAAAAGAAGCTTGCAATGCCATGTTGTATTGGCTTGATGTGGTGGAATTTGGTAGTGGTGGGGATGGTGGTGGATTTAGAATGGCGTTTGTGGTGAGTTATGATGTCGTGTTGATGTTTTGAGGGATGGATGGTGGTGTTGATGTGATTGGACATTGAGAGAACATGCTTTGCGATGTTAGGGGGGTGTTTGATGATGTTGCAATTGCTTGTGCATTTGCCATCTTTTGTTACGATATCAATGACAAGTTTTGAGCATTTGTCATAATGCTTTGATTGATACTTGGTAGAGGGGGAAGCCCTAAACCAAGGAGTGATGTGGATGATGATGGCAATGGTGGAAGAGGTGGAAATGTGAGGGGTGCGAGTTCTTGTGAAAATGTTGTGGTGTCGAAAATGCCCCCTGGTCTGAACATGTCTCCTTCCTCTTGCGAATTTGTGAGGAGAGGATTTTGAGGTGTTGCATGAAAAAATGATGATGATGGATCATGATGGAAAGTGAGAGGAACATTCTTATGTAATGGGTTTTCAAGTATGTTTTGTTTCAATGTGGTATTTGCATCCAAGTTTTGATTATTGACAAGGGGGTGTGTTTGAATAGCATTGAGAAATGCATTTCCATTATTAACATTGGGTTGGGTTGGAGCAAATGATGTCACGATTTGCAGAATGTTTTGGGTGATGTTTAGGGATGGGGGTGTAGATGAGATGGGAATGGTGGATGAGATTGGAGGAAAATATGTCTCCACTATGGTACTCATGTCAATCTGAAGGTAATTTGGCCCCTTGTTTTGCTAGTTCAAGCATGTATAATGAAGGGTTAAGTATCATCATGATGTTAATGATCTTATGGTTCTCCAGATTTTGGAGCATTTCAGTTATTTCTTCATGAGACATCCCAAAGGTAAGATCCTCTCCTTGGGTTTCCTCTTGCGGATTTTGTGATGATGAGATTGTCAAAGGATTGCTTGATTCGGTATGATTCATTTCAACGTTTGTTTGGCTACAATCACTTGAAGCAGGTGTTTCTTTGTTGGATTCCATGCTCTTCTTGTATTGAGATCTAGTTTGAACCATAAAAGAAGGATAAATTTTCAAGAATATGGGAGATGAATCTCTTGACTCTTTGGATTGATCTTTACTTTATGTCCAAAGTAGAAAATTTTAGGATATCTTAAGGATCAAGAGGTGTGATAGGATGATGATGTAAGGGAGGGATGATGTGGATGTTTTGGTCTTCTGATAAATCTTGATGGGGATACTAGGCTTTTAGGACTTTCGGATATGTTTCAGATTTTTGGTTTTGATTTTCCTTTTGGCGTTGTCCTTGATTTTGATTGATTTTAATTGCTTTTGATTTTGAACAAAAAGACCCTAAGATGTTGGATGATTATCTAAGGGATAGATTTTTTCAAAGGATGATGATTTCAATATGTGTAGGGAGAAGGATGCATCTACCCACACCTATTCAAACAAGATGATAGTTTAGCAAAGCATACGAAGAAGGATGCATCTACGTATACCAAACTAAACAAGATGATTTTGATGACTTTGACTAAGCATATGCAAAAGGATGCATCTACACATACCTAGCCAAAGATGATTTTGAAATTTTTTTCAAGGATTTAGTCTCAAGGATTTGATGATTTTTTATTTTGCCAAAAATCCTAGCATTAAGGATGATTTCAAGATTTTTCAAAAGGTGATAGTAAGATGATTTTGTTTTTCTGTTTTGGAGGATGGAAAAGATTTTGATTTTCTTTTGATCCTAAGATGAACTTAAAAAAGACACTTTGTTTGCCTAGACCTAGGTATTGATGAACATGCAAATGCTTCCTAGAAACCTTTATAACCAAAGAATGATTCAATTTGGACATACATTTTCAGATTTCCAATGGTTTTCGTTTTGGGACTTGGAATTTTTGAGAATCACGAGGCTTCAACACACATGAAAGTTCATTTTTCTTAGCTTTGCTTAATGGCTTTATTTTTCCAAAAACACTTTCTTTGATTAAGTTTTCAAACTAAGATGTCCAATGTATTAATTTATTCAAACCCCACAAAGTATGT
This sequence comes from Sequoia sempervirens, assembly GCA_007258455.2. Classification (NCBI taxonomy): domain Eukaryota; kingdom Viridiplantae; phylum Streptophyta; class Pinopsida; order Cupressales; family Cupressaceae; genus Sequoia; species Sequoia sempervirens. Next base: position 44,744,813 of record VDFB02256132.1, read on the forward strand.
TACGTGGAAATTTGATGAACTTAAAGCAAGGGTTTACCTATTGTTTACTTAAGTAGACAAATCGAGATGCAATCCAATGCTTAGAAACCTCTAAGGATGTAAATCCCAAGGGCAAGCAATAACATATGGATTGAGTCAATTGTATTTGTCTCCAAAAGGGTTTGAAATTTGGATGATGATGTTAAGTGTTTGTTTTCAAGATGTTTTCGATCAAGCAATGCATTTTGTAACCCAAGAATAAGTACAATCCTATGGATGTGTAAGACAATATTTGTTGGATTCCCACTTGGACAAGTCCAGCTATGCTTATCTCTAGTGAATGGTTAGATGCTTGAACCCACTGGCTCCCCTCCATGACACTCACTTATATAGAGCAGCCAAGCATCAACAACCATGAAACTCCCATGGCATGCTTTCCATTTCTACTAAAAGACTGTAAAAGTGTGGGGTGGCTTCAGAATGACCGTTCTTGCACCAACAAATAGATCAAAGGATTTTGGAAAATTATAGCACATGGGTTTTAATAAGGACTTTCTGTTCATGGAGATTGACCCATACAGTAAGAGTCCCCTTTCGGATCCATCTTGTTGGAATTAGTTGTGTGATATTGGTGTTTACTCCAATACCCACATTTATATCCCGGTTGGAAATACTCTTGGCTTTAGAGTGTTACCAATTGAGTTGTTCCCTTGGGTGAGTAATTTTTCCCCAAGGCAGACCCTCTAGGATAAACAAAAGCAAGTGAAAACAATATTCGTAACTCGATCAATCTTTGTTGGCAATAAAGATAGAATATATGCAATAATGTCCCCACTCACACTTGCACAAGATTTTCTTCAATTTTAAAACCCAAAGATGAAGTGTGGAGGTGATTGATTTGTCTCACCCTAAAGTCATGAAAAAGGCCTTTTGATTCTCAAGATCACTATAAAGGGCGCGAGAAGTGCATACGTCCTTTTTCAATGAATTTAGTTTAAGCTTTCACGAAAACAAAGTTGCACTTGTTCTTTTTAGAGCACCAAAATACAAATCATAGAATTTTTGTTCAATTTGTTAATCAAATAAAAAAACTCTAGTATGTTGTGATCCTAATGTTCATTTTAGCCTTTTGCAAGAAATGAAAAGATTCTTTTTAAACCCAAATAAAATTAGTGTCCTACGAAAGAAGTGATAACAATTTCTTAAAAGTGTTAAGCAAACACTAAAGTGTTCAAAAACACTTAGATTTGATGAAACATCCTCCTCATGCTTCTCCTTTCTTTATTTACGAATTCCAACCTACAAGGGAGAAAACCAGTCAGATTCTAGAAAATACAGAGATTAAACAGTAGAAAACATAAGACAAATTGATCATTAATTAAAAATAACGTGCTAAAATTTCATTTCCACTTTTTACTCCCTACCAGCGGCACAACCCATGACTGCATCAGAGTTTGATTTCTAAGCGGTGCTCTTAGAGTGCTGCTTACTAGTCAGTGTTGCTCTATGTCGATACAGTGAGCTCAACTGCATCGCATTTTTTCCCAGCGTTGCAGTTTGTTTTTTTTTTAAATTCCTGCGAGTCAACCAGTCAAGTAGCGGAGTTTATAATTCAAATTTTTTGGCAGGACGAGTCCAGCGTCACACTTTGAGTTTCCCGTAGTGCTATATAGCAACGCTGAAGATTCAACGGTGCCAAAACAGCGACACTGAGCTCTCAGTGTTGGAATTTTCTGTGTATAAGCAAAAACGTGGAAATTTTGGGAAAAGCGATTAAAGATGAGATGCAACCCTCCTAGCGCCAAATGTGTGAACCCCAATCCTAATACCTACAAAACAAAGAGAATAAACACCTAAAGTTAGATATTGCAAGCATGAACAAGGATTCCCCATGAAATCCATTTACAACCTTCAAAATAGGAAAGAAATCAATGAAGAACACAATAAAATAAGAAAATATAGATTCAATCCTAATTAGAATAGCAAACACATGATCCCATGGGGGAATTGGTGCCAATTTGATGTGAAAATTCTCCCTTTCCCAATTCCTAAGATGGAAGCTTGATATGTTGATGATGATTGATCCACTTTGTTGGTGAAGGATGAGAACTCCAAGCCAAAATCTACAAAAACCTAGCTAAGAACTCAATGGTGATGGATGAAAATGGCTAAATATTTTAGCATAATAACTTTGCATAATTTGTGGATATCAAATGAGGATATGAGCCCTTTATTTATAGAATTCCAAGATGGATGAATGCCCAAATTTGAGAAATGTGGGACTAACATTCATCCAATGGCATGATGCCACTTGTCAATCTATGAGTGGATGGAGGATGTGCAAGATTTTGGGATTGTGCCAATAAATGCTTATTTTTGAATTTCAAATCTGTTGAAATGACTTGCAAGAGGGGAGGGAAAATGCAATAAATGCCACTTGGCTCAAGGCAAAGGACATGTAAGATGAAGTTATTGCCTTGTTGGATGTACATGTTGACTTGAATTTTTTGAATTCAAATTGAGAGAATATTCCAAAAGACACCTTGTGAGGAAAATAGAGATTTAATAAATGAATTAAATCTATTTTCATGTGCAACTTGCAAAATCTAGAGGATGGGACATGAGATGAGATTAAATTAATCAAGGGTTAATTAATTTAATGAGAGAGGTTAGATGATGTGACCTATTTGACTCAAATTTATGGATTTATTTAAATCAAATAAGAGAGGAATATGATAAGAGATTAATTAAATAAGGATTTTGATTTATTTAATTAAAATAGATGGTAGTAGATCAAATTAAATAAGGTTTTAATTTATTTAATTTAATGGATAGACTTTAGAGATTTAATCAAATAAAATTAATTATTTAATTAAGTAGGCATATTTAGATCAGATGGATTGATTTAATTAACAAAAGAGAGTGACTTAATTAGATAAAATGACTTATTTAATTAAGGGAAGGAAATTGATGAATTTAATCAAATAAGGAGATTTGATTAAATGATTAGACCAAGGGATGATTCAGGATGAAACGATGTTAGTAGGTCGAGATCAAGTGCACAATGTCAATTGGTATATTTTACGTGTCTACAACTAGTTCACCATATTAAATAAATTCATAAAACATCTCACCTAACATGATCTAGTGACACATCAAATTTTACAAACATGAGATCATTACAACAAATTTCAAACTTAAATGAAAACTTAACTAATAGTAAACCTCCAACATACCTAATACATAGCCCATTTCTATTTTCTATGTTAATGAACCTATCTTACAACACATTGGGATACCTCATTTTCAAAAATACAATGGTAAACAAGATCCTAATAATAATGTGTCAGCTTTTACTACCTTGTGTAGTGACTTGATTTTAAAGATGCATTCCTAGAGAAACTATTTCCTAGAATAATAAAAGATATCACATTGGGTTGGTTTTTCCCATTGTAAAATAAATTAATTACTTCCTTCATGCAACTTGTTAGTGATTTCCTACAACACTTTCAAGAAAACATTGGTCCTCAAGTAATGTTAATGGATTTAGTTTATTGTAAACATATACTTAAAGAAAAGATAATAAACTTTATAGGTTGATACCAATCACTTTATTCACAAATCTCCTATAGTCTTCCAGATACTAAAATTCAAAGGGTGTTTATAGGAAATATACAACCTAATATTAGATATAAGATATTATTAATAAATATACATCTTTTACACACTTGTGTACAACCATGATTATCTAATATTGGTTAGTCAATATGAAGGAACAACTTCATCAACTCATACTAGTCAATCTAAATTTGTGCATCAAAATAACTACTTATCAACCCTTACATGGTGCATGCAAGAGGTTCCCTATCCATTGGTGTAGCCACCAAGGGATAAAGAACCATTTTTGGGATAGGTGGTACATGGTTTTTGACCATCATACATACAACAAAAATGAGGTGCCATAATACATTTTGAAGGAACTATATTATGAGTTTTTCCTCAAAAAATCCCAAACTATTTTGACATGTGTGAGTTCTAGGGTAGAGGTGGGTGTTCCCCATAGGATAGAGTGGGGGCATGTATTGACCCACAACGACTATCAAGACTACTCCATAGACTAGAGTATGAGGAAGTGACTATCCCTTATATTGTGAAGGAGAGTTTTGAGGTGGATACATTGCATTCGATCAAATCCCTCACTCAAAGCCTCATACAAAATACTAGGCCTCTAGCACATGTGAGGTGGGAAAGTCTTATAGGAATTCAATTCCACCTCATTTATGTCAAGCTTGTGGGTCACTCTATGTTTATGATCTTGAGGATAGTCAAGATGCATGTGTCCAGGATACATTTGTAGCTAATCAAATGGTCATGGCATATGTCCTCTTGAGTGATACATTCAGCTTTAATAGTCAAGTAAATGTCAACAAGTTCATTCAATTTAATTTATTAAATTTAATTTTTCAAATGTAAGATTAACTAAATTAGTTGAATGATTATAATAAAATGTTAGGGTCATAGTATTCAACCTACTTCCAATAGTCCTCCACCTCCATTTTACATGATGGGATCTAGTACAAAGGTATACAACTAGTAAAGAATTATAAATATTGCATGTGAATAGTGGAACATTATATAAATGGTATTCTTATATCTCACTTTAGATGTTGAATAGGTTAATTTTGGACCTTCAAAAACAATACTTGAAAATGGAGGTGGTCATCAAAGTTTCACGTAGGCAATACAAATAATTTTTAATTTTAAAATAAAAAAGCTATGTTTCATAATTGAATAATTTTTAATGACTTGGAGGTTCTAGATGGTTTGTCAGTATACTTTGTGATATTTAATTAATTTTATTTCACGTTGTTATGTACTTCATAATATATTATTTTTATTTGATCATGTTGTTGATCTCCAAAAATATAGGATAGTGGTGTTAGTTATTTTTCCACCCTCTATAGAACTCTTTATTGTATTAACTCTTTGGACCTCGATGGAAAAAACCCAATAAATTGTCTAGGAAAAAAATTAATACCTAGGGCTAATTTGGATGATATTGATCATTCATTGATTCCAATCCTATATGACACTAATCTACCTTGTCTATCTAACCAAGGCCATGTTTATAGGTGTGAATTTCTATTCACACTCATGATCTTGATCCACTTAAATACAAAATCAAAACCAACAAATTAATTAACTAGGCCCATCATACACTATAGTCACAAGCCAACTTTGTATAAATATTTGCACTTTGATGTTATTTAGGTGTATAAAAGAACATTCATTTCACTCATTTTGATAATTCTACTTGAATAAGGTAATCAATACTTGAACATTCATTTTCATCTACATTCAATACTAAAATCAAGCAACAAAACTAATAATACTCATGTTACTTGCATGCGAATCGTGTAAAAATGATCTTAATATTCATTTATGTGTCAAATATTTCTATCTATGAGGGTATTTGAAATTCCAATGGATTCATAGATAGGAATTAAGATTTTGATAAAGAATATCACTATCTAGTAATCTAGTTTTAAATGAATTCAGATGCATACTTTAGAGATCTTGAAAGATCAAGTACATCATTATACAACAGGTTCATAGTCACAATTTAGGTTTATTATTGCAAGGTTAATATATCACTAATACAAAATAGATGTTTTTATTTATATCCACATACAAGACTATGTAGAACATCTTTTGATTCTAAGAAACCTAAACTTCACTATCTTCATTAATCAACATTCATCCCTTTAAATAATGCTAAGTATCCTATATCTATTAACTTTTATTTCTAACAAAACTCTTCATTCCTTAATATAGTTTAATTTGATACATTTATTTACCTCATTAGCCCAATGAACTTTATTTATCCTTTATAATAGTACATTGTATTATATAGTGTTAAATTTATATAATTATTTTATGGCTAAGTATTTCATAAAACTCTTTCATTACCCTCAACCACCATTAAATAGTGAAGATACATTATGAAGTTTTCATTCAATCAAAACATGGTGCATAGTACTTCATGTTTATGATCACACAATTTTACCCCAAAAGATACACCACTTCTCACAATACATATTATATAATCTTGTATTGGTCATAAATTTTAAATTGTGATAATGAAATGGTATTCATATGGAAATCTATTAGGTTCAAAATATTTTAGTGTTTCTATTTCTATAGTAAACATCATATTATACAAAAAAAAAATCACATTCTCAACTAAGTATTCACTATGTAATGGTAAAATATAAACTCTAATCTAGCCATGATACATTAAATCCTAATAAATCCCCTTATTATGTCATATTCACTATAGTTATGGTATTCATAACTAGAATAAAACTAACACAACAATCCATTAACAACCTATTAAACTATGAAGCAATATATTTGTTCAATAAGTACTCAAAATTTTGTTAACTATGACATACACTATAAGCCATGACTTGCATCATCCTCAATACAGTCACACTCGGTTATTCAATTTAATAGGGGATGCATCCAATTGTTCACCATATTTACATTGGTCTCACTATTGTAAATAAAGGATATTGTGAAACATAGTTATTTTTGATATCATAAAAAGTATGCATAGAGACCTACACACTATTAATAATTAAATTCATAAATAAGGATGCACACATTATCAACAACTATGACCTTACAACACTTGTTAGTAGGAACACACAAATTGAAGCCATTTTTTCCAAAAACTAACTTGATCCCCTTAAACAATTTAGAAATCAATATTTATTTCTAAAATGTAGTCATTGAGAAGGCATATTTAATAAATCCAAATATGAAGAATTCACATAATCCATCAAAATATGGTAAATAGTGGATTTTGTTACCATATTCTATATCTTTTGTGCTTCATAAAAAAAATATGGCTATTAGATGTTCTTATGATCACTATCATGCTTGCACTTGGCTTTGATAGAAGCCATCTAAGTCAATGTTAATGAGTGATATTGAATTTTTTTATGATCATTATCATGCTTGCACATGTCTTAGGTTGAAATCTATATTCCATGTGAAGTAATTTCTAATGATTGAGTTGGGTCTTTATCACTATTGGAAGTTTCAAACCCTTTAAATATTTATGTAAAAAGTCAATATCAAGTAATATAGAGAACTTTCACTCTTGTAGTTTTGGTAATGATTTTTTTTTTCATTTTCAAATGATGCAAGTAGACACTCTTCCTAATATTGATAGGATAGTGGAGCATGTCGTTCCTACAATATTAGTGAGTTCAATTCCTTTGACAAAGGTATGAGGTAGATTAGTAAAGTTCACATTATATTCATTATTTTATTTGTCTATTAATGAAAAATAAAATGATATTCATTTATAGTTTATTTTCTATCTAGATGGTTTCCATAAGGTTTCACAATGCTAGATCATGAGTGTGTCATTGTTGTGGATGACTAGGGTGGTTATTTGTATGTGGTAAGTGATTATTTTGTTATATTTCATTTTATAATTTAATTTTTATATATTAATTTCTACACTTTTTATTGTAATAGGTGGGGCTCCAAGAATCTTTAAACAAGAATTTGATTAAATGAATTTGAAGGATAACACTATCATATGCATATCTATTCCCTTGACAATTAAAGGACACTCATGATCTATTTCCATCACCTGGAGGGGAAATGACTATGTATTAGGGCCCTTTGTTGTATGCCTATATGGCATTTTTAAACATATATTTTTTATTACATAAATGTGACATTGTTTGCCCATATGGTATTCTTCTAAACCTATATGGATTTTTTGTACACATTTTATATTGATATTGACATATATTGATGTATGCCTATATGGATATTTGGTTAATAAATATTTTTTTTATCGATGGTGTCCATATTTCCATTATAAATGATTACTTAAATAAATGAATAATGAATTGATGTAACTATAAATGATTAATTTTATCCATATTTGCATTATAATAAGGGGTATGTGCAGGATCATGATGGGCCAAAAAGTGGCGATATGATGGGTATTTGTAGGGTATGTGGCTGACAACTTTTTTTTAACCTAAAATTCATGAAATGAAAAGGGTTTTTAAAGGAGATTCTCAGCTTTCCACCAATATAAATTATGCTTTACTTTGAATTTAATAAATAATTATTATTCATTTTCTATTTGAATTACGACTAAAGTCCCCGATTGATAGGTCGATTGAAAAATCTATAGCTTTCAAATGGTATCACATTTTGGAATCCAAAACATGCATCACATTCTATGCTTCGCATACTATAGGATTAAAAAATAAAAATTGAATTTCATGAAGTTTTGATGAAGTTAAGGTGGTCAAACATACGATTTTTATATTTTTTTAAAAGTTTAATAAAAAATCATAATTAATTATTTACTTGGAAAAAATTATAAAAATATGCATCACATCCAGACATGAGTCATCTACTTTATTTCTAAAATCTTATAAAAATATTATCATTTTATTGTGGTTAGAATTGGTCGGACAGACACCTACTTATTTTCCTGAAATTTAAGTACTACTGCATTGAAATTTCAAATTTTCACCAAATAGATTTAAGAAAAACCCTAGTAGTTTAGAAACTACATTTAATTTGTTACAGATTCTATTCTTACATATTTTTGAAATAATATAGATAACTTATTCAATTTTTTACATCAAGTTGCCTAACTCTGATTTTTCTGAATTTTTTGCCACTTAAGGGCATGTTTTTTGCATGATGATCCTGCACATACCCTTAGTTAATGGAATAATAAAATAAGAATGAATTTTCCATTTGGATTGTAGTATGGTTTCATACTTGTTAGGACTAGATAATGATAAACTAATAGTGTCTATATTCAGGTACCATCCTTTAACACTTGATCCTTTATTAATGTTATCATTTGACCAACCTAGCATTTCCTATTTGATTAAATGATGTGACTTATTTATATTATGAACCCTTATCCTCTAGTTGAACAATCACTACCTCAAATTTATAGAGCTATTCCTCATGCCCACACTTTCCTTCACATCAAAAAAAAAATGTTCCTACATTGACCAAAATGTTTATGACTACATTGAATTTAATCCATGGAGGAGACTAGTTATTTGGTGTAGATCATTCACTCATAAGAGTATAAAGAGACCTATGTTGAAAAAAAACCCTAAAGTGGATCTATTCCCAATGTGTTGGAATTGTCCATTTACCCCATCAAATGAATTTAAACAATGTATCTCAATAATTTTTTACTAAATACAACTAACACTTTTTGCAACATATGAAACATTTTTTCCATCGTGGAATGACTTGGATATATGAAAAAATAAGAGATATTATTGTAGAGGGACACTACATGATCCTACACCTTCATACATAATGTTTCTAAGTGCCACAGTTTCAAAAAAAATAGCTCATCAAAGTTTTCCACTTTTTTGCACTTAAGGCTCTTAAGAGAAAGCACTGACACAATGTAGATTGGAACCATCCAACATGTTGGGGTGTGAATTAGGACCTTTCATTACATAAAACCACCAAAATAAACATGTTGGAACTATTAGTTTGGTTGCACAATGAATAGAACAAAAGTTAGGCTACCTTGCAACTTTATGTTCGATGCAACTAACACTTTTTGCAACATCTAAAACATTGTCACCATGGTGAAATTTCTTAGATATATGAAAAAATGAGAAATTTTATTGTAGACGGATCCTACATAACCCTATACCTTTAGACAAAATGTTTCTACATGCCATGAGAAATAGCTTGTTAAAGTTCACCACTTTTTGGCACTTGTGGTTCTGAAGAGAAAGTGTTAGAACAATGTAGCTTGGAAACATCCAACATGTTGGGGTGCAAAATAGGAACTTTCCTACCATAAACCCACCCACACAAACATGTTAGAACTTTAATTTTGGCTACATGATGAACAAAACAAAAATTAGGCTACCTTGCAACTTTCTCTTCAATGCAACTAACACTTTTTGTAGCATCTAAAAAATTGTTGCCATGGTGAAATGGCTTGGATATAAGAAAAATCGAGAGTATTTATTGTAGAGGGACACTACATGACCCTATACCTTTAGATGAAATGTTTCTAAGTGCTACAGTTTCTAAAAAATAGCTCGTCAAAGTTTGCCACTTTTTGGAACTTAAGGCTCTTAAGAGAAAGCATTAGTACAATGTAGCCAAGAATGATCCGGTGTGTTGGGGTGTGAAAAAAGACCTTTCCTAGTATAAAAACACCCATATAGATGTTTTGGGATTGTTGATTTGGCTGCGTGACAAACAAACAAACAAAAAAATTATGCCTCTTGAAAAAATTATCTTCAATGCATCTAATAATTTCTTTAACATGTGAAATTTTGTGACCACAACCAAATGGATTGGATATATAAAAAGATGAGAGAGATTATTGAATATGGACCCTACATGAACTCATACCTTTAAATGGAATGTTTCTAAGCACTACTATTTTTGAGAAATAACTCATCAAAAAATTTCCACATTTTGGCACTTAGGTCTCTTAAGAGAAAGCATTGGTACAATGTAGCATGAAATGATCAGGCATGATCAGGTGCAAAATAAAACATGCCATAGAATAAAACCACCCAACCAAACATCTTGTTATTTTCATTTTGGCTACATGATGAATAAAACAAAAATGATGCCTTTTGACAACTTTCTCTTCAATGCATTTGATAATTTTTTCAACGTGAAAAAACTTGTCACCATGGCCAAATGGATTGGAGATATAAAAGACTAAGAGAGTTTATTGAAGAGGGACCATACATGACCTTTTACCTTCAAAAATAAATTTTCTAAGTGTCATGTTTTCAAAGAAACAACTCATCAAAATTTTCCACCTTTTGGCACTTAGGTCTCTTAAGAGAAAGTGTTGGTACAATGTATCTTGGAACAATCTGGCATGTTGGGGCATGAAAAAGGACCTTTCCTAGCATAAAACTAACCACCTTGATGTGTTGGAACTATTAGTTTGGCTGCACAATGAACATAACATAAATTATTCTTCTTGACAACTTTCTCTTCAATGCATTTGATAAGTTTTTCAACCTGAGAAAACTTGTCACCACAACTAAATTGATTGGAGATATAAAAATTAAGAGAGGTTATTGGAGAGGAACCCTACATTACCTTCATCTTTAGATGAAATTTTTCTAAGTGCCATGGTTTGTGAGAAATTTATCATCAAATTTTTCCACTTTTTGGCACTTAGGTCTCTTATGATGCAAGAGCATCCACTGGTGTAGGGAAATCTTGCATCACCCAAAAAAAATGATTTCTTTATTTTATTTAGTTGTTTTGATTCCCATGATGGCACTTAATGGGTGTAAGATAGTTAGGCATCAAAAATAGCAAAAAATAGGCAATTACTATTTTTTAGTAAGTCAGCCTAAACAGGCTCGTATGGATGTGAAAATTTACCCCAAGGAGAAGAACTGAAAAACATTTCCAGTCGTGAAAGAATCACCTAAATACCTTGCATGGTTTGAGTGAAATTAATGTTTTCATCCCCAGAAATTTCTCCAATGCAATTTCAAATTTAGATATAAAACTTTAGAGGCCCCGAAAAAGCTCAAAAAGTGACTAAACCAACCTAAGGTCAACTCATGTGTTATAGAGCTTTTCAAGAGCTTTCCAACAATATGCAATAATAGCAAATCAGACACCCAGATCAAAAGTTATGGCCCCACGAAGTTGGTCCTCTAAAAGGTGAATTTCATTAAAAATTTCTTCCTATGCTAGAAATCAAACAGTGGTACTTTTGGTGCCAAAAAAAGTGGAAATTTTAATTTTCTAGAACATTCTAGGGTGGTCATTGGGGAAAATAAAAAGGGTTAAGTGGGGGTTCTAGAAGGTGGCCTCGATAGTGCAGATTGTGGCTTTGACTAGTAGATTTTCTTTTTAGAGTTGATTTTGTTGTAATGAATCAAGCCCATGAGGTTGTAGCATGTAAGTTTTGAATCTTTAATTTCATTTTCTGAAATTAATTGAAAGTGAGTCATTTTTTTGTCTCACATCTTCTTTGTTGGTATCTATTGTGATTTTTATGGGTTTTGTGTTGTGTGGTTGTATTCATCTTCGTAGAAAGCACTAGTACAATGTAGCTTGGAATGATTCGGTATGTTGGAGTGCAAAAAATTACCTTGCCTAACATAAACCCACCCACCCATATGTGTTGGAATAGTCAGTTTGGCCACACAATGAATAGAACAAAAATTAGGCTACCTTGCAACCGTCTCTTCAATGCAACTTACATTTTTTACAACATTTAAAACATTTTCACCATAGCCAAATGGACTGGACATATAAAAACTAAGGGAGGTTACTAGAGAGGGATGCTAAATGACCATATACCTTTAGACATAATGTTTCTAAGTGTCATGGTTTCCAATAAATTTCTTATCAAAGTTCACTACTTTTTGGAACTTAGGTCTTTTAAGAGAAAGCACTACTATAATGTAGCCTGGAACAATATGATGTGTCGCGGTGCAAAAATTGACCTTTCCTAGCATAAACCTATCCACCTAGATATGTTGGAACTATTTTTTTGGCCACACAATGAACATAACAAAAAGTATGACTCTTAACAATTCTTTACCAAACACATCTGACACTTTTTGCAACATTTGATAAATTGTTTCCATAGTCAAGTGGATACAAGATAATAAAAATTGAGAGAAGTTATTGTGGAGGGAATATACATGACACTATACCTTTAGAAAAAAAAAATTAGGTGCCATGGTTTTTGAGAAATAGTCTACCAAAGTTTGCCACTTTTTTTGCACTTAGGGTTCTTAAGAGAAAGTTGTAATGAAT